>OX456986.1:16640795-17109298 GCA_949752695.1 Melanostoma scalare
AAGACAAACACTATTTCGAGGTAGTACAAGACTTCGTCTACCTAGGATCCGCCATAGACAAGAAAATAACAACAGTGCGATCAAACGAAGAATTGCTTTTGGCAATAGGTGCTACTTTGGGTTTCAAAATCAAAGTAGCATTTTATAACCTTGATCACCCCAATATTTATTTACAACACAGAAGCATTAATGAAGAAAGCCATGGCCGTTAACAAAAATACTCGGCCCTATCGTGGTAACCGTCGGAGCGGAGTTTTCTCCGTAAAGCATTTTTTCTCGGAGATTCAATTTTGCTTCGTTGTCGTTGTAAGAAATTTTTATCAAATGCAGCAATGCATTGCATTCCCAGAACTAAAATCTCCGCAACAAAAACTTATCGGAGAATTTGGATCGTCCGATCGGAGAACTACCACGAAGCATACTTTTTTTCTCTTCTTCTTACTTTTAACCAGCATCGTGAGTTTGCTTCATCATCATCCCAGGTTTCAAAAATTTTGTATGCTGCTAGTCTCTAAACAACGACCAAAGAAATTTTAGGAACTAAGACGTTCATGGGCTTCATCGCTTTATAGTTTGAATAGTGAGACAATTCTTCGAATTCTATTCGGGTATCACAATCACAATGGACCAGTTATTATTGTTCTAAGTATGGCCGTCGTTTTCATGACAGCCAGCCCATTCCTAACCTAACTTACCCTAACCCAACCTAACCTGGTATCTAATTATCGGATACACCAACCTAAAAAATTGCGAGGCATATCACGAATAACTTAGCATAAAAAACTTATTCATTATAGCTCCTACACATTGAAGTCAATTTTTTTTTGATTTTAATAAGACAACACTCGTGTCATTCTAAATGCAGTTTTATCCTTTCCTAGAATATTTCCACACGAGTAACGAAAACTGATACTTTTGTTGTTTATTCAATTTATTTCTATATCCCTTCTCATATTACCCATACGCAAAACCCCATCCATACAATATGTGCGCAGAAATATTATTTAAATGTTCCGAAGTACGTAATGTGTGAACTATGCTTATTCTTTATGGTCAAAATTTTTTCTTATGAGTGTACTTTGATTGAGAAAGGCATTTGAAAGGATATGTTAGATCTTCAACCACCTTTTTGATTTATAAAAACTTCTATTAGACACTTCTCAAGAGCTCAGTAGAAATGTATTTGAATTAGAAATCACAAGTTTTAAGAATCCCAGTATTTATATGCAGCTCAGAAGTTTGAATGAGGAAAGCTTTAGTCGTTTAGAAAAATAAACCCGAATAATCTTTGGTGAAACATGGAGTTGACATAGATTCAGAATATAGTCGAACCCATAGTAAAATCTTGAGCAACTCAAAGTTGTTGCTTTGATTCATCATTCAATGCTAAGTTTACTTTGTTCTCAGCCGACCAAATATGATTTCAACCACTCAAAATGAGGTCCTTTAAAACCAACATGGTTCCAACTATGCTTATATACTTCGTCCAACACGAAATCTGAAAATGTACAAATTTTTTGACAGTCATGTAATCGATACTCCAAGTACTCAATTTTCTATCAGCAACAATGAAAAGCATTTCCACTCTTATTTGAAAAAAAAATTATTAATTTAGAAAACGTTTCTCTAGACATAACAATAATATTTGTCTAACGAAAGTATTTTTAAATGAAAAATCAAATAAACATGGACAATGTCAACACTACCAGGGATCTCCCACCAATCGATTTTGAATATTTGTATTTGTCGACCATGAACTTGACATCCTGATTCGGATGATAAAAAAACTTCATATAAAAAATCAACAACGAAAGAAACCGAATTCAGATGATGAAATGGAATACAAAACATGGCATTTATTTTAAAATTCCCTGTAAACAACAATTTCCTTTTAATGGCAAAATATTCTTTATCGATTTTTTAATTTGATGGAGCGGAATTCATTTGAGGTGGATTATAGAATGTTCATGTTCATGTCTGGGCTCCCAAACACTTTTTGTATTTCCTTCAGATGCACCTTTCAAGCAACTCAGTCTTTTTGGAGGAAATTGGAACCAACCCTTACTGAAAATGGCACTATCTGGTTTTGTGTGGTAGTTCAATGTATACCAAAAACAGAGCACTAATAAGCAAAGTAAATAGGGAAATACAAGTAACTCACTCTGTAATAGAAATATTGATGGTAGCCTTGCATCCAAATCAAATGGATTCACTTACCTAGTTTTCAGTTTTGCTCTCATGCATCCTTTAAACAAATTTTCCAGTCATTTGTCTTTGTTATTATTATTGTTTGGCTTAGTTGGACTTAAAATCATATTGAAATTGTATTAAGAAATCCCAACATAAGATAGCAAGATCATAACATGTCTTGCTTTTATATCAAAAGTTTTTAGAACAAAGTTTTTCTATGAGACTTGAATTAAATTAAACTCGTAAACCCAAAACATGAGAATACGTGCTTCAATTTTAAAATAGCTTCGAAAATGTGTTTCCATTACAATACAACCGTAATTTTAGCACACGCTAAAATAAAACTCGTAATTTTTATATTTTTGCATAAATTTCAGGTTACACTTGGTGGTCTTCCATTGGCAATAAAAACCGTGAATGCAAACTCAAAACTTCTACCAGGAAAGAAATTAGATTTCAAAGCTTTCGATATTGGACAGCGAGTTGATTCGCATCGTATCGAGCCAATCAAGTAAGTTCAATTGAAAATGTCTATATGTAAAAATGTGTGTAATTGTGAATTCAATTTGATTTGTTTCAATAGGTTTATGACTCAAATGCGTGATGAGAACATAGCTGCATTTATAGGACCAGATGAGGGCTGCACAGGCGAGGCATTAATAGCATCTGCTTGGAATATACCAATGATGTCATTTGTAAGTGTTTCAATGTTATTAACTATCATATATCCACATTTTAAATCATTTACGTTAGGAATTGCTGTGGCATTTCCAGAAGCGAAATGTTTATGATGTCTGTCATTATTATTTTTAGTTGGAATACAATTTGCACCCAATTTTCTTCAAATGAACTTTTTCGTCTATTTTACGAAAGAAAAGAAACTTGTGGTCGAATAAATGGGAATATTTTAGAAGCACATACTGCATTTTATGTGTTTAAATACAATTTCTTCGTAACCCCGTATTACAATTGGAAAACTGCAATCATAAAGTTTTCTAAATTTTATATTAAGGTTAAGCTCCTGGGAGAAGGATTTTGAACTCTCGCAAGAAACTGTCTAGTGTGTTGTTATCAAAATATACAGCATGTTTTGCAATTTAGGACAGTAGGTTAAGCCAAGACAAGATAAACATCGTATCGAGTTTAGTTAAAAAAAATTGTTAAAAATTACCTCCCATTATAGTTTTTTAAGTTTCTGAGAAATTTAAAATAAAAGACAAGGTGCTTTATCCTTTCATTTCATTTTCATTTCTCGAAAACTAGGAACGATTATTTCGTTCGCAATTCAGTGTTTGAGTAAAAAATAAAAAGAGCATTTTTTATTAGAATCGTTAGTTGTTGATTAATATTCGTATTATTTGAAGAAAACTTATTTTCAAAATTTTGACTTTGAAAGTTAATCACTCAAAAACTGTTCACTGAATTAAATTGAACTAAAACGTTGCAAGGAACAAAGTACTAGTTTTCAAAAACAATACAAATTGTGGAAGTAGGTGGCTTAGTTGATTTTTTTTTAAATCAGTAAATTTTTTATCAAGTTGCTCATCCCGTCTAAACTGAGGGAGATACACCCCCTGCCGCCCCCTCGGAACAATTTTTTTCGTGTCTTGACCGATTACACAAGTAAACACGATTTTTGAGTCTGAGTTCTGTAGTGCTTTTGAATTTGATTAATTGTTTCTAACTAAACAAGGAACAAATGCTTTTATCTAATAAAGTTTGCTTTTGTAGTAACCAGAACAAAATTCAGTAGAATGCAAAAGTAAGAAATAGAACTTAAATTTATGTGTTGATCCCTTTTATTTAGAAACAACAATAAATTTAAACATCTAAATACTTAAAGCAAACAAATAAAAAGAAAAATTTTAGTATTTATTTATATCTTTATTGACACGTAATAAATTACAATGTTAATAATATTTAACGAGCATTAGCTACCAGGACTATCAGCTCGAACTTAAAGAGAGTATTGATAACAATGAACAATGGAAAAAGAAAAAAATATCTATTTGTAAATATATTGAATAGTAATGTTTAGATATTCTTATGATATGTGTAAAAGAAAAAAGTAAAAAAATTATAAAATGTTGACTAATTTTAGTTTGCGGATAAGTTTGTCAGTTTGATTGATGTTGTCTTCTGATGGGTTTTTTAGCAAGTAGGGCAATGAAGCGTTGGGAATTAGCAATTTTGCCGTCTCTTTGACCTTTGGGCAATCATACACAAGGTGTTTTACTGTGATTGTTTCGTTGGTGTTGCATAGGTGACAGTTTGCAGGGGCGGTTTTTGATAAAATATGGCCGTGTGTGATATAAGTGTGTCCCAGTCGAAGACGGATAAAATTTTTTGTTTTTTTCCCTGAGCATGGTGTTGGGTAGTTGGGTTTTTTCCCATTTGGATTGATGTGGGAGTAATGGTGAATGTATTGGCTCCAATCGTTGTGGGTTTTCTCTGTCCAATATTCATGAATTTCATTCCTTGTATCCCGGGTGTTTGGAATATAAAACGCACATAAAGGTTCTGTAATTGCCGATTTGGCAGCTAAATCTGCTGCTTCGTTTCCTTTTATGCCAGCGTGTCCTGGAATCCACATAAGTTTTTTCTTTGTCCCACTACCAATTAATCGGTTGCGAATGATTTCTACGATGAGTGTTCGGTTTCCAACTTTGCGAATTGCTTCTAATAAGGACAAGCTATCAGAGCAGATTATTGTTTTTTTTGAACCAGAGACTTCTATTGCTTTTAAAACAGCCATAGCTTCGGCTGAAAAAACTGATGCTGATTGTCTTAGAAGTCCTTTTGAAATAATTGTTCCGTCTTGGGTGGAAACAGAAAATGCTGTTCCAAGGTCGTTTTTGGATCCATCAGTGAAGATGAAGTTAAACTTTTTTTTTTTTTCTATATGCATTATTTCCAAGAAACTCTGAATATACTGCTCGTTTGGAGTTGATGTTTTAGGAAGCTCCTTAAGTTTGGTGTTTACACTATCGCTTGATAAAGTCCAAGGTGGTTTGGCGCCAGGTCGGTTGACATTATTTAAGATTGGAATGTCCATTCTTTGGGAAAATTGTATTGCATTGTATAGTGTGGATGGAGTTTTAGGGAGTTTCTTCCGAGCTAAGGATTGTTTGACGTCGGCTGAGACGAGACGATTTTCGGTAGTGCTTAGTTTTTGGATGAGTAGAGATGTGTTGTGTTGAACTCTTTGCTCTATTGAGGGCAGTCCGGCTTCGGCCAACATGTTCTTAATAGGTGTTGTTCTGAACGCTTTAAGGCTTAAACGTATGGCATTGTGATAGGATGGTTCAATTATTTTCAATACCGATCTAGAGCACTTTCCGTAAATACTGATTCCGTAGTCGATTTTCGCAAGGATGGTAGTCCTGACCAAACTTAGTAAGGAGTTAATGTGAACAAGACTATTTCTAGATGATAAATACTTAATAATGTTAAGTCTGGTAGCTAAGCTTTTCTTTAAGTAAAGACAGTGTTCTTTAAAATTAAATTTACAATCGAATATTATACCGAGCAAACAGAGACTATCTACATTAATTATGGAATTGTAATTTGTGCTCAATTTAATGTTTTTGGAACAACTCGACTTTTTACAAATGTGTAGAATCTTACTTTTTTCTAGTGAAATTTTTGAGCCTGAGTGAGAACACCAAGTTGAAATATCTTCAAGAACGTTTGCAAAAATGGAAGCAGTTGTTTCGAGGTTATTGCACTTAGTGAACAATGTTAAATCATCTGCATACAAAAAATGGTCTAAATTTTTATATTTACTAATAATTTCACTAAGGTCATTAAATGCTATCATAAAAAGCACAACCGAAAGAGGGGATCCTTGTGGGATACCGTTTTGAAGATGTTTCACTGATGAATAGGCATGCCCTATTTTTATTCGAAACTTTCTATTGCTTAAGAAAGATTTAATAAAACTTAAGATTTTGGGACCGATTTTCCACAACGTGAGTTTCTTGATGATAATATGAATTCCAATTCTATCAAAGGCTTTTTCAAAGTCTATTGATAGAACTGAAATATGATTTTTACAGGATAAAGCGGAGGCTACGTAAAAGTCTATGTGCAGAAGAGCATCCATAGTAGAGTGCTTTTGTTTAAAAGCCACTTGATTTTGACTTAGCAAATTTTTTTTTTCTAAGAACCAGAATAATCTCTTTGAAATAATTTTTTCTAGGATTTTGCTAGCGCATGGCAGTAATGATATTGGGCGATAGCTACTAATTTCAGTGGTGCTCTTGTTCCCTTTTGGTATTGGTATAATAGTGGCTGTTTTCCATACTTGTGGAATTGTGCCGGTGTTGAAGATTTCATTGTATAGTTGTAAAAATCTGTTTTTAAGCATATAGGCGAGTTTTTTAGCATGGTGTAAGAGATCCTGTCAAAACCTGGAGTTTTTCCTTTAGCATATTGAAGACAGCTTTCAAGTTCCATTAAATTGATAGGTAGCTCGATTTGTTTTGCTGTTTGATCAGTTTCATAAGAAGAAGCCGAGTAGTTGAGTGAATCTTGTTTTTGGGATATAAACTGTGCCGAAAAATTTTTGTCTTCTGAATATAGTGACCAAGTTTGGCTAAAAAGTTCCGCAATTTCGTATGGACAAATAAGGTTGCCAGATGTAGATCTTATAGTTTTCACTGACGAACTACTATAATTACCTGTAAGAAGCTTAACATCCGCCCACAGCTTTTTAGAGCTGGAACTGGGATTAATGTTTTCAGTAAACTTTTCAAAGCATGCTGATTTGGCACTTTTTGCGGCTTTCCTAAAAACTGCATTGGCTTTGCGATACGCTATAAGATTTTGGTTGGAAGTATGTTTTTTTAAAGTTTTCCAAGCGTATTGTTTGACTGCTCTTAAGTTTGCGATTTCCTTGTTCCACCAGGGTACTTTTTTTTGGCTGTTTGGTTTGTGATGTGTTTGGGGAATAGCAACGTTGGCTGCGAAACGAATGGAATTTTGGATTATCGCAGTTTCTTTATTGATGTTTTTCGATGGATTCCTTTCAGTAAGAAAGTTTAAAACTTCTGACTGATATAAGGCCCAGTTAGCTCTATCTGTTTGGAATTTAGGTGGAATTTTCGTTCTATGTTGCGGATATTCAAAAGACAGTGTCGTCACTATTGGGAAGTGGTCACTGCCGTGCAAATCGGGAAGCCTTGACCAGGAGGCGTTGGGGCTAAGTTGGGGTGATATGAAAGTTAAGTCGATGTGGGTAAAAGTGCCATGAGTGGAGAAGTGGGTAGGTTCCCCGTTGTTTAGAAGAACTAGGTTGGTGTTGTTAAAGAAGTCTTCCACTATTTTGCCGCGATTATTGAGGGAAGGTGACCCCCAGAGAGGGTTCCATGAGTTGAAATCCCCTGTGACTATAATAGGAGTTTGGATATTTGAAATTACATCTTCCAAGTCGGATGCATTGAATTTAAAATCTGGATGGATATACACTGAGATGATTGTTATTTTGAACTTGAGATCTATTTCAGCGGCTACGGCCGGAAGTCTAGAGTTTATGCTTATGAATTTATGGGGTAGAAGAAGCCCTACACCTTGGGTCGAAGAGGTATTCGAGGGTAGGTTTTGAAACAAAGACGAATAAGTCTTTGGTGTTTGTGGCTGGAAATTATTTCTTATGTGGGTTTCTTGGAGAGAAATTATTGAAGGATTTTGGTCGTTTATTAAGAGTTGGAGTTCATGGTAGTTATTGAAGTAACCGTTAAGGTTCCATTGAAGGAATTTAAATAATGGTTTTGAACTTGTGCTAGACTTTTGCGCGATATAATCATGGGTATATTGCGAAAAATCTTGGGTGTTAAGAATAGGGTGGTTCAGGCTCGGACTCTGCAGTCCGGAGGTTGAAGCCCCCAGGCTCGTCGGGGAGCCTAGGCGATTCAAACTTCGGGCTGCAGAGTCATTGTTGGGGAAAATATTATTTTGATTATATTCCATCATCGTCTATTTCAATTGGTACGATGGGTACCGAATCGTAGGGCGAATTTGAAGCTTTGGATTGTGGAATGAAAGTAGTTTTATTATGAGTAGTATCGTTGTTTAAATTAATTATGTTTTGAGAATGTATTTGTTGGCTAGGCATGATTTCATTGGGTGTAATGTTTGATTGATGTGCACAGGGGTTAGAGCTAAATTGATTTGTGTTTGAGAGAGTTTGAGAAGATGATAAATTTGAGTATTGGGTATGGTTAGTTGTTTTTGTGAGAGAGTTTTGATTTTGGTTGTGGTGAGAAGAACTAGACGCTATGGTGGAATTACAGATTTTACCTGATGAGGCTACTGCTGAAGTTGATGGTGAGAGGTTATTGTTAGAAGGAGCCGAGATTTTTTTATCAGAAACCGGTTTTTGTAGGTTGGTTTCATCAGCCACTGAAAGTGGATTGAGTGGGCTTTTGTTGTTGATTGTAGGAGAAACCGGTTTACGTAGGTTAGCATTACTGGCGACATTGGCAAAGCTGTCGGGTAAAGTGGACGGGGGGGTTTTTGTTCGTTGTATATTTGCCTAGCCTCTGACATGCTGCATTTTTTTATTGTTTTAATTTTCAATATCTCTTTGGACTGCAAGTACCGAGGACAAGTTTTTGCTGACGATGGGTGATCTTGATTACAGTTTGCACAGAGTATACGATTGCATTTCGCTGGGGGGTCGGGGTGTGGGGTTTCATTACAAACCTCACATGCCGGTTCATTGTTACACCGTTTCGTTGTGTGCCCAAGTATTTGGCATTTGCGACAGCGCATTGGATTGGGGAAATATTCCTCTACTTTGACGTTGTACCAACCAATGTTCAGAATAGTGGGGGGACGGAAGAGATCAAAGGTAAACAATACCAGACCAGTGCATCGGCTGACATTATCTCTAGTTTTCTTAAATTTGTAAACGTCTGTGACGCCCTGAGTTTTCATCTCACGAATAATTTCTTGTTCATCGACGTCAATTAAACAGGGAGCATATACTGTTCCTTTAGATTCATTAAGGTTAGAGTGAAGTGACACTGTTATTGGGCAGATATTGGAAAGTGTTTTCTTAGCTAGAAAGAGATCGGCTACTTTTTTGGATTTGCACAAGATTAACAAATTACCATCTCGCAACTGGGTTATATACTCGTAGCCAGTGCTAATACCATCGATGGCTTTTTTTAGTAGAAATACACTGATTTTATTTAGTGGTTTTTCCTTGTCTGCTGGCGCAATGACAATAAATTTGGGGTCGGAAAAGGGAGCGGAGTTTGAAATTGTGGCACTTTGTTTGTCTAAATGGGTGATGTTCGCGGTTTTTCTTCTTTTGCTATGCGGGTTGACATCGGCGAGGGACTCTATGTCGAGACCATCAAACCGACCACCCGAAACAACACCTGGCCCGGGGGCCATAATTGCAAAACTTCACTGACTACTTGAAATTGTTTTTTGTTGTTATTTATTTATTATTTTTTTCTTTTTTATAGAAAAAACGAAAGAAAAGAAGGTTGTTTAATATGAATAGGTTAAACGTACCTCTTTGAATTAGATGTGTATACACAAACCAAACGCAAACGAACTGACCGGCTTGAAGGTTAGTCGGTGAAAAAATATTTCATAACGCTTTGAAAACATTCTCCTTGAGCAAATTCCACTGTTTGCCAGGAAGCTAAAATTTCTGCCTTAATTTTAGGTTAGGCTTTAGTCTCTTACTAGGTCATTAAACTCTTCTGGATTTATAAGATATGGTTCAACAGATAAAAAAAACTCGCTGACATTTGTGGCAGCTGTTCCATCGGTTTTGAACGGGAAGGCACAGAAAAATGTTCACTGTGGGTTACTGGAGGATGGTAGATTCTGGGTTCTGAATCTTCTTGGCATTTTTGCCAGCCCGACGCGACGGTTGCGTGAATCAACTACACAAAAGTAGCAATCATTGATGTGATTAGTGGGCTCCCTCCATATTCTTGGTACTGCGAACTTCACACATTTTTTTTCTCCTCGATACCAAGACAAAAAAAAATAGCATACATATATAAATATACAAGTTGCTTGAAAATTCGTAACACATCGTAATTTTTTTACAGTTAGTATCCTTAAAAGTTAGGATGTACTCTCTTACCTTCTAATGTGTTTTTGCAGTTACCACATGAGAATTTAGGGCCCCATATTTTGTCTTGACTTCAGTAAGATTAAAATAAACTTTATAAGCTTCACAAAGTCTAATATTTGTTGAAAAACTAAATTTTTTATCCCTTACTTTAATGAATTCACCATAAATGTAACAAAAAGAGTTTACGTTATTTTTAAACTTTTTGGAAGCCATTTTGGACTTCGCGCAACAAAAATGGCGTCGTATCTCGGTTATGCTCGCCCGCATACTGCCTACTCTACCCACCGTTTCCCCCTTCACGCCCTTGCGACGATTTTTTTCTTGTCTTGACCCAACCTTTTAGAAGAGGGAAGAAATGTTTCAGTGTTATTGTTTGAAATTATGTAATTATAAGTTGGCTTTATTTTTCAATTTGATTTAAGGTTGAGAAGGTACGTTTTACCTTCGAAACGTTTGTTTCTTTCAAAAGCCCTGCGGTGCAATAAGTCATAAGCAATTAAGTAAAAGCTCTGTCTAAGATGTAATTATGGCTACAACTCCGCTTTTTTTGTTTTCGTTCTTTATAAACTTTTCACGTCAACCAGCCCCCTAAAGCTTTCTAAAACGTTCAGGATGTGTGTGCCGCTCAAGGCAAAACCTAATTTGGCTGTTATGTCTGGACCATATGCTACTGGCAAGGTTGAACGGTGTCCACCAAACCATTAATTAAACATTGGAAAGATTCACTCCGGTATGCATCTACAGGTTTTTGCAAAGGTCTGTTTCAAATGTGCCTTAAAAGCCATGGTGCTCCCTATTCTACGGCATCACCTCCGTTGCTGTGTATTCTATTCAAGGTTATTTGCTGTTTTATTCTGCCATGGCTAAAGAATGTGGAAGTTATAACCATTGGAACTATCCAAATTGAACTTTATTTCGTGAGAACAAAAACTTTGTCTCATTGATTTTCTACTTTGAAACACAGTTAGCTGGTATCGACGAATTCAACGTATTGCAAGTAGAGGCGTTTTTTTTCATTAAATGTGGAGTGGCTTGTCTGCTTGCCAAGAAGTTTACTTGGTGTGTTTGACTACTTTCACAACATAGATAAGGCCTTTTCGGAATATGGTAAATCGATTTTAAAGAGTCGTAGCCCACATTCAATCGCTTTTTGTAATTCTTCTTATTTAATTTTTTTTTGCTTAAAAGATGCTTTAAGGTCTTAAAAACAATATACCAAATGATGGAATTCGGCAAAAGTGTCAGAGTGACCAAATTTTTCATTCTGCTATGATGCCTCTCAGAAATTTTCATATGGTTTCTCAGTACTTAAAACTTTAAAAGCGTTTTTCTCGAGAACACTTTTTTTTAGCTCGCCGAAGACATAACTCGAGCAAATCTTTACCGATCGACTTGAAATTTCGACAGTAGCTTTATATATCTTTCTCCACAGAGCTACGGGTTTTCAATTTAAATGACTTAGATTAGATTAGATTTAGGGGACGGGTAGAGCTTGCTCAGCTCCGGGCACTGCGGTGTCTGAATGAAACCTATTGTGCCAGCCCATGTGAGGTTTCAGGACAGTTCTCCAGCTCCTGAATTGAACCAGAAGTTAGCAATCTTCTGTGGGTGAATGATTTTGAGTTTATCTAGGGGGATAATATCATAGTCAAGTATTTGCTTTCTAAGGCGGAAAAGTGCTGGACATTCTGTAATAATGTGCAGAGATGTTTCTTCATTTTTGAGGCATAGTCTACAGATGGGGTCCGAATTTTGATGTTTTTTCAGTATATTCTGGCAAAAAGAGTTTTGAACAGATTTGCCCAGATGAGTTACTCCTAGCTTTATTTGATTCCTCCAGTAGGATGTTCTTGGCAATATGTTTGAAGGTGCTTTTATTTACACCGCAGAAGAGTTTAGGACCGACGTGACGAATGGTTTAGATGCGCCGTCTTCAGCTAAGATGTCTGCCTTCTCGTTACCATCATAGCCTTTGTGTGCTGGGATCCAGTGGAGGATTACAGTGTTTTTCCTTGCTAGTTCAGAGAGTGACATGACTGTCTCTTGGACTAGTTTGGATCTTATGACAGGTGAGCTTAACGCCTTTAGTGAAAATAACTTAGTTTTTATTTATGGACGATTTTATGGCGTTTTTTTGTTAAAAATTTAACTTTATTTTCAAACATGTACCATTTTGTAGAAAATCAATATATCGTAAAAATCCTACGTAGCTCGCTAGCTGTTGTCATATGAAAAATATAAAATTTTGGTTTCTTCTTCCAGGACAAAAAATAAGAGTCTACGTCTTCGGCCATCGACACGCTTTCAAAAATAAGCGCCTTAGGCGGGATATGCCTAGCCTAAGGCGCTGTTTTTAAATATTTTTTATTAAAAAAATTACATTTTGTACTTAATGTTAAAACCTATTTAACAGATTTTCGATTAATACTTTTATTCAGTTCCCGAAAATATTCCTATTTTTTTGTGTGCTACTGTGATGTCCCCCCTTAAAGAGTGTAATGCGTGTGTATTGACTACTTTGCCAATTTTGTGGCTTTTATGAACATAGACCGTCATTTCTTTTGGGGCTAAATATTTGCCCTTCCCTCTAAAATAATACCACAATCAATTGGCACATTTATTTAAATAGTGAAAAATAAGCTAAGGTACTTAGCACTACTTGAATCAACTTTTAAATAACTTTTGGGACTGCGCTTTTTAAAGTAAACATATTTAAGATTTTCGGTTCTCGGAAGACTCATCAATTTGCCGCCCTAAACGAAAGATTCCATTAATTTTTTCACCACGTCCTACCGATTGAGCTAGGTGCGAAGAACGTTAGATGAGTTGCAACCAATGGCAACACCCGAATAATATATCTTAGAAATAAGTAATTACTTTTTCTACGGCCCCGTATTCTTAATTTTTGAAAGGAAATATAGAGTACATATACAAAAGCCTAAAGAAAGGAAAAAAAATCATATTTGTAGCTGGGGAAACATAATTGAACAGCAGATAAACATAGAAAGTTGGGGTTTAAAGATTTTTACATATTTTCCCTGTTTGATATTTTTTTCAAACCAAATACACTTTATCATTAGCAAAATCAAATGGCCTTGTTCTTTGAGAGACTCGGGCAGGATTCGTTTGGTGGTTTGTGGCTCTGCGCCTCTGCAAATGAAGTCCACTTTCCGGCAAAATTTTTAAGTTTGTTTTCAACAGAAGCTATGCTGATAAATTTTTATCTATTGCAGTCACTGCTTCTGGTATGCCAAAATATCTTATTGTTCTCAAACTTTGTTCTGGTAAGAATAATATATTTGCCGCCACGGGTATCGTGATCTCGAAGGAAACATAATTCTCCCACGTATCTGCATTACACAAGTAACCCGCCTGTAGGATATATGACGTTGATATAAGAAAGTCTTCCGATTTTATATTGTTCCATGTCTGAGGCCAACCAAATGCATACATTTTATTTTTGTTGGCTTCTCACTACTTTTTCCTCGTTACCTTCATAGTGTTCTTTTGAAAAACATACGAATTAAGGAGACTTATTTTTACCTCTATTCTGATGCAATATTTGCTCGAAATAACCTCTTGACATTCTCTTCATTTCAGTCATTCTGATAGAATATTTGTCTTTTATTCAATGCTCCTGGTATGTCTTCTATTCTGTTGCGTAACAACATTAGTATCAGTATAACGAACTAGATACGAATAATTGATTGTGCAATTTTATTCTCCTTGACTAAAATGTATGCAACGAAAAGGTCATTCACTGTAGAGTAAACCAATTTATTTTTGAACACTTTCATTCTTCAAATGGTGAACATTCATCTCTGCTTAACGAGATTTCAATTTAAATCAATGTTGTCAAATTCATTCCATTATTCTGAGTCGCATAACTTTTAAGAGGATTTACGTTATTTTTATAATAAAAAAGAGGAGGTCCTCTGTACAACCAGGTCAGCAACCGTTCAGTGGATAGAAACCAGTTAGTTGTAATGTCCAGGTGAGACTGGGAGGCTGAGCGAAAAGAAGATGACTGAAGCGCGTTTCGAACTGCGATTTACCAACTAAACACTGCAGCATTCTTCTTCTTCTTCTTCCTTTTCGGCGTTACGAGCATCGTGATCTCGAATTGATCACAGTTCTCCCACTGATCTACTTCACATAAGTGATCCGTCCGCAAGCAAGCCTCCCGGTTTTGGATTGTTCCATGTCTGAACAACCAAACTCCACACTTGGCGCCCTAAAAATGACGACTATCGCGTGGTACCCGTCGCGTGATGGTTAGCATGTCTGCCTGTTAATCCAGCGGTTCGTGGTTCGAATCCCAACATAGGCGAAAATGTTTTTCCACGGGTATCGCCTTTCGCGAGGAATTGGCAAGTCCTCCGTTAGTCAATTCATTGCCATGAAAAGCGATTTCTCGATTAGCCGTTCGGAATTCGCAAAAACTTGTCCCTTCCATTCTTCTCCTACAAGGCATGCTTGTGAGAAATGCGATAGGCCCTGGGGCTCTTCGCTCTGTTGCGCCACCCTATTTATTTTATTTATTTATATATCGCCCAAATATAGGCATTGAAAAATCGTGTTTTAAAACCAAAATTACTTACCAAAGTCTATGCATTGACAGTAAAATAGTATAATTTCATTTTTTCATTTTTAAATTCGTTTTTATTTGATAATCTTATATCTACTTAAAATAATATAATTAATAGCTGAAAGTGGAGTTACAAGAAACAATCGTCGACGATGGACAATTGGACGATAATTGTCTAAAAATTTACGCTATCGGAGCCTTGTTTCAAGGTCTTTCTTGTGTAATATTGAGCTAATACCTAAAATATTATTAAAATCAGCAGATTGAATAAAAAAACGAACCTATGATGTGCTACGCATGTGATGTGTAGCATTAAATATCTTAAGCTTCAATACCTTGAGTTGAACGACAAAAGACACTTATAGCTAGAATTGCCTAGTTAACTTTATAGCGATGTGTTGGCTTTATATGTGAACCATTAGATGGTTAGTTTTACACAAAGCTTGTCTATGGCAAACTTAGTACACCACCGTGCAAATAGCAGCGGCTTGAAGATTTGCTATTAAATCTGAAACGGAATTATAGCGAAAGGTGGTCTTATTTGCTTTGCTTTTAGACTTAGCAAAGACGGGCAACAGAAGATCCTAGCGATTTTCACTGTTTAAAATCAGAACCTAAAGTCTTTTTCTACAACGGAGATATTGGTCCCAATCATAAGGTCCCATCGCAACAATTTCGGTCTGTTGTTAAAATTATTAACAAGTTTTAAATATATCTTTTGCAAAGTATTAATTTTCGAAGGTGTTTCAAGTCCTTTCTATTTGGCATTAGTAACCCGAAATTGATACCACGGGCCTTGTGACAGGGCTTACTACCACGTAAAACATGTGATTGTTTTAGTTTCTGACAACCAACTATAAAGCAACCATGACTGCACCGATTTCTAAATTCTCCATTGACATATTGAAAAAATGTCAAACTATGCCGGAAGTTAAATATTTCCGTCATGTGATGGACGATTTCATAGAAAAACGCCCTTTGAGTTGCCCAGAAGTCAAAATAAGTGACATTTGATGAAAAAAAGAAAATCTGCAGTATGTCAGACGGTGAAAATTTGATGGGAAAATGTCGTTGGACTTTGTAGCCATCGAAGTACACCCAAGTTTTTTTTTCTTCAATTTATCAGTAAAAAAGCTTCCCCAGTCATTCATACTTCCACCTTTCACAATTCTAACATGTAAACTTCCGTCCTTTATACTACCTTCCTTTTCCTGAAATCAATTCGAGTGGGAAGATTTTACGCATAAAAAGGACTAAATATTAGATAGAGTTATATCAGAACATGTTCTGTACTTAGTACCTCAGTGGCTTGAAAAGTAAAAAAAAGAAAGATTTTTCAATGTGATGCAAAGACTTTTTCAACTTATTATGTACTCGAATGAACAAAGTCTAATAGATAACGAAATCGGTTCAAAAGTTTTTCAACTTCAACATACTTCAACGAGATTGGTGTGTAATGCTTCATTGTGAATGTAGACTCTAAAAGCATTGTACAGGAGTTAGTTTTTTATTTCGTGTAAATAAATTAGAGCGCTTACGACATAGACCTTGAACAAAATACCCATACAAAGCACAACCCAAATGTGCTTTGTTTGATAGATTATATTTTGGCATCCTTTTTGTTTATGAAAAATTAAAGGTTTTGGGCTTTTCTCTTCTATTGAAACAAATGACAGGTGTTGCCAAGAAAGTTTCCCTTTTTTAACAACGTATGTATGCAAATGGGTAACGTGATGTCAGAGCTGTTAGCAAAAGGTTTCGCTGTGTGATGAGAATAAATTAAAAATTACGTACATAGAAGCATTTTAAATATTTTAGATAAAGACTTTGGTTGTGTCTTGCGTAACAAGAAAAATATCACTAATCAAAATATTCAATGGCATGTGGTGATATTCTTCTTTTTATATATAATAGGCCTTTTTCTGGTTCTTTTTTTTCAAGAACGTGTCTGACATTAAAGGCAGTGTTTGGCATGTGCTGCAATCATTTTTATTATGCCATTGATGGAAGCTGTGTGAAAGCGACTGTATTTATGATTTGGCATTTATCACAAATCAAATTATAAAAAATTATCCAGTATTTATGTCTTATGATTAATGTGATTGTATGGCTTAACAAAAAGAAAAAAATTCTCAGGATTTATTCTTTTGGAGAAAATGTAATTTGAAGCTTTAGTGAGTCAGTATAAATTTTAAGGAAGTTCTTTATTATTCTTGTGATGTTATTTAACGTAAGCAGTTTAAATTTTTTGGTTGATACTCGTACTTCAAAGTTTTTCCAAATATTTGAAATTTTCAACCTTACTTACTTACATAGGTGGGCATTACAGTTCGGGGTGAACCTTAAGTCTCAACCATCATCTTACGCCAAAAATTTCGATTTTGGGCGAGCTCTCTCCTGTTTTGCTGGTTGAGGTCTTCTTCCACTTGATTGCGCAACCTGAGACGAGGTCTTCCCCTTCCACGATTTCCCTGCAGTGTGCTTTCGAAAACCCGTCGAACCGAAGCGTTGATGTCAATCCGCTCTACATGGCCCAGCAATCGTAGCCTTGCGATGCGCACTCTTCTGGCTATGCCCGTGTCGCGGTACAGCTCATACAGCTCGTTGTTGTATCTTCTTCTCCACACATTGTCTTCGCATACGGGACCAAACATCATTCGGAGTATTTTTCTTTCGAAACGACCAAGGGTTTCCTCATCCACAAAGTCCACGCTTCCGCACCGTAAAGCAGGACTGACATGATTAGGGTCTGGGAAAGGGTTACCTTGGTTTTTCTAGAGAGGGTTTTGTTTCTCAATTGTCTTCTAACCCCAAAGAAGCAACAATTGGCAAGAGTTATTCTCCGTTTGATCCCCACACTGATGTTTTTTTCCGTGACTATGAGGATCCTAGGCAGACCTGTATTACCTCGAAGTTATGTCTGTCTGTTGTGACGTTTTGTCCAATTCGTCGATGTTCTGCGTCCTTGGTTGATGACAACATATACTTCGTTTTGCCCTCATTAACCATCAAACCCATTTTTGCCGCTTCTGTTTCAATACTCGCAGATTAACCAATGACATCAAGCTTCCTTCTTCCCATTACGTCCATATCGTCTGCGAAGGCGAGTAGTTGTACAGACTTTTGAAAGATTGTTCCTCTGGTGTTGACGTTTGAGTTTTGTACAATCTGTTCAAGTATGTTGTTGAAGAAATCGCGTGACAGCTTTTCGCCTTGCCTAAAGCCTTTTTCGACATCAAAGCTATTGGTGAGTTCTTTACTGACCTTGACGGAGCAGCGTGAATTCTCCAAAGTTATCCTGCATAGTCGTACGAGTTCTGCAGGGATGCCGAAACTAGACATGGCTCTGTACAGCTCGTCTCTGTAAATGCTGTCATACGCGGCCTTGAAATCGATAAAAAGATGGTGAATATCGATATTACGTTCTCGGGTTTTTTCCAAGATCTGTCGTAATGTGAAAATTTGGTCTATTGTGGACTTCTCTGGTCTAAAACCACATTGATAAGGACCTATATTGAACTTTGAAGATTTTACTTTACTTTTTAATAAAGACTTCTTTAAATTAGCTAAAGCTTATTTTTGATTTGGACATTGATTCAATTGACTGAGGAAAGACTAAGAACAAAAACCTATCAAGTTACTTATATATTACAGCAGACAACATCATATACGCGACGTTAAGATGGCTTTTCCTCTAGTGAGTGTGAGGGCCTCCCTTTTTTAGGATCGGGCATACGACACTGAGGTTCCATTCATCGGGGATACTTTTTTCCGACATATACTCCTTTCCCACTGATCTCCTGCTGCCTTGAAAAGTTCGGTATCAAGGGCATCTGCACCTCTGCAGTTTTATTTGATTTAAGTCTGCATATGGCTAGCTTAACTTCTTTTTGGTCGGGAGGACGGCATTCCTGATCATCGTCTAAGTTGAATAGGAAATTTTAGATATTGTTACTTAATTTAAAAGATTGAATCTCGTGGATTTCATTTGTCTTATTATTGATGCTCATTTCTGTCTCCTTCTTCTGACTGTTGGAACAATAAAACTGAAAAAAATATTTTCGGTTGGGTTGATCCAAAGCTTACTGTTTCTTTCCTTTTCATTCCTTTTTTGTGTGGAAATAAGGAAACAAACTTGTGCATCTGTAAAAATTTATTCTGTTAAAATGAAACTCAAACAAATTTCGAAACCCCAACCAACTTCATTTTTCTCTTCTTTTTATATGTATTAAATTTTTTAATTTCTGTTGCTATTTCCATTTTTTCAATTAAATAATTTTATTTTTATTTCAATTTTGCTAAAAATGGTTTGAGCATGTCTTGAAAGATTGACGAAGCTGCAGATTTTCAATAGGACTCAATGCCAGAAAAATTACAACTTAAAGTGATTTGATTCGCGAATTAAGTTAGCAGCCAATCTGGACGACCGACGAAGACTTGTGGGTGGCCCAACTTCGGGCGTACAATAAATCATAGTGATTCATATTTTCGGGTAGGTATGTGGATTGGTCTACCAGACTCCGTATTCCACCTGAATAACGAATTTTCATTGAAAACAATTTCTTGCACAGTGAATAAAATGAGCAAAAGTTCACGTTGAAAGTGTATTTTTTTTTATTATTCACTGCTTAGTTTAAAGTGAAGTATGATGAAGAACAAACAATTAAATAACCACTTTCCTTGAAATATTTGCTCAAATTCTTTAGCTCTTTCAGTTTATAATGTTCGCTTATTCACCGTCCAATAAAAGCCAGAGAATTATTTTACCTTGATGGAGAAAATACAAATATTTGAACTATGCTTGGCATGATAGAGACTTTTGCGAAGATTTTGTAAACTGTTTGTTGAGACGCAGTAAAATGCAACAATAAATGCATTTTAACGTGCTGTACCTCTCCACTTGCTATCCTAATCAATCTATGGGAGTGATTTCGTGAAAAGGAAACGTAATGTGAAGGACCTAAGTTTAAAGGGTAGAAGTGTGTAAGGGTGAAGAATAGTGGCTGAAGTGTGTAACAAGAAGCCGGGAAACTTTTTTCCCGACATACTATTTAAAATCATTTTTAAAAACAACTCACTTCTTTCTTGTGGGGTGTACTCAACAGCTTCTTCAAAGCCCAACACATTTTTGTCAGTAAATTTTCAGCGTTTGTCACTCTGAGCATTTTTGTCACTTACTTTGCCTTATTCTGGGCAACTTAAAAGGCGTTTTTCTATCAAACCGTCCATCACATGACAGAAATATTAACCCGGTTCGGAAGGAAATCGGTTCAGTCCTGGTTGCGTTACAGTTGGACTAAAAAAAAATAAATAATATAAATAAAAACCACAAAGCCTGTAGTAAAAATTAGGGAATAAGAATGCCAAATAGAAAGATTTAAAGTCATTTTCGTAATGAATGTTTCGTAAAAGTCTTCATTTAGCATTTAAGCTGTTCAACCTTTAACTTCATCTTCCACCATCACACATTTCCGTGGTCCTTGTGCATTTCTCTCAACCAAACCTTGCTGAGATAGACGAAAAATAACGATTTTTTGGGATTTGGTCGAAGGGGATACTCCATTTGAGACGCTTCATACGATCCCATCGAAACATTCCTGAAATCTCACTTTCCTGGGTGACTAAAATGTTAAAAGCTCCATATCTCCATGGTTATCTACAAGTTGTTGCCGATTCCGAACGGCGGCGGCGCGGCGAATCGAGAAAGCCCTTTTCATGGCAGCGAAGTTACTATTGGAGAAATGGCCAATTTTTCCGTGAAAGACAATGCCCGTGGGAAAACATTTTTTTTGCTTGATTCTTCTTATTTGAATTTGTTAGAATTGAGTCTGATGAGGAAGCCCTTGGTCGTTTCGAAAGAAAAATTCTCCGAATGATCTTTGGTCCCGTATGCGAAGACAATGTGTGGAGAAGAAGATACAATAACGAGCTGTATGAGCTGTACCGCGACATGGGCATAGCCAGAAGAGTACGCATCGCGAGGCTACGATGGTTGCGTCATGTAGAGCGGATGGACCCAAACGCTTCGGCTCGACGGGTTTTCGAAAGCACATTGCAGGGAAATCGCGGAAGGAGAAGACCTCGTCTTAGGTGGCGCAATCAAGTGGATGAAGACCTCAACCGACTTGGAGTGCGAAACTGGAGAGAGCTCGCCCGAAATCGAAGTCGTTATAGAAGGATGTTGGTTGAGGCCCAGGTTCACCCCGAACTGTAATGCCCACCTAAGTAAGTCTGATTATTTCCACCTTTTTAGTAGCTTTCAATTCGATGCCAAATAATGTTTATTACGTCACTCGGTGCTTTTGACCGATGCTTTTTACATTGTCCATTGTGACAAACCTAAAAATATCGAAAAGACGTTAACTTTTCCTAAATTGATTTCAAACTACCTTGCAAAAATGGCGACGAGGGTTAGCGGTCGTTGGTTATCGATCGAATTTAGCTGGTAGGCAAAATGGGACTACTCTGCCGCAGTTGACTCTCTGGTTCTTTCATAACTTGAAAGGAATCGAAGGGAAATAACGCGCTTTTGACTGATTACTCTCGGAGGGGTTCCCAGTTCTTCGAGGAAGGCGACCGATATATGTAAAAAATAAGCTGAACATGTAACATGCAGACATGTTAAGCACTATGCCATGGTCCTCACACAAAAAAACTTCATCTTGTTATAATGATATTAATTAATTTTAATGATTTCCCTTACGTTTCGGTCAAACTTCATGTTGTTTGATGCTCAACATTGATTTTCACTTGCCACTTTCTTAGTAGTCGCTTCATACAATGTGTTTGTATGTTTGCTGTCTGCGGGAACCGTCTCCAGAGCACATTACCTTCATCACATTGATACTCCCTTCCAATTAATTTTGTGAAGTCAACATTATGTTCGTTGAATTATTACGGAGGTACAATGTAAATAGCTTTGGCAGTCGCCAACTGTTATTTGGCTTTTGCTGCCTCTTTCAATTATCTAACCAAAATTGGAATCATTCTGTTTTGCAATTTACTAATTGGAAGAATAGAGGCGTACCCCCACGACACCGACGCTCAGTAGAAAACTTCTACACGTATTACACTTAAGAGTATTCTTTTACCATTTCTTATTCAAATTTGATCCAATTTTTATTTATAACCGAAGGCAATAACAACAGAGCTATATTTAGTCATTCATGTCTAGCCGAATGGCGAACCTTTTTAAAACGGTCAAATTTGTCTTCAAAGTTGTTCCACGAAAAAGTGTATAATTTTAGCACATTCAAAGTGCCACACACAGGCTCTAACAAACCTACCAACCTCCCATTTTTAGGAAACTAGAGAATAATCTATTCAAAATGCCTTTATTAATTTCCGAGAAATTGACTGAAGACACTCGACATCAATTTATCAGGTCATCTTGATTCAATTATGCTTACTTGTCAGATGAAATTTGATCGGTGTCAGTGTCAACATTTGCTCTCAAGATTACGGTGATGAGTAAATTGTACAAATTTATCGACTTAATATGGTTGCATGATAAATTTTGCAATGTACAGACTTTAATTATCATCAAAGTGTCAGACTTATGATGATAATATCTTGTTCGATTCAAATGTAACCAACCAGAATACATGTAGCGTCTGCGTTTGATATTTTGTTTTATGTGTTTTTGTGAATTGTAATGTCGGGTAAATTTCGGGTCGATTTTAGCAACATTAGGGGGTTGCGATCGAATTTCTTTGCTGTGTACGCTCACACTGCAAAATGTAGGCCAGCTGTTTTGGCACTGAGTGAAACACAGGTGGGTGTTGATTCTGATCCCACAGAGTTCAACCTGCCTGGATATAGCTTAGTGCCATTATTCTTTTCCTCCCATGGCCTCGCCGTATATGTTCGGAATGATATTGCTTACCAGCTTCTACCACAATACGGCATCTGTTCTAATACGAACTTTAATTTCATGTGGTTAAAATTCACCGTCCGTAAGCATATCATTCACTACTGTTTTATTTATAGAAGCCCCAATTTAGATAGCAATTCAACCTCTAACGAGTTTGATGCGCTATCTGACTCCATAGTAAGAATTGTTTCCCTTTATCCTCAAACTGAAATCGCAATTGCGGGCGATTTCAATGTACACAATTCAGGTTGGCTTCGACATTCTGGCCAGACAACACCCGAAGGAAGGTATGTTGAGATCTTTGCTGAATTAAATCTTTTAACTCAGCTTGTTGATGAGCCCACTCGGGTTCCGGATATTTCTGGCCATTCGGCCAACACTTTAGATTTGTTTCTCACTTCTCATCCTGAAAAATATAGGGTCAAAGTGTCATCACCTCTAGGCACGTCGGACCATTGTGTCATATCGGTAGATTTTCCGGTTTCCGTCACAGTAAAAAGAGAAAAAGTCCCAAAAAGAACTGTATGGCAATATGAGAAAGCCAATTGGGACGGCCTGAATAATTTCTTTCGAAATTTCAACTGGTCTTTGTGCTTTCTCGACGGTAACGTGGATGCATCAGCTGATATGATATCTAACGTAATTCTCAACGGCATGACTAACTTTGTTCCGCATAGATCAAAGAGCATCATCCACAAAGAAAATTCGTGGTTCGATTAGAGCTGTAGGGAGATGATTAGGGAAAGAGAGTTTTCGGATTTTTAAAAATGACCCTATCGAAGAAAACAGAAATAAGTTTAAGTGCGCCAGGAACGCCTGCAATACTCATATACAGAAGACCAAGTTTTTATATGACCAAAAAGTAAGGCAAAAAATACTATTGTGTCCAAAAGGAAGTAAAAACTTTTGGTCTTTTGTTAAGAATATTAAGAACTCGACCACATCATCGGTCCCAACGCTCGTCTTCAATGACTCTCCGTATGTCAGCTCCATCGACAAAGCCAATTTGCTGGCAGCTCAATTTGCTGCCAACTCGACACTTCCTTATAGCATTTTGGCTCCACCTGAGCTCGAGTCTGCAAATTCTTTGATGAAGCAGATATTTTTTCGAACTCGCTCGGTTGCGAGAGTCCTTAAAGATCTCAACATACACAAATCCGCAGGTCCAGATGGTATCCCCGCCGTAATTCTGAAGAGGTGTTCAAAGGTGAAGAGGTGTTCAAAGAGGTGGCAAAACCACTGCGTAAACTTTCCCATCTTTCCTATTCTGCTGGGATTTTTCCGAGCAGATGGAAAACTGCATTTGTCCAGCCGGTCTCTAAAAAAGGCGAATCTTCCTCCCCTTCCAATTACCGTCCAATTGCACTAACGTCCCTTCTTTCCAAGGTCATGGAAACGTTGATAAACCGTCAACTTATGAAATATCTTGAAGAACGAAAGCTTCTTAATGACCGTCAGTACGGCTTTCGTAGCAAACGGTCCACTGGTGATTTGATGGCTTATCTCACCGAAAAGTGGAACCAATCTTTACATTGTTTTGGAGAAAGTAAGATTATTGCGCTTGATATTTCTAAAGCATTTGATAGAGTTTGGCATCAGGCTCTTTTATCGAAAATGCGTGCTTTTGGTATCGATGAGTCTCTTCTTCGTTGGATTAGAAATTACCTTTCCGACCGTTCAATACAAGTTGTATTGGATGGCTTCAAGTCTGATACCCACTTCATAAATGCTGGTGTGCCCCAGGGCTCCGTTTTGTCTCCGACTCTCTTCCTCATTTTCATTAATGATCTCTTGTCTGAAACTTCTAATCCGCTTAACTGTTTTGCTGATGACTCGACCCTCAGCTTTTCATATTCGTTTCCAAATTCACGTCCCTGCTCTTCGGATGTGGAACTGGAACGGTTGCGTATGATAAGCTCATTGAATTCTGACCTTGACAGCATTGTTTCATGGGGTCTTATGAACCGAGTTGAATTCAATGCTTCGAAAACTCAATGCTGTCTCTTGTCGTTGAAGCTTAACATTCCCCCATTGCCATTATCCATGAATGGTACCTGCATCGAAGAAACCGAAAAGCTGTCAGTACTTGGTATGTGTGTAAACGATGATCTTCGTTGGAATGACCACATATTTGA
Organism: Melanostoma scalare; assembly: GCA_949752695.1. Lineage (NCBI taxonomy): Eukaryota > Metazoa > Arthropoda > Insecta > Diptera > Syrphidae > Melanostoma > Melanostoma scalare. Next base: position 16,665,686 of record OX456986.1, read on the forward strand.
AGTCGCCAAAAACGCTGCTAAATGCTTAGGTTTCTTAAGACGATGCAGGAAGTTCTTCACCCCTTCTGATCTGGCTACAATTTATAAGGCCTTCATCCGCCCAATACTGGAGTATAACTCCCATATCTGGTCAGGTGCTTCTCAAACATCTTTGCGCCTACGTGATAGGGTACAAAATAGAGCGTTAAAATTGATAGGTGATAGTTCAATCGTAGAATCGATTGATTCTCTTGAACATCGTCGAAACGTCACCTGTCTTTCTCTTTTTTATCGCTTTTTTTACAAACAGTGCTCTAGTGAAGTAGCCAGTTGCATTCCTCCCCTAAAACAATTTAGCCGCAACACCCGCCTCGCTAGGAATGCTCATCAGTTTTGCCTTGAGCCCAACTTCGGACGTACAGCCAAGTATAGAGATTCGTATTTCAGTCGCACTACCCGAATGTGGAATGCTTTACCTGGCTCCGTATTTCCCCTGCATTACGATTCACAAAGGTTCAAAAGCAACGTGCATCGGTGTCTCCTTTTAAATCCTCTCCTACTTTCCTAAATGCTCGCACTGTGTTTTTATAACATTATAAGGGTAGTCATAACCCCTTGATGTGCGCGTTAATTATAAAAAAAAAAAAAAAAAAAAAATACATTCACATTAAAAACCGTCAATTCTATTGCTCGATTCTCTTAGACGTAATGTTTCGTTATCATACTCGCATGTCTCAAGTTACGCCCATTGTGTTTGGTAAAAAACATAAAAAATATTTTCAATTTGAAGAAATATCTCACCATTGCCGTAAAATTGTGTTGATTAACTGTTGGGACAGTTTCAACCTCCTTTGTCAACTTGAAATACCGACCATGACATTTTAATTCGTGTTAAAACGATGACACGAATAAATTATGACAAACGTGATTTTCATTCTACCAAGTGTCTCTTCTTTATTAAATTAAATTTACTGCTCATGAAATTGAATGCATGAATTGATTTGTACGGGAAGTCCTTCAACACGAACTTTTATTGGTTACCATAAATTGCGGTTTTTAAAAGAGATATGGCGTTCACCCGAACAATAACCGTCCGACTTTCATTAACTTACATTTAATTTTTAAATTGGAATTGAAGGACTCCATAAAAATAAAATACCACGAAATTGAAAAACATTTCCCCTCTAGAGACCCTTCTAGGAATATCCTGTTGATATAATTGTACTCATTTAGTTTCCATCCTACTTTGCATCATTTAACAAACAAACCATTGATATTTGTAATGATTATGGTATTTGGAATTTATGTAGGTTCGTTTATTTTACAGAAATGTGCGGATTCAGCGGTTTCGAATAAAAAAATCTTTCATACCTTTGCAAGGACCTTGGCACCGGCATCCAAAGTAAGTAAAATAAAAATAATTAGAAAATGAATTCAATTAAATTGTTGCCTTTTCAAGGTCTCCAAAAGCGTTATTAGTCTTTTGCATCATTTCAATTGGGACAAATTTGCTATTATTGTTGGAACCAAACCTGATTGGGGATTAGAAGTTGCTCGAGCTATTCAAGTAAGTTTCTCTCTTTTTTTTTTATATTTTGAACAAATCAATATATTATGTTGTACTCCTACAGGATTTGGCCGAATTGGAAAATCTAACCATAACTCATTTTAAGGAAATTTTCGATTACATCCCAATGAATACGACTTTAATTAAAATGCAAAGGATTGTCGATGAGACCTATCAGAGTACAAGAAGTAAGTACCTCTTCTATTTATCAAACCATGTGGCGTTAAAAGATTTTTCTCGAATAATTTCCTGGAATAGTTTACGTATTTATTGGCGAGCATATTGCGATGGTAGATTTTGTGAGATGTTTACAAAATCGAAAGCTTCTTGTAGACGGAAATTACCTCATTATATCTGTTGATGATGAAATCTATGATTCAAAACGTCGATTGAACATCATGGAGAGAAGTATTTAAGTTGTTTTTTTTTAACAAAAACGAAACTGCAAGGGAACTATTTATATGAAAACAGATGAAAGTAAAAGTCTGGGAGCATTTTCTATTGTATTCTCATTTGCAACTTTATCGTCACAAGTTTTGAAAAGAACTATCTACTAAGAAACTTTCTGAAAACAATTTTTTTTAATGCTGATAACAACAAAGAGAGTCAAACTTTAAATTATTTTTGTAAGCTGTTTGAGAGTTTAAGGTTGCCAAGGTTAAGGTCGGTGGATGAAAAAGTGTATGTTTGCATAATAAGGTTAGCTTTTACCAAGTAATATAAGTTCCGAACAGCGTTCATTTTATTCATATTAAAAATAACAACAACATGTTATTGTTATTTTGCTATAGAAAAAAACATTTCCTTAGGCCTTATATTATTATGTATGAATAACACACTTAATGTTTGCAAGGACTTTCAACCAACCCCTGAACAGATACTCACACATAAAGAGTATCAAAGTGAGAGTTGGAAAAAGGATTGAGCAAAATCAGACCATGGGATGGCTGGTTGATACGTAGTGTTTAAGTTTGTAAAGTGCTTTCATATGAGAGAAAATTTGCTGTGCAAGTTGAATAATCGGATACGATGTGTAGTTTGTTGGTTTTTTTATGCTAACAATAATTTTTGACTGAGACTTTATGCATTGAACTAATAAATGTTTACCTATGGGGGAGCTCGTGGCATCATATTAGATACAGAAAATTTCGACTTATTTTATTTTGGAAACTAATTGGAATTGTTAAAGGTAGAAACACATTGTTGGTTGAACGCAACAGACAGATGACGGATGACAGAAAACAGATGATAGAAAATAGATGATAGATCATAGATGTTAAATGTTACTTGTTAGATGTTAGATGTTAGATGTTAGATGTTAGATGTTAGATGTTAGATGTTAGATGTTAGATGTTAGATGTTAGATGTTAGATGTTAGATGTTAGATGTTAGATGTTAGATGTTAGATGTTAGATGTTAGATGTTAGATGTTAGATGTTAGATGTTAGATGTTAGATGTTAGATGTTAGATGTTAGATGTTAGATGTTAGATGTTAGATGTTAGATGTTAGATGTTAGATGTTAGATGTTAGATGATAGATACAGAAGAAGATGATAGGTACAGAAGAAGATGATAGATGATAGATACATGCCAGATGACAGATGAGGAATGACAGATGACAAGCTTAATTTTTTACCAAGGAAACACACGAAATCGTCTTCTGCAGTCACAGGCACAAAGTGAAAAGCTAAGAGATAAAACTTAAAACATTTTTACACGTTTGGTCCTTAGAATTTCGACAGTTGCCAAAAGCCAAGTTCAAACTGTACAATTAGTTGGACAGACTTGGGCTTGAACGACCAATGCTTGATAGTGTGAACCCTCAGACGACCGCTTGACCAACTTGTTGGATGGTTTTCAAATATTTTTGAAAATTTAGAAGTTGGACGGAGTGGAAGAGTATGTGACATAAAGTTGGACGACAAGCTTGATAAGTGTGAACGCAAACTACATCCGACCATCCAACTTCCATCAAACGAAGTCTGTCCAACTAATTGAACAGTGTGAACTCGGCTAAAAGTTCAACTATACGAAATCCGTGCTTTCTGCCGGCATGCTATCTACAGCAGTTCTTTTTTTGAAAAAGACCATCTGCAGCCAAGTTTGGTTTTTTTCATACTACATATACAAGATCTGGCTGCCGATGAATGGTAAAGTCAAATCCTGCTGCGAATAGATTTTTCTGGTATCGGATATAGTTTTTGGCTGTTTCATCTTTTAGTGTTGCTACAACTGATGTCATGGAAACGGGTTGCAGAAGATTTCTCTTAAAGTCTTAAATCCCAACTAATAAAGGCTTTGTATGAACGGGGTCCAACCGAATAACAGAATCGTCTTCGACCAGCTCCATGAACACATCCTGTGTTAGTTTTTGTTTTAGTGTTTGGTAGAAAAATATAACGTAAAACATGAAAAGCAAAGAGGGCAAAAAAATGTGAATTTGTCATTTTATTATAATCTGTAGTTGTTTTTGGTTTAAAATGTTTTTTTTTCTACAACTTTAAAAAGTAAAAACTGACCATTGTGAATACGTTTTTGGAAATCCAACTTGGCTGCGGATAGTAGTCCCAAAAGCATCTCTTATCTTGGTACTAAATTGAATATGGTTTTGTGACTGTGCAGTGCTGGAGATCTTTCTAATTATTATTTTATTACACAGTATTTCGCAGGATGCTCAGTATGAGTCTATGGCTCACACACCGATTTTGTACCATTCATATTCAGTTCCAATTGAACCAATGAACATATTAGCCGGCAGTCCGGTGTGTCGCAGGTCCCATTTCCACATGTGGTTCATTGGACAACCGGTATAAAATCGTCCGTCCAAAAACTTTGTATGGGCATTTGGACATCGATTCATGTAAAAATATTTCAAATCCCCGATGACGTTATATTTGAAGTAACTGGTCTTGCTTTAAACAACATGACTTCCTTGTTTATAGTGACGCAAAACTATTTCTTATGTGACACGCTATTGATGAAAGGAGTCATTAAAATAATCATAATGTTCCAACAGAGAAAACACAAAAATCGAAAGAAATGAATCGAATTTAAATTCTCATTGTTGTTTTCCTTACCTTTTGCATTGAAAAGTTGCATTCACAAATACAATTTTAAAATGTGAACAAAAACATAATCCTTTCGGAATCGACAAGTTCTTCGATAGCCATAGGTACACTTTCATGAAAAATGTTTTCTTAATAGGCGAAATATTGTAGGTCCTCTCATCCCTCGATGCAACAGTTTGGAATATAACAGGGCCAGGTGCATTTTTTTTTCAACCTTTCCTGACAAGGAAAAGTACACTATGTTTGCCATGTCCTTGTTTTATTCAAATGTTTATATTTTTAAAAAATAAAACCTCAAAGTGGTTGTGTAAGCAACCATGATCTTGCTAAAAGCATAATTGAAAATTTCATATAAAACTTTTAGCATCAACTACATCGTTTTACAGATTTTCCATTAAGTCCTTCTTCTGAAGCACTCAACATTCCCTTTGGCCAAACGCTAAACCACATACAATAGAAAATGTTCTTTTGAGTCGAAAATACGATTTAAGTATGTAATTCCAATTGTGAAAATCTTTCGGAAATATAAGTGCTATTAAACCCTTGCAAGTCGTTATTTCTCGTATAGTTTCATCTCATAAAATAGTTCACGAGCATTTTTAATGTGTAGCTTCTTTTTCTCCTACTTTATGCTTTAGTTTTATGTATTTTGTTATTCTTTCCTTTAGATTACCTCGATCCATATATAAAACGCGATAAAAACAAGTCCCTCGATAAAAATTCATTTCGTTCCGTCATCAAACTCAGCATGTCATATCCCCAGAATCCAAATTTGAGGTAAAACAAAAATATTACTTGCACACTACTCCTTCAAACCTCACACATTTATTATTCTTTCCACCCTTTGTTAGAGAAATATGCAGCAAAATCAAAGAGTATGCTAGAAAGTATCCCTTCCTTGTTCCGTATCATGAAAGAGTATTCGACAACATTTCGGTAAAAATAACAATCGAAAATTTTGTGGCTCTAACCTATTTCCAACTTTTAAATTTGTATACTCATTTGTTGTATGTGTAGGTACCAATTTACGGTGTACATCTATATGACACAGTGATGATTTATGCCAGGGCCATAACCGAGATCCTTCTGCTGGGAGGTGATATTCGTGATGGGCGTTTGGTGATGAGTAGAATTTTCAACAGGTCATATCACTCCATTCAAGGTTTCGATGTAAAGTGATGTGTAAAATTCACAAACTTCATTTTCATCTGCAATACTCTTTTGGTTTGTATTTTAGGTGCATATCGATGCGAACGGTGACGCGGAAGGTAATTACACTGTCATAGCACTGCAAGATGACTCGGGACACGGATCTCTTGCTAAAATGTCTATGCAACCGGTTGCATACTTTGTGTTCAACAAACAATCAACCCTTCCAGTAAGTACCTACTTGCAAACAAAAAGTTAGCTTTTGAATAAAATCGATATCTGCTGTAGGAATTTCGATACATGAAACCGGACAGACCAATACTTTGGCTAAAAGGTCGACCACCCTTAGCCGAACCAGTTTGTGGATTCTTTGGTGAGCTTTGCAAAGTCAAAAGAATTGATTGGAAATTTATTGGGCCAGTAGTCTTTATCGGGTTCTTTATCATCGTCGCTGGAATTTTTCTCATTAAGTAGTCGACATGTTACAATTGCTACAAAACATCGCTTCCAACTCAAAGATTTGTTTGTTTTCTTCTTTACTTTCCTGTAGGCATTATCGTTATGAGCAAACTTTGGCTGGTCTCCTTTGGAAAGTTGATATGAAGGACGTGACTCCTATTAACATCCCTAGTCCAGATTCCCACACAAAAAGCAATCGAAATATCGTAAGTAAACCGATGAGGATTTATGAAGAGCAGAGCAAAAAACACTTGTCATTTGTTTTGAATTCTTTTCATCAGTTTCAAACATGCAGACAGAGTATTTTGAACGGTGGAATGGATACAACGAAAAGAGCCTACACAAGCATCGGTAAGTGAATAAGTTGTTACAAATTAATTTGAAGAGGTTATCAGATATTATGCAAACTTAATTTGTTTTACAAGAGGCAGTCTATTTCTGACCTAGACCTCGGCCTTTCCCAGAGGTTGTTGTGCCGGCCTATTTATTTACATATTAACAAGACGTAGTCTCTATTTAGATTTGTCAAGGTGAGAGATATATTATTTTCTCAATCAGAAGTTTTAATTAATCATTGGCCCGTGGCGTAATGGTTTACGTGTCTGTGTATTATGTGGAAGACTTGAATCCCAGAAACACCAAGAAAAACAAACGTTTTTCCCCGAGCGTCTCCTTTTGCGAGGAACTGGCAAGTCCTCCGATATTAATTTTCTGCCATGGAAAGCGCTTTCTTGGTTAACAGTTCGGAATCGGCAAAAAAATGTGTGTCCCTTCCAATCCCTCAGAATGGTTGAGAGAAAGGGGATAGGCTTAAAAAGAAAAATAAGTTGTAAGGCGAAGAGTAGCAATAAAATCATTTATGAGAATGATTAATGTAAATTATTACGAGGCGGTTACTTCCAACAAGGCAAACAATGTATCGTCTCCGATTCCATATGAAACATCCTCGAAAACACGCCTTTTATCATCCTTCTTTTTGGGAAAGTAAATACTCAGAATTGGATTTATGTAAATTCCTGGAAGTTGACATTGTTACTACATAGCTATTGAATTAGTTGCTATTTCCACTTTCGTTTGGTTTTTTACTGAAAGGTTCTTTCTATTATCTGTTGTACTTGTGTGATTTAGCCTACATTTCTCCTCTCACAGGATCATTGAGTAACATACACAAGCAAATACCATCATCTATTATGTTCAAATTATTGGAAATGTTTTCACAAAGAGAATTGAAACAGGTAATAAGAATGTGTCAAGGCTAACATATATTCTCATGTCAAAATATATATATCCCGTGTCAGACGACGGCTTTTTCACTCGGAAAGCGTGGGTTCTTTTCAGACTTTTTATAGCAACGATACTCAGTTGAGTAGAGCTCATGTAAAAGTTAAAATGGGGAATCACTGAAACAACCAGGTGCTGCTGCTGTATGAAATCTGTTCTATGAAGGGTTTGTCTTTTATGTCTCTATGTTGTGATGTATCAATTCATCAGACATGTGATATTTGTCACTTCACGTGTAACCGTCTAGATGTAAATGGAGAGGGAATAAAGTATAAATGTAAATATTGTTTGTCCTTTTATCGTAAATATGTAGTATAAATAGAAAAGAAAATTTGAGGAAACTCATTGAAATTTTATGTCAAAATTTCACCACAATATTGACGTTTGCTTTTCAAAGGTTTTAGTGCATTAATGAGGCTGATATTTAAATAAAGCAGTAACTGAACTTTGAAGTCTGATGAAAATTGTATGTGGATAATTTGAGGCTTTCTTGTGGGATGTTTGTATTGAGGGGCGCGTTTTGTTATGATTTTTGTCTCATGTATCAAACGATTGATTGAAGCTTGAATCGAAAAATATTGTAAATTTTGTAAAAAAAGGTTTACGGTATCGGAAGTTCGGCAAGTTGAATTTATGTTTGACTGAGTCTACAAAGGGTATTTTCTAGAGGTATAGAACTTCAAATTAAATGAAATAAAACACAAGAAAATCGTTTTGGTGTCCATCAATTTGGGTTTATTGGAAAGATAATTTTATGTCTTCTGGCTCGATTTTCGATTTTCAACCACTTTTTCAAGCATTTGAGGCCGTATGTCGGCAATAACACTACGAATGTTGGCTTCAAAGCACCCTATCGTTTCTGGTTTGTTGACGTAGACGAGTGACTTCACATATCCCCTAAGAAAATAATCCAATGGTGTCAAATCACACGGTCTTGGTGGCCAATTGACAGTTCCATTTCGCGAAGTTATGCGCTCATCGAATGTTTCCTTCAATCAATCGATTGTGACGTGCGCTGTGTGGCATGTAGCGCCGTCTTGTTGGAACCACATCATATCCACATTTGTGCCATCCCATTCGGGAACTAAATAGTCGGTTATCATGGCTCTATACCGGTCACCATAAACGGTAACTGGCTCGCCAGAATTATTTTGGAAGAAGTATGGCCCAAGCATCGAGATCAATCTCATTTCGGCCCATACACCAAAATCACTACGCATTGCATGGCCTCGCGGCTTTGATTCTTGCACAAGCTGCATCTTGTAAGATCGTAAGCCAAGATCTTTACGCAAAATCTTCCATAAAGTTGATGGACATAAAGCTCCAATTCCTGTGCACGGTATCAAATCGATTCATTCGGGTCCTCTTCAACACTTTGCTCTACAGTGGCAATCGTTTCTTCGGTGTGCACTGTTGGACGTCTCTGCGGATGCGTGTTATCACATAAAGTAAACGTAGTGCGAAAACGATCCATGGTCAACCAAATTAATTGCTCTGATGGACGATTATGTCGACCATTAAATGGACGAAGCTTGCGGTAAACTTCGCGAACTGAACCATTATTTTCGAAATAAATTTGCACGATTTGCAAGCGTTGTTCTTTTGTCAACCTGTTCATGATGAAATGGCAAACTAAACTGAACGTAAATGACATTAGAGTTGGCCGATTCGACCAAAAGATGTCAGTTTTATCCCTATTCAAAAAACCCACCTCTAAGCACCCAATATAATTTTACCATAAAATTTTTCAAAAATGAAATGAAAAATAAATTTTTGGATTTTTTGAATAATTACTCATGCAGAATTTTCACAGATTATTTGTAGTTTTTAAACGCGGCGGTTATTTTTTCGTGTCTGCGACTATTTTGTGGCAATCACTGCAAATCTATTGCACAACAAAAATGCGCGATGATATTGTACAGGCATATTTGATATTTGATTTGAGCTCCAATGACGAAAATTTTCATTTTATATTATCGCTATTGGCACAATTGCTTTATGATCTCTACAATTATGTCAAAATTGTGACAAATCTGTTGTAATTGAAGCAATTTTGAAGCTATCACGTCAAATTTATCGTAATGTCTACAATTTTATATTCATCAGTGCAATTTTATCGTAATAGCGAAAATTCTGTTGTTACCATGACACTTCTATTATAACCTCGATAGCTCTGTTTAAATTGTAAAAATTCTGTCATTGTAACGAAGATGTTTACGTAATTGCGACAGTAAAGTTTAAATCTCAGTCGTAATCGGTAGCTGAGTTAGGACTTTAATTTATTCGCCAAATCGTTTAAAATTCATTGACATAGCCTTACCCAACTTACCAATTATCTCAGCGATCTTTCAAAGACCTTTATTCTTAGTTTGTTAGGCTTGAGAAAAGCATATAAAACTTAAAACTGTGTTGTTAGTCGTTTTGGAGGCGCCCTCATTCATAAGCTCCATTTTGCCACAAATGTTAATTAGCAGCTTGTCACTGATCATTTAGGTCTAAATGTTCTGTAACGCGCCGTCAAATGACAATGTGTATAAGAAATAAGGGAATGACAGCTCCAAAATTGATTTAACTAAGGTACCCAACTAGAACTTTCAGTGACAAGGTCGCTGTCGAAGGGTTTTTATTTTGGGATGGTTACGATTGAAGACCGGGGATATACCTTAAATTTTTTGTGTAAGTTAAACCCCAGAGGCTCCAAACCATAAAATGAAGACGAATTTAAAAGAAAAATTCAATCGAAAATAAAAACACAAAACTCTACAAACATTTCCTCTTTGGAGTATCACAAAAAGTTAAAGAAGGTATTCCCTTGAAACATACACACGCCACCCACAAATCCCTTTAAGGTCTAAATGAAAAGGTAATCCATTATACGTCTAATACAGGCCTCATGGGAACATTTCAAGCTGTCTGCCTTTTTTTTACAATACAAATGTGCTCCTGAGCAGCAAGAAGCCATTTAACTTCTAGCCGTTGTAATAAAAAAAAAGGAAGTAAAATTGTTTTCTTTTGAGATGCGAATAAATGAAGTGGAAATTTACTTATCAAAGTCAAGGTTCTCAATCATTATTCAAGTATATCCAGAAATTTTTGTCGTACATAAATTAAGTAACTCCTTAAAGCCTATTCAATGCCCTTTGAGAGATATAGTGAACACCACACACTACTACCAAATTCTATTTCAACTTTGTTCTTGCAAAGAGGGAAAAGTTTGGTTCAAGGGTCAATCGTTTAATCTCTTGTGATTCGATACAAAATCCTTCAAGGAAATTCTATTAAATTGAATCAACAGAATTTTCTTGTTTATTCTGAGGCGTTTCCGTACAAATTGAGTGGTAAATTATTTATAGGAAATGCTTGTATAATTGAGACTTTCACGTGTTTACTGAGTGAATTAAGTATTTGGGCTTATTTTTGAATCTAGAAGACTAAATTGACCATTGATGACTGGTAACTTACACTTTTTCACTCAAAATGTTTTTAGGTTTAAGATGAAAAGGTCCATTTTGGTTTTTGTGGTGGTTTGTAGTAGGCACTTACTTTGTTCTGTACAGTGGAACTAACTCACAATCATTTTTGTGTAATTGAATGACTTGTAGAAAAACTGGAAGATTATTTATCAATCCAATATGACTGCAGACAGAATTTGTAAAACACATGAACATCACTGTGAAGAGTGAGTTCGATTTTATATTGGAGAGGTACAGCGCGAAAGGCAGACAATGAATTTAAAATTTAATAATTTCCGTTCAGGGAACGTAATATCCGCTGCTGTCAAATATATGGACAACCAATGATTATCCTAAGAATTTTGAAAATTGCTAAATGTGTAAAGATTTTGATACCCAAACAAAGTGAAATATAAAGGCAAATTGAATTATTGAATGTGCACGCGTGTTAAACGCCCCCAGTTAGTGAAAAAAAATTGTTTGTATCTCAAAAACATGAAAATAAGAAGAAACAAAAACCGTCGCGCCAAATTTTATTCAAAGGAAACATAAAAATCCAGGCGAGAACTTCAACATTTGTGTCAAACTAGGAAAACAGTGGCCAATTAGCAAACGGAAAAGACGTGCCTTTACACGTGTTGTTATTCTCTTTTACCGGTTTCATATGTAAATTTTTGCATGTTAATTCAGAATAAATGAGAAATGTATCGATGACCAGGGTACCTATATATCTGAGTTGTATTGAAGGGATGGAATGAAATTATTTAGAGAATAAATTTCTACCCAAGTTTTTTCCTACATTTGCAAATAAAAAATGGAAAGGTTCGTGGAATATTGGTTTGGACTTATGTGAGTATTCAAAAGAGATGTGTATGAATGTCTACTATTGTTTGAATACGGATTTAGAAACACAGCACACAAAATTGAATTTATGTAACTAGATTCCTCACTTCCGGAGAATTTTCAGCTATTTTTATAGGGGCGTAAGACAGGATTCTGGCAAAAGCGAAAAGGGGTAATAAAAAAAGAACGAGAATTAATACTCGTTCTCTAAGCAACTGGTCTGAAGTAAGCCTATGGTTCTCACATCTCTTTGAATATCATCATCCTTATGTATAAAAGGGGTATTCTTGCAACAAAGTAAAGTTCCTATTCGGAAAAAATTATTATGACTCATAAAGCTGCTCTCGTAAGCCTATTGGAAATCAATAAACTATTTGTTGAAATCTAAAGTCATTTGAAATGTTTAATCATATTTACCAGCTCTACATGAGTTCTCTTTGAAATGCTTTAAAGAATGGAAGCATGTTGTTTAATTAGCTTCAAAAACAAAGGTAAAAACAGCAAAGTTTTATGTAAACATTAAGTCGAAGTGTCGGTTCAAAAACTAACAACGGTGTAGGTGCAAGGATTTTCGGTCCCAACTTCACATCATCTATATCCCTTCGTAGCACAACAACTGTCTTTCAAGCAGAGGTAATAACTATAGAATTCTGTCAGGAAATGCATTAGAAGAAACCTCCGACGATCACGCATCCTAATTTGCTCTGACAGTCAGGCAGCCCTGAAGGCATTGTCCTCAACCAAGATTGAATCCAAACTAGTTTGGAATTGCCTGACATGTCTATCTAAATTAGTCACCCACAATAAAATAACTCTTTCTTGGGTGCCTGGGCATGAAGGTGTACAGGCTAACGAAGAGGTTAACGACCTAGCTGGAGTTGGCGTCAATCCCAATTCAAAAGCCCGGAACCCTACTGCAGTCTCCCAATCAGTATAGCATTAAACGCGAACTGGCTACTTGGGAACGGCAGAACTTGATCCACACCTGGAACAATTCTAATGGCCACCGCCAGTCAAAACTATTCATCAACTTATCTCAAAGACGTATGAAAGAAATTCTTGACATGAGCAAACGTGTCTCACGTTTCTTACGGTCTTCACTGGACACTGCTCTCTCAGATATCATCTTAAAAACATGGGCATCAGCCAGGATGATACCTGCCGTCTCTGTCTCGAAGACACAGAAACGGCTGGACTTGCCATAGCCAGATCCAGGCTAAAAAGATTCAATAAAGGATTCACTAGTCCCCTTGATAGAAGAAACTCCCCTTCTTCGAATATTCTTAGGTTCTTACATGACCTCAACAACTCTACACTTTACGTGTTTAAACCTAAGTGAACAACACAAAAGATCTTACAGGTCGACGTGCTAGTAAAGGTGTTTTGCCTTCGCCCTACTCAATTAAAAAAAAAAAGTCCAAAGTGTGTTGAAATTTAAAGTTATATCAAAAACATGTGCTTTTATGTTCCGTTTTTAAATTTTTAACTTCTTAAAACGACAATTTTCTAAGACTTTCCTTAAATTTGCTAAAGGAATGTCTTGGATGCAGGCTTGGACTCAAGGCTAAGTTTTGTTAAGGAGACACTTTGTTTTAACGTGTGGTACACATACCGAGAAAAGACTCCTGGACAATAAGACCAATCATCTCCTCTGCATCAGTTCCTTGGAGGAACAAGCTCTCAAGTAAATACGTTATTGCCTCATTTATCAAATTTGAAAGAACAATATGTCTCGGCCGTACTGAGTCCTTCCTCCTGATACCTACATCATGTTCTAAAGAACATTTCCCCTTTTAAAGAGATCTGCGGTCTCTAGCACAATTACCTGTAGAGCTTCAAGAAACTCACAAGCAGAATATCTTTAGACTCGCGTCTAATGGATATGCCGTTCGATACGATGATCTCAAGGCTGAAAATGTGTCAAAAATACGCGGTCAACTTGTAGTTGGTTCAGGATTGGACATCTGAAAAACCTGAACCAAGGAAAAATTGTTATCAGATCTTCACGAACGGCTCCAATACTGATAATGGATGTGGCACTGGTGCCTTTTGCTCTCCACGATGACATAGGACTGTGCGCCTCATTAGACACATACGAATACGTCTTCCATGGAGAGCCGTACACTATCTAAATGGCTATAAGCTACGTTAAGGAGAATATATGGATTCGGAGAAGTATTTGTGTCTGCAACGACAGCTAAACTGTGTTTCCCTTTCAACACTCTAACTATACTTAAGTTTAGTTTAAGTTCCAGTCCATCTCAGACAGCTTTCTCAGGTTCTGAACCAGCGCTTGGTCTGCCTAGGTCCTCAGTGAGGGCTTCCATAAACGACTTGATCGTTCAAGAGCGCAATTGTAGATTGCATGCCTCCATTGAATGCAGACAGACTAAACGTTAGATCCCCAATGTTAATAAAATAAAACGGAAACTTTTTTGTTACCCCGCAGCAGAAAAGACTGAAGAAAGTTTGTTGGCATTGCCACGGGGCACCTCTCCTTTGTGAAGAAGATGGCGACACTTCGCAAGGAATTGACAAGTCATGGTAGAGTAATTACACTTTTTCACTTTTCTTTAAGCCCTACGATGCAGTCGAAAAATTGTAAGTCCTTGAAGATCGTTATTTTCCCAGGTTCCTCGAGCTTTGTTGCGCCACAGTATTTATTTTATTTAAAAGAAAATTTTTAAAACTCAAAATTAAGAGGTAGATAGTTAGGTACTCTAGCCAAACTTTATTTAAAAAATCAAAACTAAAAAGAACCTGCCGACATTTAAAACGATAGCCCAAAATCAGTAATACTCGGATCAGTACAACTTAGACGTTATCTGACGACCCGACGTCGAGGTCGGTCAGAGTGGTGTGTAGATGCTCTATTTTGTTAGCATTAACTTGGATCGATCGACCTAGTTCGCACACAATAAGATATAGATGAGCCTCAACACTTTTTTCTGCAATCTTTGACGCAGACAAACTTTTTATTGGAGCACTAAGCTCAATTCTGGTAACTAATTCAAGTGCACATTCAAATAATCTTTTATTTATTAGTTAGAATATCTACTAACAAGGTTCTATCTCTTTCGTTCCGCTGTACCGAGCTGTGATGTATTTTGGGTACATCCGACCTTTCATAGACAACCTCAACATGAATCGCTACATTAAAATGAAATCACTTCGTGTTATCACACCCCAAGTATAGAAATTGAATTTTATTTGATGAAAAAAGTCCTTTGATAAAAAAACTTCTGATCCTTGCAATCCTAAGCGTAAGACTCTTAATTAATCAAATAGCCTTCTTCTTCTTGTCGATGGTCTTCCTGTTACAATTGATACTATATTGTTGGAGAGGGAGTGTTATGGGCTAATATTTCCTTTGTATTCTTTTATTTCGTTAAAGGGCTTTTCCGTGGCAACATTGTGGCAATGAAAAAGATACACAAAAAATCTGTCGATATCACCCGAGCCATCCGGAAGGAGCTTAAACAAATGCGGGAGGTTGTTTCCTTTGTGTTTGTTTTTTTCTTTTCTTTTTTATTTACTAGAACCTAATAGCATGCTATGTCTGGATTATGTATTCCAACTATGTGTATATGTATGTACATATTTGTTCAAGCTAGTATTAACTTCATAACGTAAAGAGTGTGGGTGCTAATCGTGTTTATCGCTTTACTCCCATCTTGTTAACAGATCCGCCATGAGAACGTTATTGGATTTATAGGAGCTTCGATTGACCATGGTAGTGTAGTAATATTTACTCCATACTGCGCACGTGGAAGTTTGCAAGATGTTCTCGCAAATGAGGACTTGCATCTGGATCATATGTTTATCTCATCATTAGTCACTGATATTCTCAAAGGAATGGTTTACCTGCACGATTCAGATATAATTTCTCATGGAAACTTAAGATCCAGCAACTGTCTAATAGACTCACGATGGGTGTGTCAAATATCAGACTTTGGATTGCATGAATTCAAGGCATGCCAGGAGGAACCAAATAAGTAAGAAAGATGCTGACGCTGACATTGACGTTGATTATTATAAGAGTAAATAATGAACATTCATTTCAACTTTAACGACTTTTTCTATTTATATTTGCTAAAGGCGTGAAAAGGAGCTCAAACGTGGCTTATGGATGGCACCAGAGCTGTTGAGAGATCCTGGAAGATTACCAAGAGGCTCACAAAAAGGAGACGTTTACTCTTTTGGTATTGTCTTATACGAAATTATTGGGAGAAAGGGTCCCTGGGGCGACACGGCCTATTCCACCGAGGGTAAGTCAATTTTTTTCTATTTGTTTATCTTTTTATATATATACCATGACGAATATCCAAAGGCCGTAAGGCATAACAATGATAGGTAATCCATGTCTGCTGGGACTGTTTGTATTGTATTTCATTTATTTGTGGTTTTGAAATGTAGGTGCACACAACAAATAAGAAGAGTACTTGGGTCTATTTGTAATTATGTTGCTAAGTAAAGCAAGTGCCTTAAAAAAATTGCATTAATTTCTTCACTTAAATTGATAATTATAATTTTTTGCGCATACTTTTGTTTTCTTTTTTTTTTTGTTAAAGCGCTGTAAAGTTTTTTTTCCATAGGCAGAAAGAAATTACACAAGTCTTTGGTAGTTATGAAGCGATCAATTTCTTCACGGAGTTCTAACGCTAGTACTGGTACAAGTCCTCCAGGTAATGCTCAAATGCATGGCTGACCATAGCTCTACTAGTGCGAGATTTGTGGAGGGCACCCTTTTTCTAGTCTAGTCTTTTTTCTAGGTCCATTGGGATGGATTTTCTATTTTAGGTTATTTTAAGCTTGATTCTATTTGAATTTCAAAACTCCAAGTAATGTCAGTGAATGTGCAAATAATAATTGAGTACAGGTGTGATGAATATTTTTGTTTTGGAAGTAAAATGTTTTCCAATAGAAAATTGAAAACTTTGAATCTGAGTTGAAAGCGCACCCTTTCACAAATCATCAACCTGTCATTGTCAATTTATTCAGGAAACGTAACATCTTCATCTTGATAGAGTACACGAACAAGCAGCGTTTGAGATTATAAAAATGTTCTTCCTAAATTCGGAGTCAGCGACCACAACTTTAAGAGCCTTAACTCCAATTTTGGGTCGAAATTCTCACCATAAGGAGAGGGTAACAAGTCTAGTGCAAAAATTTGAGTGAGATAACGGGTAGATCGAAGTGTCGAGAATATCATTACTGTTCAGGCGTCCCTAGCAAGGGATCCTAATCAGCCAATTCCATGACACCGGCTTCCAACCGGGTCCAACGAATCAAAAGTGCTCGAGGTTGCGAAGTGGAGTTCGACTCATAAATGTTTGATTAAAGCCAATAGTGAAGTTTTTGAAATTATTCAAATGGTTTGCGTTTCAAAAAAATGAGGTAAGGAGTAATGGTCACGTGTTACGTGGAATATTCGAGGTTCGAATCCCAGAAACATCAAGGAAAAAAAGTGTTTTTGCACGAGTTTTGCCTTTAGCAAGGAATTGGCAATTTCTCCTCAATAGTAATTTCATGCCACGAAAGGTGCTTTTTCGATTAGCCGTTCAGAATCGGAAAAAAATTGTAGGTTCCTTGCATTCCTTCACAAAGTATAGTTGAGAGAACTTTCCACGAATATTTGTACCTCTAATACAATCAATAGGTGTCATAACAGGACACTTTCTTATTGGAAGACGTGCCGCAACGCTAGGAGTAGACCCAAACGATTTTTGCAGAAGCTTTATACATGAGAAGGAAGAGGAGACTATTTCCCATCTTCGCTGTTTATGCCCAGCTTTAGTTCACTAACGTAGGATTCACCTTGGTTCGTATTTCTTTGATGACCCTAGTGATCTTACTCACATCGAAACTCTGCGTCTCTCATTATGATAAGGATACATTAGATCCAATACATTAGACACAATGGGCCCAACGGGCCTAAATGTGTTAGCCGAGCTAACAGCCACTTATACCTTGTCGATCCTAATACAATCAAGTTGTATTAGTCTGTTGTCATACGTAGCATCTTCATTTCAGTTACTTACTCTCATACTTTTTGTACATTGCCCAACATTGAGAACCGTATGTGAGTGCTGAACGCAGAACTGCTGTCTAGATTCTTCCTTTGAGCTTAGGGCTTACTTTTTCATCATAGAGGATGGCGCAGTTTTCTCGCCACTTTCTCCAATATACTCGCATACTCGATGATGTCGTCATCACTAGTTCCTTCGCTCTTGATCTTTGACCCCAGATATTTGAACTTTTAACACCTGCGAAGTACATTTCCATTCAAATTAAGGTCTGGAATGCCTGGATCAGAAAATGGATAACAAAGGAACTAAGTCTTTTTTCAATTACGTTATACACTACCTTCTGGGATTCTCACTTATGATAGCTCTATCGTCGCCTAATAAGTAACTGACTAATTCTAATGTTTTTGAAAAGTCTGTTTTTTTTTTTGTTTTTTTTGCAAAAATATTTGCATGGCTTACATTGGAATTTGAAAACAAATTCAATACAGCAGCCCCATGTTGCTCATATGTTACTCATATTTATAAATAATAAATAACATCAACATTAAACAAGTACAAAAACACAATGGATGAAATAACACAAATATCAAAATGACAACTTTGTTTCGGTAACAACAATCAACCAAAAACAAACGAAATATCAAAATATGTAACTTAAACTTTATTACTCCAAAGACGCCCAAAGAAAGTTACTCCATTTTTAACAACCTCTAAACAGAATAAAAACACTACATGTCTAAATTTTTCTGGAAAAAATTTTATTTAATATCAGCACACAAACAAATCACGTTCTATTCGAAGTATGTATGTTGACTTTGGTAATTTTTGACGGAATGTACAGACAAATTGACGTGGAGAAAAAAGGACATCAACCGCAATTGGAATGGAAATTGAAAACAACAACACTATTAACTTATTTCATATTCCCCTAAGAACAACAAAAAACTCAAACATAAAGAATTATGGATGTACATAAATAGAAAAACAACAACGCCTACCACAAAAGATGTTAGCATAATAATTCCCTTATTATCAATAGGCTTTTCTTTTGGATATTCCGATGATTAAGGATTCCTGCGATGAAAAAGTAAACACAATCAATCACGTAGGCTTAAGAAGTGGATTAAGCACAGAAATAATAAAAAGGCTAATTAAGAGGGTAGAAAGAATATACAAAGAAGGGAAGCCAATGACGATACCACTTCAGAAAAAAAAATACAACCTCCATGAAACCAAAATATGTACAGGTACTTACACGAACTTAGAAGACTTTTCATCTATTTTCTATTCAACCCCAAAAACAACATTCAAAAAATAATACTACAGCACAAGAAAACAAATGAGATATCAAGAAGCTCAGGTGAATTCGACTATGGATTTAATTGTAATGGCGGTCGGCGGTGGCAAGTCTCTGTGAACAATGCAAGACAAGTAGAACTTTATAGAACTGATTTTTAGAAAGAATGAATACGTTTGCACAGTTATCTTTAATAACAATAACCACTATACGAACTTCGAAATAAACTTAACCATTTACGGAATGTATTAAATTAATAAATATGTATTAAACTCTGAAAAAAGAAATGTGGTTAAAAGTTCTTTAAAATGAAAACATTTTACTAATGTAAATTTAAAATTGTTTGAATTGCTTAAAAACAAGTCTTAAAATCAAAAAGTATACTCAGCCTTATTATGAGTTTCACGTGAAATCATTCTCTTCGAAAAAGATCCCATTTCACTTTTCCGTTATTATGAGTTTCGGGGGAAAATTTTTACATTTTCGAAAAATTTCCCTTATTATGGGCTATTTTTCCCCGTGAAATGTGAAAACGTTGAGAGCAATTTTTTTCACTTATTTTTGTGAGGCAAACAAGTGAACAACAAAAGCGAAAAAATTGTAAGTCTGGAATTTTATTCAGGTGAAACTCATAATAGCTTTTAAAATTCCGGGTGAACTAAAATTTTCGGGCGAAAAGCTGTTCACGTGAAACTCATAATAAGGCTGACTATTGGTCATGTGGTGGTTACCTGTACGTAAATAAAATAAAAATAAATAAGGCACTTTCAATTTATTTGTTGATTTTGCATTTCATAGCAATGAAACTAAGACTTGCCAATTCCTCGCGAAAGGCGATACCTGATGTTTCTGGAACTCGAACCTCTCACTTAACAGGCAGATATGCTTACCATTACCCCACGGGCACCACACATTCACATTCACTCTACATTTGTAGGTA
Organism: Melanostoma scalare; assembly: GCA_949752695.1. Classification (NCBI taxonomy): domain Eukaryota; kingdom Metazoa; phylum Arthropoda; class Insecta; order Diptera; family Syrphidae; genus Melanostoma; species Melanostoma scalare. Next base: position 16,685,751 of record OX456986.1, read on the forward strand.
ATTAGAAAAACAGATAAGGCAAGTGAAAATTCTGGTGTTCCTCAAGGCGACCAATATGAGCCACTTCTTTTCTAATTGTTTGTAAGCAACTTACTTATCGTGTGCAGTTATAGATTAAAAACGCGAAATACAATCAACTTAGTACAAATGAATCAATCTACAACACCTAAAAATCAAGTAACAATACTCGAAAAGTCTATTCTATGCAACTTTAGTTTAAAGGTGAAAATTGGATCGATCTAAGCACAGCAAATCATCTTTTTAACAGATAAGTTTGTCACTGTGATGCCCGTGGCGTAATGGTTAACGTATCTGTCTGTTACGTATCTTACGTAGGAAATGCGAATTACGAATCCCAGAAATATAAAGGGAAAACAATTTACACGGTTAAAAGCTTTTGCAAGGAATTGACAGTTTCCCCGATAATATCAAAAGAATTTGAAGGTCCCTTCCATTCCTTCAGAAGGTATGGATGAGAGAAATGCGCTTGACCTTGGTGCGCCCGACTTCATTGTGCCTTTTTAATTATTTTTATTTATGGAACCTCTTCAATTGAAGCACCTCAAATTTAAACAAAAGTTAAACCAAGACCACTATAATAGGAATCTCTTTGAGATTGATGCCTTGATTTTGCAAGGCAGTTAATCAGAAGGGTTAAAGAGCGACATGAATTCATCGTTTATGGCAAAATATATTCGATTTAAATGATTTCGATGGTCTCTATTACTTCTATATCGTTGACGTGAATAAAAAAAGAAACATCTTTAGAGAGTATATAGCAAAGAAAGCTGTATGTAGGTGGTATGAGAGCAGCAATGTGTTATACAGCAGTTGAATGGGTATGCAATCCTCCCAAATGAAACTAAAAGTTTATTTATGCATACAACAAACTTTTATCAAGTTTAATGGATTACTCGTTGGACTCTGTTAGACTTTCCAACAGGACACAGGACGAGTTAACTTTGGTCTGGCTTCGGGGCCGAACTGTCGAACTTTTGCTTGACCGCTATACTTGTTTGGGGTTGGCTCCCACAGGAAGTTTTCAAAGGAAGAAAATTGAAACCGAAAGTGACTTCATTGAAACATTAAAACCAACTGGGAGAGTGATTTTTTCTAATATTTTCTAGATTACTTTATGGCCCACTCCATCGCAAGCTTTTGAAAATAATCAGTAATTCTGGGGGTGGTACTCAAAAGTTATTATAATTGAAAGATAAAGTCAATCAATAAAGACCAATTTCAAATAGAATCATTAAAAGGTAATTCTTCCGAATAACATTGGTGTCTTTTCGATCAAATGACACTACAAAACATTGATTTTATGACTCAAATTCGCCAAGCAGCCATCACACCAAACATTTTTATCCGAATATTAAAATTTCTTTCCGGAGCTTTATCGTCATAAACACCCCAACAAATTCAGTAATTGGATTTTTCCTTATTGTGTATTAAAGCTTACACGTAGAAATTGGTTATTGAAAAAGACTGTATTGAACGAAATCGAAATGAATCGCTGTGAAATGATGTATGAAAAAATGTGAAAACGTTCCAGTTACATAACAACTTTTCCGCTTTAACCCACGAATTGTGGTGTCTTTCTGAGTAGATCACAATGTTTTGAGGTTGTGGGATTCATGTTATTTATATGATTTTTGGTGCAGAGTCATATTGAGTGGAACGGCTTTCACTGTTTAGAGAAGGGATTTTTTCTCTAATGGACTCAATCAAACCCAATCACCTAGACAAGGATTTGCCACAAAAACTTTTACGTTTTTACTTTTGAAAGGAAAGGGTAAAAGGATAATTAGGTTCTTCTAAAACAAATTCAACTGAAAAATAAAAAAGTTAACTGTTTGTTAACTTTCGTGTTTGTGTCTAAACTTTCTTTGAAATTTGAATGGAATCTGCAAATGGGAGTTAGATTGAAAAAAGTAATTACTCTTTATATGCAGCGGTGGCTGTTCAAGGGCACTTCACTCGAAGTTGAAACTCATTTCAACTTGGGTGGATTTTTTGGAACTTGTTGATTTGAAACTCTGCTTTCGATGTTCAGAGTCAATTCTCGATTTCTAGAAATTCACAATGACACAATTTTCTCAACTAGTAGAAGGAAGGAAGTTTTTCCTAACTTGCAGTTCATTTTCTGCAGTCGAAGTTCCAAATCCTCTGTTGGGAATGATACTAGTCCAAGAGAGTCTAATCAAACAATGTGTTTAGGAGATGACAAGGTATGAATGTATTGCCAAAATAGATAAAGATGATAAAGTCGATGGACATTAAAGGAAAGCTCTGGCAAGGGTTTTGACATCAGCGCAGTAGAGTAGAACGGCTGAATTCTTGTAACTAAGTTGAATGACAGTTGTTAATCAACTCATTTTATTTATTATAATATTTACTTTAGGTTTTTATTTCTAATCTACGATTCATTCATAAATTTCAAACCTTTGATACTTACGATGTGAAAATTTTACTAAAGGTCATTATTTTGTGTCTTATTCATTTCAGAAATAATCGCACGAGTTAAGAACTCGGAAATGTACCGTCACGGAGTATTTCGTCCTCCATTAGCCTACCTTGACATACCAGAATATGTGAGATTATGTTTGCGGTCCTGTTGGGATGAAGATCCGGAAAACAGACCAGACATTCGCTTGGTGCGAGTAAGATTAAAGGAGTTACAAGCTGGCTTGTGAGTTATCATATTATTATTTTCATGTTATTGTTGTCATAACCATTTCCATTCCTCACAAGTTATGGTTGAGAGAATTGCACTATGCCCTGGCTCTTCCTAAGCCTGTCGTGCTGCCTTTTATTTATTTTCATTTTCATAACAGTGCTCTATTCCCTGGCTCTCCGAGAGCTTGTTATGCTAACCTATTTATGATATATTCAATATACAATAACTCTTTTGAATTTATGACAGGAAATCAAACATTTTTGACAACATGTTGGCTATAATGGAAAAATATGCTTACAATCTTGAAGCACTTGTCCAGGAGCGGACTAACTTGCTGTACGAAGAGAAGAAAAAAACAGATCTGTTGTTAAATCAAATGCTTCCAAGGTATGGAGTTTTATATTTTGTTAAATGTTATAGAGAGAGATAATTCATAATGCTACTTGTTAATACGTTGCTTCATTGTTGGACTTACATGATTATTTTTACCTTTAAATAATTTCCATGATATTTTATCACACAACCGCTTTTTTTTAAGTTTAAAAATTTACCAAGTTGTGGTTAAACGATGATCAAAATTTAAGGTTCAAGTGAAATGTTGTACTGCAATGGAATAGAAACTGAAATGGGAAAGAGATCTATTTAGAGTATATTGTCCCCAATTAGATTAATTTTTGTTTGTCGCGCTATTTCTCCCGATGATGTAATATAAGACATATGTTTTTTTTAAGCTTATTTATCCTTCTACACCTGCAGTAGACAATATGACATGAGTTTTTCATTTTTAAAGCTTTTTTTTTTGTAGACACCTGGAGTAGATTTTTTTTTTTGGAAAAAACATAGGCCTTGGGCCCTATTCCACAATCAAAACTTATCACCTTGCACTTCTCAAATTACACTGTTTTGCAAAATGAAAAGTGTTTCTGTTACACAAAATTCTTTATAAATTTTACTTTATACTTAGCCTAAGAGAACGTACGTGGAACAGAAATTGCAAAGGAAATATAAAAATTGCGGAAAACTTGCAAACTACACTTATCAACTTCAACTAACGTGGCGTGATGGTAAGCTTGTCTGCCTGTTAACCTGGAAGTTCTTGGTTCGAGTCCCAACAGAAGCAAAAATGTTTCTCAAGGGTATCGCCTTTCGCGAAGAAGTGGGAAGTCCTCCGATAGTAAATTAATTGCCATGAAGCGCTTTCTCGATTAGCCGTTTTGAATCAGCAGAAAATTGTTGGCCCTCTGCATTCCCTTACAAAGGCAATGGTTGTGAAAAATGCGTTAGGCCCTGTTGTGCCACCCTACTTATTTTTTTAAATTTATTTCAACTTATCACTATTCAAATTTAATAGTTCTGAGTGACAAAATATAGCTTTGCAAGTTGACGAAAAATTTTAAAAGTGCAGAGTGAAAAGTTGATAAGTTTTTTGTGGAATATGACATCATTAAAGAAGGCGGTATCAGATCATGACTGAAACCCAAAGGTTTACATGCATCGACTCAGCCATGTGAACGACACCAACTGCAGCTCTAGAAACTTTCTTATCGCTAGCTCCTGTACACCTTTTCACTGAACAGATGGGTCTAAATGTGCCATGCTGTTCAAACAATGCAATAATTGGAAAAGAGACATTTCAAGCCATAGAACTAACTATGATGAATCACACTGATGTAGACGTTTAAACACACTATGCTTCTCCGCATACTGATTTCAGTGGCCTTAACAAACATACCGATAAGGGAATTCAAATCATTACTGACTTACAATTCCGATTGCAACTTTTTCAACTTCACTTCTAAATTGACTTTCAACTCTTTACAGTTTCAAACAAAACTTTACTCACAAGTTCATTTACAAGTAACATCTGCACTTGCAATTTCGCTTAAGACTCCATACTAACAACTCCACTTTCATCACCATTTACAACTTCACATAAAACTGAAACATTTTAAATTCCCTTTGAAATTCCAATTACAATTCCATTTAGAACTTCCCTTATAACTCTATTTACAATTTCACTTACAACTTCAACTCAAACTCTTTTTATGAGTTAAGGTTTCAATTTGAATATACAACTCCATTTTCGTGATTCAACGACGCGTTATTTCGCTGCCATTTTGGAAAAATAGACGTAAAAAGTTTTTAGCAATATCTACAACTCCACTCCACAATTTTGGTAACATATTTATTTATAAAGTAAAATTAAATATAAAAAGTTTATAAAAAGGGAACTTCTAGTTTTTAATAATTGTTTCAGCACTAAAACTTATCTTGTTTTAGTTACTTATTTACAGAACTTATATAAACTAACCTTCCCTTCAATTTTTTGTTCGATTGATCCTTAAAGCTTCAGTGTGTTTAGTGTACGGAAAAATTTGTATATTTAATTTAAAATTTTTGGAAAGATCTGTTGCAGATTCTTTGAAGCGGGGCGAACCAGTAGAAGCAGAGTGCTTTGACTGTGTTACAATACTCTTCAGTGACCTTGTAGGATTTACCGAGCTTTGTGCAAAGAGTACACCGTTTGAAGTCATAGAAATGCTGAACGATTTATACACATGCTGCGATTCCATAATATCAAACTATGATGTGTACAAGGTATTATTTTATTTTTATTATTATCCTATGAAGGTCCAGCTGACTTATACATTTATGTGTATAATTTCTTATAGGTTGAAACAATCGGTGATGCATACATGGTAGTTTCAGGTTTGCCAATACGCAATGGAAACAAACACGCAGGCGAAATAGCATCACTGGCCCTGCATCTCTTAGAACAGGTTTCAAAATTAGAAATTCGTCATAGACCTGGAGAGTCTTTGCAATTTCGAATTGGTATTCATTCTGGCCAATGTGCAGCGGGTGTTGTCGGAATGAAGGTAAGAATTTAACTCATTTATACAAATGACATTTCTGGTAGCTAGGTTCAGGGTTCCAAGTTCGAATCCAAACAAACAACAAAAAATGGTTGTAAGAAATGCGCTAGGCCCTGGGGCTGCCCACTCTGTTGCGCTATCCTATTTTATTTTACATGGCATTTGTCTTTTATCACAAGGCCCGTCTTAACAATTTCGGACTACGAATGCCAAAAACGAAGAATTGTAGTCAGAATTTTTTCTTTTGATAAAATTATCAACAAATTTTAAATATCTGTTGCAAAATATTCATTGCTAAGATGTTTTAAGTCTTTTCTTTTTGGCATTCCCAGTCCGAAACTGTTTCGACAGGCCTTATGATAGGGGTGGTTTTTGAAAATTTAATTTCTAATCTTCCAGATGCCAAGGTATTGTCTATTTGGTGACACAGTAAACACTGCCTCTAGAATGGAAAGTAGTGGAGAAGCTCTTAAAATTCACATCTCTGAAAAAACATATCATCTTTTGGAGCATGTGGGTGGCTTTCATTGCACCGAAAGAGGCATTACAAATGTCAAGGTCTTACCATCATTCTCATTAATTTTTAGAAATGTAACAAATCTATTCTCTATTTTATCTTAGGGTAAAGGAGAAATGCGTACGTATTGGCTAATAGGACAACAATTAAAACCCTACGAACCTCATATACAACCTTTCCGTAAAAGTGACATGACACCTGACCTAATTAGCAACGTTGACAGTGAGTCGTCAGGACCTCGTCGATTGTCAAACGATCTAGTCTATCCAACCAATTCATCTAGTCTATCCAGCGTTCAATTACAATTAGGAAACCAGCGAATTAGCATACCAATCCGTCCAAGTTCGGCACGCATGGTATATCCAAAAACATACTGTGCCTGCCGAACGAAATGCATTTTTGATCGCAACTCCGATGACAATGTTAATTTTGCAATAGATCGAAATTCAGAAACTAAACATTTTAATGGTAAAATGCCAAAGCAACTCGATAGAAACTTCCTGTGTGTTTGCAGTTTAAGTTCGAATTTCAGCGACGGTGGACCAAGAGTACCGCGTTCAGCGCCTCACATAACATTCCGTCAATAGAAAAGCCAATTACAAATAGAAACCGAATATGAATGATAGCCAATTATTATGATTTTCTTATGAACGTACTTAATTTTGTTCTATTATTTTCAGCCCAAATTAAAATAAAGTGTTGTGTACGGTAAATGAGGTTGTGGTTCGAAATGTAGCGTTAAGTATAATTGTAGAAAATTGAAATATTTTGGGGGAAAATATATTTCCCCTTCTGTATTTAATGATGAATGTGTGATGTTTTACTCTAGAGGACGTTTTATTGAATGTTTAAAATCAGTGTGTGTTTCATTTGAAGACAAAGAAAACAGAAACAGACCTTAATTGTACACACGAATTACAAAATTGACTGAACTTCAAATTATCGAATAAAAACAAAAAACAAATAAGGAACTATATTTAACTTACCCAAGGTGAGCACACAAATTTTTTTGGAACTTTTATTAAATACATATATATACATATATATACGAGTACTGTTATTATACACTAACTGTAAATTAAAATCAAATTAAATTAAGGCCACTAAGATTTAATATTTGATGTTATGTATGAAATTTATTGTTTTAAAATAAAAGTGAATTGTTGTAAAAAAAAAAATAGGAGAGTTTTATTAATGGGAGAATTGAAAATACACTATCCAATTCTTGGGTACACGGATTCAGACTTGTTATGATGTTAACCTACCTAGTTTGTCAAGCCTTTGGCTTAAAATTTAAGAAGGAAGCGAAAATTATCTTTACTTTTTTTTCAAACGTAAAGAGTTTTTGTTTTTATTAAAACACAGTTTTTCTATTTGACAAAGAATTCACTTTGATATCATTTGATTTGAAAACCCCCTCCGCTTTATTGATTAAAAAGTATAAAAGCCCTAGGGTATGCAACACCACTCAACCAAAAATATAACAATCAAAAACGGTGAAAAATGAATGTTTTACATTTTGCACTACCAGCTGAGTTTTGCTATCAGGCAACCAGAATTTTCAGCAGGCCTCTTGTTGAGTAATATGCACCGAGTTAAAGCTTACAGCCACAGTGTGCCTTTGTTGTTGTTCTTTTTTCCATTCACCACAAAACAGAACAGAAAGTAAAGTGCCGTGAACGAAAATATATAGCATTTAGTGCTGCTGAGCAAACATGATACCAGGCGATCAGCAAAGCAGCAGGTACCTACACCAGTTTCTGCTTTCATTTCTGTGGTGGCGCCAAAACTGGTTTTCTTTTGTTTTCCTTTACATGGCTGTCCTTAGTGGGCGGAGTTATTCACTGCTGAGAGCCTGAGACTAGTGTTGTGTAACGCACAGAGTAGAACGTGTGTAACGTAGAGTAAGATGAATAAATTAGTAACACATCAGAACAGCGAAATTCCGAGTTTTAGAAAAGCCGCCATATCTCGAAAACGGAGCGAGATAGGCGAAAAATAACGATTTTTTGGTTCGGATTCAATCCCTCCTTAGAATTGCGTGTCCAAACATGACACCACATCAGAACAACGAAATTCCGAGTTTTAGAAAAGTCGCCATATCTCGAAAACGGAGCGAGATAGGCGAAAAATAACGATTTTTTGGTTCGGATTCAATCCCTCCTTAGAATTGCGTGTCCAAACATGACACCACATCAGAACAACGAAATTCCGAGTTTTAGAAAAGTCGCCATATCTAGAAAACGGAGCGAGATAGGCGAAAAATAACGATTTTTTGGTTCGGATTCAATCCCTCCTTAGAATTGCGTGCCCCAACATGACACCACATCAGAACAGCGAAATTCCGAGTTTTAGAAAAGTCGCCATATCTCGAAAACGGAGCGAGATAGGCGAAAAATAACGATTTTTTGGTTCGGATTCAATCCCTCCTTAGAATTGCGTGCCCCAACATGACACCACATCAGAACAACGAAATTCCGAGTTTTAGAAAAGTCGCCATATCTCGAAAACGGAGCGAGATAGGCGAAAAATAACGATTTTTTGGTTCGGATTCAATCCCTCCTTAGAATTGCGTACCCCAACATGACACCACATCAGAACAGCGAAATTCCGAGTTTTAGAAAAGTCGCCATATCTCGAAAACGGAGCGAGATAGGCGAAAAATAACGATTTTTTGGTTCGGATTCAATCCCTCCTCAGAATTGCGTGCCCCAACATGACACCACATCAGAACAGCGAAATTCCGAGTTTTAGAAAAGTCGCCATATCTCGAAAACGGAGCGAGATAGGCGAAAAATAACGATTTTTTGGTTCGGATTCAATCCCTCCTCAGAATTGCGTGCCCCAACATGACACCACATCAGAACAGCGAAATTCCGAGTTTTAGAAAAGTCGCCATATCTCGAAAACGGAGCGAGATAGGCGAAAAATAACGATTTTTTGGTTCGGATTCAATCCCTCCTCAGAATTGCGTGCCCCAACATGACACCACATCAGAACAGCGAAATTCCGAGTTTTAGAAAAGTCGCCATATCTCGAAAACGGAGCGAGATAGGCGAAAAATAACGATTTTTTGGTTCGGATTCAATCCCTCCTCAGAATTGCGTGCCCCAACATGACACCACATCAGAACAGCGAAATTCCGAGTTTTAGAAAAGCCGCCATATCTCGAAAACGGAGCGAGATAGGCGAAAAATAACGATTTTTTGGTTTGGATTCAATCCCTCCTCAGAATTGCGTGCCCCAACATGACACCACATCAGAACAGCGAAATTCCGAGTTTTAGAAAAGTCGCCATATCTCGAAAACGGAGCGAGATAGGCGAAAAATAACGATTTTTTGGTTCGTATTCAATCCCTCCTCAGAATTGCGTGCCCCAACATGACACCACATCAGAACAGCGAAATTCCGAGTTTTAGAAAAGTCGCCATATCTCGAAAACGGAGCGAGATAGGCGAAAAATAACGATTTTTTGGTTCGGATTCAATCCCTCCTCAGAATTGCGTGCCCCAACATGACACCACATCAGAACAGCGAAATTCCGAGTTTTAGAAAAGTCGCCATATCTCGAAAACGGAGCGAGATAGGCGAAAAATAACGATTTTTTGGTTCGGATTCAATCCCTCCTCAGAATTGCGTGCCCCAACATGACACGACATCAGAACAGCGAAATTCCGAGTTTTAGAAAAGTCGCCATATCTCGAAAACGGAGCGAGATAGGCGAAAAATAACGATTTTTTGGTTCGGATTTAATCCCTCCTCAGAATTGCGTGCCCCAACATGACACCACATCAGAACAGCGAAATTCCGAGTTTTAGAAAAGTCGCCATATCTCGAAAACGGAGCGAGATAGGCGAAAAATAACGATTTTTTGGTTCGGATTCAATCCCTCCTCAGAATTGCGTGCCCCAACATGACACCACATCAGAACAGCGAAATTCCGAGTTTTAGAAAAGTCGCCATATCTCGAAAACGGAGCGAGATAGGCGAAAAATAACGATTTTTTGGTTCGGATTCAATCCCTCCTTAGAATTGCGTGCCACACCATGACACCACATCAGAACAGCGAAATTCCGAGTTTTAGAAAAGTCGCCATATCTCGAAAACGGAGCGAGATAGGCGAAAAATAACGATTTTTTGGTTTGGATTCAATCCGTCCGCAGAATTGCTTGCCCCAACATGACACCACATCAGAACAGCGAAATTCCGAGTTTTAGAAAAGTCGCCATATCTCGAAAACGGAGCGAGATAGGCGAAAAATAACGATTTTTTGGTTCGGATTCAATCCCTCCTCAGAATTGCGTGCCCCAACATGACACCACATCAGAACAGCGAAATTCCGAGTTTTAGAAAAGTCGCCATATCTCGAAAACGGAGCGAGATAGGCGAAAAATAACGATTTTTTGGTTCGGATTCAATCCCTCCTCAGAATTGCGTGCCCCAACATGACACCACATCAGAACAGCGAAATTCCGAGTTTTAGAAAAGTCGCCATATCTCGAAAACGGAGCGAGATAGGCGAAAAATAACGATTTTTTGGTTCGGATTCAATCCCTCCTCAGAATTGCGTGCCCCAACATGACACCACATCAGAACAGCGAAATTCCGAGTTTTAGAAAAGCCGCCATATCTCGAAAACGGAGCGAGATAGGCGAAAAATAACGATTTTTTGGTTTGGATTCAATCCCTCCTCAGAATTGCGTGCCCCAACATGACACCACATCAGAACAGCGAAATTCCGAGTTTTAGAAAAGTCGCCATATCTCGAAAACGGAGCGAGATAGGCGAAAAATAACGATTTTTTGGTTCGTATTCAATCCCTCCTCAGAATTGCGTGCCCCAACATGACACCACATCAGAACAGCGAAATTCCGAGTTTTAGAAAAGTCGCCATATCTCGAAAACGGAGCGAGATAGGCGAAAAATAACGATTTTTTGGTTCGGATTCAATCCGTCCGCAGAATTGCGTGCCCCAACATGACACCACATCAGAACAGCGAAATTCCGAGTTTTAGAAAAGTCGCCATATCTCGAAAACGGAGCGAGATAGGCGAAAAATAACGATTTTTTGGTTCGGATTGAATCCCTCCTTAGAATTGCGTGTCACACCATGACACCACATCAGAACAGCGAAATTCCGAGTTTTAGAAAAGTCGCCATATCTCGAAAACGGAGCGAGATAGGCGAAAAATAACGATTTTTTGGTTCGAATTCAATCCCTCCTCAGAATTGCGTGCCCCAACATGACACCACATCAGAACAGCGAAATTCCGAGTTTTAGAAAAGTCGCCATATCTCGAAAACGGAGCGAGATAGGCGAAAAATAACGATTTTTTGGTTCGGATTCAATCCCTCCTTAGAATTGCGTGCCACAACATGACACCACATCAGAACAGCGAAATTCCGAGTTTTAGAAAAGTCGCCATATCTCGAAAACGGAGCGAGATAGGCGAAAAATAACGATTTTTTGGTTCGGATTCAATCCCTCCTCAGAATTGCGTGCCCCAACATGACACCACATCAGAACAGCGAAATTCCGAGTTTTAGAAAAGTCGCCATAACTCGAAAACGGAGCGAGATAGGCGAAAAATAACGATTTTTTGGTTCGGATTCAATCCGTCCGCAGAATTGCGTGCCCCAACATGACACCACATCAGAACAGCGAAATTCCGAGTTTTAGAAAAGTCGCCATATCTCGAAAACGGAGCGAGATAGGCGAAAAATAACGATTTTTTGGTTCGGATTCAATCCCTCCTTAAAATTGCGTGCCACAACATGACACCACATCAGAACAGCGAAATTCCGAGTTTTAGAAAAGTCGCCATATCTCGAAAACGGAGCGAGATAGGCGAAAAATAACGATTTTTTGGTTCGGATTCAATCCCTCCTTAGAATTGCGTGCCACACCATGACACCACATCAGAACAGCGAAATTCCGAGTTTTAGAAAAGTCGCCATATCTCGAAAACGGAGCGAGATAGGCGAAAAATAACGATTTTTTGGTTCGGATTCAATCCCTCCTTAGAATTGCGTGCCACAACATGACACCACATCTGAACAGCGAAATTCCGAGTTTTAGAAAAGTCGCCATATCTCGAAAACGGAGCGAGATAGGCGAAAAATAACGATTTTTTGGTTCGGATTCAATCCCTCCTTAGAATTGCGTGCCCCAACATGACACCACATCAGAACAGCGAAATTCCGAGTTTTAGAAAAGTCGCCATATCTCGAAAACGGAGCGAGATAGGCGAAAAATAACGATTTTTTGGTTCGGATTCAATCCCTCCTCAGAATTGCGTGCCCCAACATGACACCACATCAGAACAGCGAAATTCCGAGTTTTAGAAAAGTCGCCATATCTCGAAAACGGAGCGAGATAGGCGAAAAATAACGATTTTTTGGTTCGGATTCAATCCCTCCTCAGAATTGCGTGCCCCAACATGACACCACATCAGAACAGCGAAATTCCGAGTTTTAGAAAAGTCGCCATATCTCGAAAACGGAGCGAGATAGGCGAAAAATGACGATTTTTTGGTTCGGATTCAATTCCTCCTCAGAATTGCGTGCCCCAACATGACACCACATCAGAACAGCGAAATTCCGAGTTTTAGAAAAGTCGCCATATCTCGAAAACGGAGCGAGATAGGCGAAAAATAACGATTTTTTGGTACGGATTCAATCCCTCCTCAGAATTGCGTGCCCCAACATGACACCACATCAGAAAGCGGAGCGAGATAGGCGAAAAATAACGATTTTTTGGTTCGGATTCAATCCCTCCTCAGAATTGCGTGCCCCAACATGACACCACATCAGAACAGCGAAATTCCGAGTTTTAGAAAAGTCGCCATATCTCGAAAACGGAGCGAGATAGGCGAAAAATGACGATTTTTTGGTTCGGATTCAATTCCTCCTCAGAATTGCGTGCCCCAACATGACACCACATCAGAACAGCGAAATTCCGAGTTTTAGAAAAGTCGCCATATCTCGAAAACGGAGCGAGATAGGCGAAAAATAACGATTTTTTTGGTTCGAATTCAATCCCTCCTCAGAATTGCGTGCCCCAACATGACACCACATCAGAACAGCGAAATTCCGAGTTTTAGAAAAGTCGCCATATCTCGAAAACGGAGCGAGATAGGCGAAAAATAACGATTTTTTGGTACGGATTCAATCCCTCCTCAGAATTGCGTGCCCCAACATGACACCACATCAGAACAGCGAAATTCCGAGTTTTAGAAAAGCCGCCATATCTCGAAAACGGAGCGAGATAGGCGAAAAATAACGATTTTTGGTTCGGATTCAATCCCTCCTCAGAATTGCGTGCCCCAACATGACACCACATCAGAACAGCGAAATTCCGAGTTTTAGAAAAGCCGCCATATCTCGAAAACGGAGCGAGATAGGCGAAAAATAACGATTTTTTGGTTCGGATTCAATCCCTCCTTAAAATTGCGTGCCCCAACATGACACCACATCAGAACAGCGAAATTCCGAGTTTTAGAAAAGTCGCCATATCTCGAAAACGGAGCGAGATAGGCGAAAAATAACGATTTTTTGGTTCGAATTCAATCCCTCCTCAGAATTGCGTGCCCCAACATGACACCACATCAGAACAGCGAAATTCCGAGTTTTAGAAAAGTCGCCATATCTCGAAAACGGAGCGAGATAGGCGAAAAATGACGATTTTTTGGTTCGGATTCAATTCCTCCTCAGAATTGCGTGCCCCAACATGACACCACATCAGAACAGCGAAATTCCGAGTTTTAGAAAAGTCGCCATATCTCGAAAACGGAGCGAGATAGGCGAAAAATAACGATTTTTTGGTTCGAATTCAATCCCTCCTCAGAATTGCGTGCCCCAACATGACACCACATCAGAACAGCGAAATTCCGAGTTTTAGAAAAGTCGCCATATCTCGAAAACGGAGCGAGATAGGCGAAAAATAACGATTTTTTGGTACGGATTCAATCCCTCCTCAGAATTGCGTGCCCCAACATGACACCACATCAGAACAGCGAAATTCCGAGTTTTAGAAAAGTCGCCATATCTCGAAAACGGAGCGAGATAGGCGAAAAATAACGATTTTTTGGTACGAATTCAATCCCTCCTCAGAATTGCGTGCCCCAACATGACACCACATCAGAACAGCGAAATTCCGAGTTTTAGAAAAGTCGCCATATCTCGAAAACGGAGCGAGATAGGCGAAAAATAAAGATTTTTTGGTTCGGATTCAATCCCTCCTCAGAATTGCGTGTCACAACATGACACCACATCAGAACAGCGAAATTCCGAGTTTTAGAAAAGTCGCCATATCTCGAAAACGGAGCGAGATAGGCGAAAAATAACGATTTTTTGGTTCGGATTCAATCCCTCCTTAAAATTGCGTGCCCCAACATGACACCACATCAGAACAGCGAAATTCCGAGTTTTAGAAAAGTCGCCATATCTCGAAAACGGAGCGAGATAGGCGAAAAATAACGATTTTTTGGTTCGAATTCAATCCCTCCTCAGAATTGCGTGCCCCAACATGACACCACATCAGAACAGCGAAATTCCGAGTTTTAGAAAAGTCGCCATATCTCGAAAACGGAGCGAGATAGGCGAAAAATGACGATTTTTTGGTTCGGATTCAATTCCTCCTCAGAATTGCGTGCCCCAACATGACACCACATCAGAACAGCGAAATTCCGAGTTTTAGAAAAGTCGCCATATCTCGAAAACGGAGCGAGATAGGCGAAAAATAACGATTTTTTGGTTCGAATTCAATCCCTCCTCAGAATTGCGTGCCCCAACATGACACCACATCAGAACAGCGAAATTCCGAGTTTTAGAAAAGTCGCCATATCTCGAAAACGGAGCGAGATAGGCGAAAAATAACGATTTTTTGGTACGGATTCAATCCCTCCTCAGAATTGCGTGCCCCAACATGACACCACATCAGAACAGCGAAATTCCGAGTTTTAGAAAAGTCGCCATATCTCGAAAACGGAGCGAGATAGGCGAAAAATAACGATTTTTTGGTACGAATTCAATCCCTCCTCAGAATTGCGTGCCCCAACATGACACCACATCAGAACAGCGAAATTCCGAGTTTTAGAAAAGTCGCCATATCTCGAAAACGGAGCGAGATAGGCGAAAAATAAAGATTTTTTGGTTCGGATTCAATCCCTCCTCAGAATTGCGTGTCACAACATGACACCACATCAGAACAGCGAAATTCCGAGTTTTAGAAAAGTCGCCATATCTCGAAAACGGAGCGAGATAGGCGAAAAATAACGATTTTTTGGTTCGGATTCAATCCCTCCTTAGAATTGCGTGTCACACCATGACACCACATCAGAACAGCGAAATTCCGAGTTTTAGAAAAGTCGCCATATCTCGAAAACGGAGCGAGATAGGCGAAAAATAACGATTTTTTGGTTCGAATTCAATCCCTCCTCAGAATTGCGTGCCCCAACATGACACCACATCAGAACAGCGAAATTCCGAGTTTTAGAAAAGTCGCCATATCTCGAAAACGGAGCGAGATAGGCGAAAAATAACGATTTTTTGGTTCGGATTCAATCCGTCCGCAGAATTGCGTGCCCCAACATGACACCACATCAGAACAGCGAAATTCCGAGTTTTAGAAAAGTCGCCATATCTCGAAAACGGAGCGAGATAGGCGAAAAATAACGATTTTTTGGTTCGGATTCAATCCCTCCTTAGAATTGCGTGCCACAACATGACACCACATCAGAACAGCGAAATTCCGAGTTTTAGAAAAGTCGCCATATCTCGAAAACGGAGCGAGATAGGCGAAAAATAACGATTTTTTGGTTCGGATTCAATCCTCCTCAGAATTGCGTGCCCCAACATGACACCACATCAGAACAGCGAAATTCCGAGTTTTAGAAAAGTCGCCATATCTCGAAAACGGAGCGAGATAGGCGAAAAATGACGATTTTTTGGTTCGGATTCAATTCCTCCTCAGAATTGCGTGCCCCAACATGACACCACATCAGAACAGCGAAATTCCGAGTTTTAGAAAAGTCGCCATATCTCGAAAACGGAGCGAGATAGGCGAAAAATAACGATTTTTTGGTTCGAATTCAATCCCTCCTCAGAATTGCGTGCCCCAACATGACACCACATCAGAACAGCGAAATTCCGAGTTTTAGAAAAGTCGCCATATCTCGAAAACGGAGCGAGATAGGCGAAAAATAACGATTTTTTGGTACGGATTCAATCCCTCCTCAGAATTGCGTGCCCCAACATGACACCACATCAGAACAGCGAAATTCCGAGTTTTAGAAAAGTCGCCATATCTCGAAAACGGAGCGAGATAGGCGAAAAATAACGATTTTTTGGTTCGGATTCAATCCCTCCTCAGAATTGCGTGCCCCAACATGACACCACATCAGAACAGCGAAATTCCGAGTTTTAGAAAAGTCGCCATATCTCGAAAACGGAGCGAGATAGGCGAAAAATAACGATTTTTTGGTTCGGATTCAATCCCTCCTCAGAATTGCGTGCCCCAACATGACACCACATCAGAACAGCGAAATTCCGAGTTTTAGAAAAGTCGCCATATCTCGAAAACGGAGCGAGATAGGCGAAAAATAACGATTTTTTGGTACGGATTCAATCCCTCCTTAGAATTGCGTGCCCCAACATGACACCACATCAGAACAGCGAAATTCCGAGTTTTAGAAAAGTCGCCATATCTCGAAAACGGAGCGAGATAGGCGAAAAATAACGATTTTTTGGTTCGGATTCAATCCCTCCTTAGAATTGCGTGCCCCAACATGACACCACATCAGAACAGCGAAATTCCGAGTTTTTAGAAAAGTCGCCATATCTCGAAAACGGAGCGAGATAGGCGAAAAATAACGATTTTTTGGTTCGGATTCAATCCCTCCTTAAATTGCGTGCCACAACATGACACCACATCAGAACAGCGAAATTCCGAGTTTTAGAAAAGTCGCCATATCTCGAAAACGGAGCGAGATAGGCGAAAAATAACGATTTTTTGGTTCGGATTCAATCCCTCCTTAGAATTGCGTGCCCCAACATGACACCACATCAGAACAGCGAAATTCCGAGTTTTAGAAAAGTCGCCATATCTCGAAAACGGAGCGAGATAGGCGAAAAATAACGATTTTTTGGTTCGGATTCAATCCCTCCTTAGAATTGCGTGCCACAACATGACACCACATCAGAACAGCGAAATTCCGAGTTTTAGAAAAGTCGCCATATCTCGAAAACGGAGCGAGATAGGCGAAAAATAACGATTTTTTGGTTCGGATTCAATCCCTGCTCAGAATTGCGTGCCCCAACATGACACCACATCAGAACAGCGAAATTCCGAGTTTTAGAAAAGTCGCCATATCTCGAAAACGGAGCGAGATAGGCGAAAAATAACGATTTTTTGGTTCGGATTCAATCCCTCCTTTGAATTGCGTGCCCCAACATGACACTACATCAGAACAGCGAAATTCCGAGTTTTAGAAAAGTCGCCATATCTCGAAAACGGAGCGAGATAGGCGAAAAATAACGATTTTTTGGTTCGGATTCAATCCCTCCTTAGAATTGCGTGCCCCAACATGACACCACATCAGAACAGCGAAATTCCGAGTTTTAGAAAAGTCGCCATATCTCGAAAACGGAGCGAGATAGGCGAAAAATAACGATTTTTTGGTTCGGATTCAATCCCTCCTCAGAATTGCGTGCCACAACATGACATCACATCAGAACAGCGAAATTCCGAGTTTTAGAAAAGTCGCCATATCTCGAAAACGGAGCGAGATAGGCGAAAAATAACGATTTTTTGGTTCGGATTCAATCCCTCCTTTGAATTGCGTGCCCCAACATGACACTACATCAGAACAGCGAAATTCCGAGTTTTAGAAAAGTCGCCATATCTCGAAAACGGAGCGAGATAGGCGAAAAATAACGATTTTTTGGTACGGATTCAATCCCTCCTCAGAATTGCGTGCCCCAACATGACACCACATCAGAACAGCGAAATTCCGAGTTTTAGAAAAGCCGCCATATCTCGAAAACGGAGCGAGATAGGCGAAAAATAACGATTTTTTGGTTCGGATTCAATCCCTCCTTAGAATTGCGTGCCACAACATGACACCACATCAGAACAGCGAAATTCCGAGTTTTAGAAAAGTCGCCATATCTCGAAAACGGAGCGAGATAGGCGAAAAATAACGATTTTTTGGTTCGGATTCAATCCCTCCTTAAAATTGCGTGCCACAACATGACACCACATCAGAACATCGAAATTCCGAGTTTTAGAAAAGTCGCCATATCTCGAAAACGGAGCGAGATAGGCGAAAAATAACGATTTTTTGGTTCGGATTCAATCCCTCCTCAGAATTGCGTGCCCCAACATGACACCACATCAGAACAGCGAAATTCCGAGTTTTAGAAAAGTCGCCATATCTCGAAAACGGAGCGAGATAGGCGAAAAATAACGATTTTTTGGTTCGGATTTAATCCCTCCTCAGAATTGCGTGCCCCAACATGACACCACATCAGAACAGCGAAATTCCGAGTTTTAGAAAAGCCGCCATATCTCGAAAACGGAGCGAGATAGGCGAAAAATAACGATTTTTTGGTTCGGATTCAATCCCCCCTCAGAATTGCGTGCCCCAACATGACACCACATCAGAAACAGCGAAATTCCGAGTTTTAGAAAAGTCGCCATATCTCGAAAACGGAGCGAGATAGGCGAAAAATAACGATTTTTTGGTACGGATTCAATCCCTCCTCAGAATTGCGTGCCCCAACATGACACCACATCAGAACAGCGAAATTCCGAGTTTTAGAAAAGTCGCCATATCTCGAAAACGGAGCGAGATAGGCGAAAAATAACGATTTTTTGGTTCGGATTCAATCTCTCCTCAGAATTGCGTGCCCCAACATGACACCACATCAGAACAGCGAAATTCCGAGTCTTAGAAAAATCGCCATATCTCGAAAACGGAGCGAGATAGGCGAAAAATAACGATTTTTTGGTTCGGATTCAATCCCTCCTCAGAATTGCGTGCCCCAACCTGACACCACATCAGAACAGCGAAATTCCGAGTTTTAGAAAAGTCGCCATATCTCGAAAACGGAGCGAGATAGGCGAAAAATAACGATTTTTTGGTTCGGATTCAATCCCTCCTCAAAATTGCGTGTCACAACATGACACCACATCAGAACAGCGAAATTCCGAGTTTTTGAAAAGTCGCCATATCTCGAAAACGGAGCGAGATAGGCGAAAAATAACGATTTTTTTGGTTCGGATTTAATCCCTCCTCAGAATTGCGTGCCCCAACATGACACCACATCAGAACAGCGAAATTCCGAGTTTTAGAAAAGCCGCCATATCTCGAAAACGGAGCGAGATAGGCGAAAAATAACGATTTTTTGGTTCGGATTCAATCCCCCCTCAGAATTGCGTGCCCCAACATGACACCACATCAGAACAGCGAAATTCCGAGTTTTAGAAAAGTCGCCATATCTCGAAAACGGAGCGAGATAGGCGAAAAATAACGATTTTTTGGTTCGTATTCAATCCCTCCTCAGAATTGCGTGCCCAACATGACACCACATCAGAACAGCGAAATTCCGAGTTTTAGAAAAGTCGCCATATCTCGAAACGGAGCGAGATAGGCGAAAATAACGATTTTTTGGTTCGGATTCAATCTCTCCTCAGAATTGCGTGCCCCAACATGACACCACATCAGAACAGCGAAATTCCGAGTTTTAGAAAAGTCGCCATATCTCGAAAACGGAGCGAGATAGGCGAAAAATAACGATTTTTTGGTTCGGATTCAATCCCTCCTCAGAATTGCGTGCCCCAACATGCACACCACATCAGAACAGCGAAATTCCGAGTTTAGAAAAGTCGCCATATCTCGAAAACGGAGCGAGATAGGCGAAAAATAACGATTTTTTGGTACGGATTCAATCCCTCCTCAGAATTGTGCCCCCAACATGACACCACATCAGAACAGCGAAATTCCGAGTTTTAGAAAAGTCGCCATATCTCGAAAACGGAGCGAGATAGGCGAAAAATAACGATTTTTTGGTTCGGATTCAATCCCTCCTCAGAATTGCGTGCCCCAACATGACACCACATCAGAACAGCGAAATTCCGAGTTTTAGAAAAGTCGCCATATCTCGAAAACGGAGCGAGATAGGCGAAAAATAACGATTTTTTGGTTCGGATTCAATCCCTCCTTAGAATTGCGTGCCCCAACATGACACCACATCAGAACAGCGAAATTCCGAGTTTTTGAAAAGTCGCCATATCTCGAAAACGGAGCGAGATAGGCGAAAAATAACGATTTTTTGGTTCGGATTCAATCCCTCCTCAGAATTGCGTGCCCCAACATGACACCACATCAGAACAGCGAAATTCCGAGTTTTAGAAAAGTCGCCATATCTCGAAAACGGAGCGAGATAGGCGAAAAATAACGATTTTTTGGTACGGATTCAATCCCTCCTCAGAATTGCGTGCCCCAACATGACACCACATCAGAACAGCGAAATTCCGAGTTTTAGAAAAGTCGCCATATCTCGAAAACGGAGCGAGATAGGCGAAAAATAACGATTTTTTGGTTCGGATTCAATCCCTCCTCAGAATTGCGTGCCCCAACATGACACCACATCAGAACAGCGAAATTCCGAGTTTTAGAAAAGCCGCCATATCTCGAAAACGGAGCGAGATAGGCGAAAAATAACGATTTTTTGGTTCGGATTCAATCCCTTCTCAGAATTGCGTGCCCCAACATGACACCACATCAGAACAGCGAAATTTCGAGTTTTAGAAAAGTCGCCATATCTCGAAAACGGAGCGAGATAGGCGAAAAATAACGATTTTTTGGTTCGGATTCAATCCCTCCTCAGAATTGCGTGCCCCAACATGACACCACATCAGAACAGCGAAATTCCGAGTTTTAGAAAAGTCGCCATATCTCGAAAACGGAGCGAGATAGGCGAAAAATAACGATTTTTTGGTTCGGATTCAATCCCTCCTCAGAATTGCGTGCCCCAACATGACACCACATCAGAACAGCGAAATTCCGAGTTTTAGAAAAGCCGCCATATCTCGAAAACGGAGCGAGATAGGCGAAAAATAACGATTTTTTGGTTCGGATTCAATCCCTCCTTAAAATTGCGTGCCACAACATGACACCACATCAGAACATCGAAATTCCGAGTTTTAGAAAAGTCGCCATATCTCGAAAACGGAGCGAGATAGGCGAAAAATAACGATTTTTTGGTTCGGATTCAATCCCTCCTCAGAATTGCGTGCCCCAACATGACACCACATCAGAACAGCGAAATTCCGAGTTTTAGAAAAGTCGCCATATCTCGAAAACGGAGCGAGATAGGCGAAAAATAACGATTTTTTGGTTCGGATTCAATCCCTCCTCAGAATTGCGTGCCCCAACATGACACCACATCAGAACAGCGAAATTCCGAGTTTTAGAAAAGTCGCCATATCTCGAAAACGGAGCGAGATAGGCGAAAAATAACGATTTTTTGGTACGGATTCAATCCCTCCTCAGAATTGCGTGCCCCAACATGACACCACATCAGAACAGCGAAATTCCGAGTTTTAGAAAAGCCGCCATATCTCGAAAACGGAGCGAGATAGGCGAAAAATAACGATTTTTTGGTTCGGATTCAATCCCTCCTCAGAATTGCGTGCCCCAACATGACACCACATCAGAACAGCGAAATTCCGAGTTTTAGAAAAGTCGCCATATCTCGAAAACGGAGCGAGATAGGCGAAAAATAACGATTTTTTGGTACGGATTCAATCCCTCCTCAGAATTGCGTGCCCCAACATGACACCACATCAGAACAGCGAAATTCCGAGTTTTAGAAAAGTCGCCATATCTCGAAAACGGAGCGAGATAGGCGAAAAATAACGATTTTTTGGTTCGGATTCAATCCCTCCTCAGAATAGCGTGCCCCAACATGACACCACATCAGAACAGCGAAATTCCGAGTTTTAGAAAAGTCGCCATATCTCGAAAACGGAGCGAGATAGGCGAAAAATAACGATTTTTTGGTTCGGATTCAATCCTTCCTCAGAATTGCGTGCCCCAACATGACACCACATCAGAACAGCGAAATTCCGAGTTTTAGAAAAGTCGCCATATCTCGAAAACGGAGCGAGATAGGCGAAAAATAACGATTTTTTGGTACGGATTCAATCCCTCCTCAGAATTGCGTGCCCCAACATGACACCACATCAGAACAGCGAAATTCCGAGTTTTAGAAAAGTCGCCATATCTCGAAAACGGAGCGAGATAGGCGAAAAATAACGATTTTTTGGTTCGGATTCAATCCCTCCTCAGAATTGCGTGCCCCAACATGACACCACATCAGAACAGTGAAATGCCGAGTTTTAGAAAAGCCGCCATATCTCGAAAACGGATCGAGATAGTCGAAAAATAACGATTTTTTGGTTCGGATTCAATCCCTCCTCAGAATTGCGTGCCCCAACATGACACCACATCAGAACAGCGAAATTCCGAGTTTTAGAAAAGTCGCCATATCTCGAAAACGGAGCGAGATAGGCGAAAAATAACGATTTTTTGGTTCGGATTCAATCCCTCCTCAGAATTGCGTGCCCCAACATGACACCACATCAGAACAGCGAAATTCCGAGTTTTAGAAAAGTCGCCATATCTCGAAAACGGAGCGAGATAGGCGAAAAATAACGATTTTTTGGTACGGATTCAATCCCTCCTCAGAATTGCGTGCCCCAACATGACACCACATCAGAACAGCGAAATTCCGAGTTTTAGAAAAGTCGCCATATCTCGAAAACGGAGCGAGATAGGCGAAAAATAACGATTTTTTGGTTCGGATTCAATCCCTCCTCAGAATTGCGTGCCCCAACATGACACCACATCAGAACAGTGAAATGCCGAGTTTTAGAAAAGCCGCCATATCTCGAAAACGGATCGAGATAGTCGAAAAATAACGATTTTTTGGTTCGGATTCAATCCCTCCTCAGAATTGCGTGCCCCAACATGACACCACATCAGAACAGCGAAATTCCGAGTTTTAGAAAAGTCGCCATATCTCGAAAACGGAGCGAGATAGGCGAAAAATAACGATTTTTTGGTTCGGATTCAATCCCTCCTTAGAATTGCGTGTCACACCATGACACCACATCAGAACAGCGAAATTCCGAGTTTTAGAAAAGTCGCCATATCTCGAAAACGGAGCGAGATAGGCGAAAAATAACGATTTTTTGGTTCGGATTCAATCCCTCCTCAGAATTGCGTGCCCCAACATGACACCACATCAGAACAGCGAAATTCCGAGTTTTAGAAAAGCCGCCATATCTCGAAAACGGAGCGAGATAGGCGAAAAATAACGATTTTTTGGTTCGGATTCAATCCCTCCTTAGAATTGCGTGTCACACCATGACACCACATCAGAACAGCGAAATTCCGAGTTTTAGAAAAGTCGCCATATCTCGAAAACGGAGCGAGATAGGCGAAAAATAACGATTTTTTGGTTCGGATTCAATCCCTCCTCAGAATTGCGTGCCCCAACATGACACCACATCAGAACAGTGAAATGCCGAGTTTTAGAAAAGCCGCCATATCTCGAAAACGGATCGAGATAGTCGAAAAATAACGATTTTTTGGTTCGGATTCAATCCCTCCTCAGAATTGCGTGCCCCAACATGACACCACATCAGAACAGCGAAATTCCGAGTTTTAGAAAAGTCGCCATATCTCGAAAACGGAGCGAGATAGGCGAAAAATAACGATTTTTTGGTTCGGATTCAATCCCTCCTTAGAATTGCGTGTCACACCATGACACCACATCAGAACAGCGAAATTCCGAGTTTTAGAAAAGTCGCCATATCTCGAAAACGGAGCGAGATAGGCGAAAAATAACGATTTTTTGGTTCGGATTCAATCCCTCCTCAGAATTGCGTGCCCCAACATGACACCACATCAGAACAGCGAAATTCCGAGTTTTAGAAAAGCCGCCATATCTCGAAAACGGAGCGAGATAGACGAAAAATAACGATTTTTTGGTTCGGATTCAATCCCTCCTCAGAATTGCGTGCCCCAACATGACACCACATCAGAACAGCGAAATTCCGAGTTTTAGAAAAGCCGCCATATCTCGAAAACGGAGCGAGATAGACGAAAAATAACGATTTTTTGGTTCGGATTCAATCCCTCCTCAGAATTGCGTGCCCCAACATGACACCACATCAGAACAGCGAAATTCCGAGTTTTAGAAAAGTCGCCATATCTCGAAAACGGAGCGAGATAGGCGAAAAATAACGATTTTTTGGTTCGGATTCAATCCTTCCTCAGAATTGCGTGCCCCAACATGACACCACATCAGAACAGCGAAATTCCGAGTTTTAGAAAAGTCGCCATATCTCGAAAACGGAGCGAGATAGGCGAAAAATAACGATTTTTTGGTACGGATTCAATCCCTCCTCAGAATTGCGTGCCCCAACATGACACCACATCAGAACAGCGAAATTCCGAGTTTTAGAAAAGTCGCCATATCTCGAAAACGGAGCGAGATAGGCGAAAAATAACGATTCAGTAGTGTAGTCTTTCAATAGCCAATACAAGCACCTCCGTTGAGACCACTTGTTTACTTGCTGATTTTCTCATCGTCTGTTACCGCACAGCCCAGAAGAACCTAATAATTTATTTTTGCTTTGTTTTGACACACATTGCAAGTGCTTATTTGTTAGAAGAGAACCGTGTTGAAGTATTTTGGTTGCCTCTAGCACAGGAAGTACAGTTCAACTGGTCTTTGTTTTTGTGCGAATAGCGAGGTAAGGAAAATTAGAGAAAATAAAAGAACAGAAATGGTATTGGGAAAATGTGTGTAGGTACTTCTCCGATCTTCTGATCGCCTGGTATCGTACAGCACGAATGCAATGGAATTTCATTCCCTGCTTGATTTTTGTTTTCTTTTGGTTTCTACACACATGTGCTGATTTGTTAGAAGAGAGGCCTGTTGAAATCTTTTGGTTGCCTCTAGCATAGCAAGTACAGCTTACCTGGTTTCTATTTTTCTGCGAATAGCGAGGTAAGGGAAACAAAAAAATATATGTAACATAAATGAGAATGTAAAAGTATGTGTAGGTAGGTACCTGCTGCCCAGAAATACAAGAAATTATTTTTGTTTTGTTTTGGTGAAAGGAATAATAAAAATGGCGTACACCAACACACTGTGTTATATGCACACTCAGGGGCACATTTGTCATTTGTTAGGCCTGATGAAAATTCTGCATATGCGATAGCAAAATTCAAATGGTAATTCAAGGACTGCAAATTATTTATAATTCTTCGTTTTTTATTCTTATTGTTTACAATGTTTACTTTACAAGTATTGCTCAGTTGATTGCTTCAAGTTGTTCTGATGGCTGATATTGCTAGCCACTTTACATAAAACACATTTTTGAGGTTATCATTGATGATAGAACGAAAATGAATCGTCTACGCAAAGAGGTTCCGAATTTCAACGAAAAAATATGAACATAGTATGTAAGTACAAATAGATGTATCTCTAATGAAATGTATGATCTAATTATAATTACAACGATGAGCCTACATTGGATTAAAAACATCATTTTCCAAGTTAAAAGAACTTTGAAAAAAAGACGAATTCAAATGAAGATATGGAAAAAGTGATGATAGAGATTAAATCAAAACCAAACTTTTAATTTCGAGGAAACTTCTCTTCTGTGTCTAATAGAATTCTTCGTTGTAAAAAAAGTTGGGCGTATACTCCTCTTTCAGTATGTATGTTTTTCATATTTCATAAAAAATGTATTTCGTTCCTTTGAAAATCAGAAATCACAATGAATTTACAAGATCATGTTCATTTGTCGCTCCTCGAACCGAACCGTTTTGCTGTCTTACGCGTATCGTTACAAAGACAAGTAATTGGGACTTTTTTCCATGCCATTCATAAAAAAAATTTATAAAAAAAATGGCTAAGAATATGCAGGAAAGAATTGAATTGTCACTTCACTCCAAATTTAAAGCCCACAACACATTCGAATAACTTTAAGTGTACTTTTAAAATTTTATTTGAATAATAATATCGATCGTTTACGCGGAATGAGATTTTATCGCAAACGTAAATATAAACCGCAAAATTTGCAACATTCCGTTTAATCAAAACTTATCAACTCGGCTGTAGTGACTTCCTCTTTTGGTGGTTCTTCGATCTTTTGAGGCTGCGGAATCGCCGGCTCGGGAACCGGATTTTCAACCATAGCAGGGGCTACAGGCTGAACAGTGTGAGCGGCTGGAGTTTGAACAGGTGGCTGTTGAGAATTCAAGCCAGGCATTGGAACTGGTGGTCCATTGACTGGTGGATGTTGCATTGGATGAACCATAGGTGCTGGAGCTTGAGTAGTTTGTATAATTCCCGTAGGCATTGGAGGTTGATTTTGGACATTTTGCCGCTGAAGCATAACATGACCTAGGGGTTGGTTCATTTGTGGTTGCGGAAGTTGTTGAGGGCCACCTTGATTGGGAACTAAAATAAAATTTAAGTAAAAAAAGTTAAGAAGCTCCTTTAAAAGTGCATAAAAAAACAAAATGTTAACCATTCATATCAACAGCGTTTGGATGTGGACTCATGTGCTGGCCAACAACGGTTCCGCTGACCATCGGACTGTGTGGCATCCCCGGAACCATCATACCTGGATGATTTGGTATGGGAGCTCCTGGCATTCCAGGCGTATACATACCAGGCATTGGAGCAGCGTTCATATTGGCTTGATTATGGGGTGGAACACCTTGCGTAGGAATACCTTGCACAGGCTGAGGTCCAACTTGACCCTGTTGATTGAACTGTTGCGGACCAGGACCAGGAGAATTTGGATTAAATCCGTAAGGATTGTAAACGTTGTTCATTTGGTGATTTGGCGAGCTGTGGGTATTAGGATTCGGCATGAATGGAAATGCTGTCTGGCCCATCCGGTACTGAACTTTTTGCTGTTCCTGACGCATTTGCATTTCACGTTCTTGCTCCTGAATACGCTGCAAGGCCAGTTGTCTCTGATATTGCAAATACTCCTGCTTTTTCTTCCTCATAATCTCAAGTTTCTGTGCCATCTGAATTTGACGTTGGCGTTCTTGTTCTTCGGCAATGCGACTCATTTTTTCAATGTGCTCCTGGCGTAGAACATCAAGCGCAGCTCGAGAATCTTTGATTTGTGCCAATTTGTCCTGAAGTTGTTCATACCACATCCGTTTGTCGTCCATTTCTTTGATATAAGACAACTGATTCGAGTGCAAGGAAGTCAGTGTCA
The DNA here is from genome assembly GCA_949752695.1 of Melanostoma scalare. NCBI lineage: Eukaryota > Metazoa > Arthropoda > Insecta > Diptera > Syrphidae > Melanostoma > Melanostoma scalare. Next base: position 16,713,146 of record OX456986.1, read on the forward strand.
TGAACAAGGTCTGCACAGAGCTATCATTCGAAATGCTACGTCCACGACTAGAATTTGATTTCATTCGATTGACGAAGATTTCTACTTGGGTTCTCATGTTGTTGGCGAACTCGTCAATCTGAATCTCATCGGATAACATCTGCAAGAAATGAGTTGATTTTAGTCGTGAAACATCACTGAAAATTTGCCTAGCAAACAATTTACTAAAAAATTTAACTTATCGTTGTGCTCTTAGTTACAGAGAGAAATTGAAGTCACACTTCATGATTATGAGGGTTTCTCTGAAATATTTTTCAAACATTCTGCTGCCTGAAAATTTTTTTCAGGTACAACTACAAACTATACAGAAGAACTAATCAAAAACGCTGTCATGCTCACGACCACGCACTGCTTTTTGCTTAAAGTTCTGTGACCCTTTAGTTTGTCATACACAAAATTCACAACAACGTTGAGGCATCCGTTGTTAAATTTAATTAAAGCTTTCTTCGTTGTATTCCTACATCCCCCACACAAACATGTAATTTAGTGCGCACAATGACTAACATTTTCGTTTGACGCTTTAAAATGTTTATATACAAATCCGCACACTAAAACAATTCTTACCTTGTTACTGATAACTGGAACTGCTGTCACCTGTGGCATTGGACTTGGTGCCGATGGGCTGGCTGGCGATTCGTTTACTTTCCTTTGTTCCCAATAACTTCTATTCAAATATTTAGCCAAATCTGGATCTTCAACAACGCCCGGAGTTGGTGGAGGTGCTTCAGGACTTGGGGATCGTTGTAGCATTCGATAGGCCACTGCCGACTAGAGAAAAAGTTAACACAAAAAAAAACTCGTCAGTCACTTATCGATCTCAAAAGCCTATTGTTTTGTGTTATTAAAATTCAGAAAATATTTCCACTTGTGTCGCGTGGTTGTGAGGTTGTGACTCACTCAATAACAAAACAACAATAAAGATAGTCGACAATGAATCGCACTGAGTCAACCACTAAAAGAAGTGTGAACAAATTTACCTGCTTTTTCTTTTCTTCAGCTTCGGCTTGACTGAGTGCCAGTGCCATTTCTAGTTGATGCTCCTCTTCCTCTTTTAGTTCTTGTTCGGTTTTTCGTGGTGGTGTCTGAGATTATTTTTGGATAAAGTAAGTTTGATAGTAAAAAGGGAAAGGGATTAGAAATATTTAGTTATCACCTGCACCTGCTGTGCTAGGGAACTATTGAGATATTCAACTGGCAAGTCACTTTCAGCTGCACGAGGTTTTCCACCAATTGATGGCTTTTGCAAGCTTGTGTAACAACCGTCGCAAACACGTACCTGAAAAAAGAAAACAAAGAATGACACAAAATCAAATTGAGTATTATTGAAGAAAAAAAAACCCTTTCCTTTGACGTGTACTTACTTCTTTTTCTATTCCATACTTAGGAAGGGGACATTGTTTTTTAGAGCATTCGCCGCAAAATATTTGGCCACAATTTCTGCAGTGATGTTTGCGTTTGGTCATTGAAAATTCAACGCGGCACCGATGACATACTTTACCATCGGCCCAATCTGGTGCTGTGTCTGCAGTGAACATTGCATCAGCTTCTTTCAGTTCCGGGAATGTGTGACCTTTCGCCTTTAGGATGGTCATAGTGTCCTAAAAGTAAAAAGTTCATTATATTATTTAATTTGCCTTCACAAAAACCTTTTCTTCGATGGACATTTTCAATAAAAGTCTCTGTCTACTCTGCTCTATTCCGTGCAACAAATTGGTTTGTAGCTTTTGTTGGTGTTTGAAATTGGATTAACCTAGAATGTGTAATGTAATGTTTTGCTAGACTTGGGTAGGTTCGTTGGGGGAGTGTTGCCATTGATTAAAATCAGTCAGATAATTTTTAGACACAAGTTAAACTCAATTTATGTGCTCAACAAAAGGCAGTATCGTTGGAAAAAATAATAATTGTTCTTTCATAAGATAAGATAAAAGAAATAATAATACACTTGCCTTCATTTTTCATATCAATCACTATTTCATTGAATTTAGTTGTGAAGTAGTCATTGCGCTGCTAACAGCTTTTTCTTAAATAAAATAAAATTAGTTGGGGCTTTGTTGCTTCTGACCAACATTGCCTAATTAAGGCTAAATTAAGCACAATGAATGTGAATGAATCAATTTTCTCTGCAAAGCCTTTCGAGGTGGTTTTCGGGGGTCGTTTACAAGCTTAGTGATTCGGTCAGCTTTTACGGACCTTATGTCCACCCAATGAACACAGAACTAGTTTTGTTTAAAGGGAAACGTAAAATTCCGATTTTAGAGTCAAGCTTACTCATGTAATACCAATCACTTAATGCATCGACATAGTTTCGTGACATTGTATTTGAGAAAAAACAAATTGTAAACAAAATAGAAAAGGGAAAGAAAAACGATGTCATAGATTACTACACTTGCTGTAGAACTTGAGCTGGGCATCTTGAAAGACGCGAAGAAAAGATTTATAAAACTATGTATTAGTCTTTAGCAATTCGCATTCTTACATTTTCCTTATCCCCCGCCATTTAGGAGAGTTTGCAGGCTAGAAGCTTAGTTTATGATTAATTATTACCTGAACTCTTTCAGACAGCTTTAAACAAGCTCATCAGCTGGGCCAAAAACTGTGGGCTAAATGTCAACCCTACAAAAACAGAACTTGTCTTTCCAACAAGAGAATGGTGGGAGGAAAACAGGGTTATAAAAGAAAATCACATTTCCGTCTTCACAGATGGTTCCAAAACGGACGCAGGGGTAGGAATCTTCTCAAATTACCCTACTATCAATAGATCAATAAAGCTCCCCGACTTTTGAATAGTCTTTCAAGCAGAAGTACTTGCAGTGTGTCAAGCCGCAAAACACCTGGCCATCTCATCCATTAACACAAAATCTAAATTTGTAAAAAGCTGTCGCAGTAATCTTAGACTGCTCAGTTCAACGTACACCGTAACTTTAATCTGGGTTCCAGGATATCGTGACATAATCGGTAATGAAATGGCGTATAAGGTGTTTAAAATCGGGTCAGCACTCGAATCCAACGAAACGAACACCTCAGTTCTAAAGCCACTAGAGCAAGAAAAAACAGAATCAAACACAATTTTCTAAAAACCGCCAATGACAGATGGTCATCTTTAGAAACATGCCGAGTCTCCAGAAACCTTTGGCCAGATATTTCCAAGAAAAAAAAACAGAGTTTTTTCTCCAGCTTAGCAGACCTCGGCTATCTCTGTTGATTAGCATTCTCACGGGCCACAGCTATTTGGTACCCACATGATGAGAATGGGCATTAGCACATCCGACTTATGTAGAGGATACCAAGACGAAGAGGCAGAGGAAGGGTCATTCCACTTCCTCTGTTCTTCTTCGACGAACTGGGTGACATCTCTAACCTCCCATTGAACAGCATCCTGAAATTTACTCAGGGCTCCAAATGGTTCAGTGGGGGTTCCCTACCCTAATAACTCAGCCACCAGCCCAACCCTCTACCTCTCCAATCTCCCCACTTCCTCGTCCTCTGTTTCCCGGGGAGCACAATGGATCCTTGAGATTTGAGTGAGGTGCTGCCACTTGTGGCTGCACCCTCATCTAACCTAACCTAGGTTTGGTGAGCATCACTTCAAAAGGCTGCCAATGCAAATTATACCAATTGGAGCCCTAAAACATTCATTTAAATCCTACACAACAGTGTGACCCACTATGGTTTTAGTATCAAAGTCAAAATTGATAATAGAGTATCAATTTTGACTTTGATACTAATTTTCACGATCATTTGAAGACCACGATGATTGAATGAAAATCATTATTTTTCAATATTACTTCAAACAAGTTGGCCTCAGAACAATAATAAAAAAATAGGATGCTTATCAAAGTTTAGAGGTCAACTCAGTCAACATGCAGATCTCTTGTGTGAAGTAAACAAGTAGAAGATCTGACCAAAGATCACAATGTTGATAACACCGTCACGGGAAAAAAAGAAGGAGTCTTTTCGCTTTTTCCCAGTACCAGTTGTGAGAGAACGTGTTTATTATATAAAAGCAAAAGCAGCTGGATGCCCCTTGACGGAAGCCAATTTGCGGTCAACCCACGACACTCTTTCAGTGCTATTGACGTCCGAATTTTCCGAGGGGCCAACTCGGACTACTACCGTCTTACTACCTCGAAAGAGGTCGCTGCTCCCATCTATTAGCAAAATTTTTGAAAAACTTGTCAAAAAAAGGATCGTGAAATTCCTCGATAAAAAAAATTTCTTTGCTTCTGCTCAGTATGGGTTTCGCGAAAGACAATCAACAGAAGATGCACTCTTGAATTTTTGTTCTATGGTTTTCAAAAGCTTGGATGACAAAAAATTTACAGCAGGCTTATTTGTAGATATTACAAAGGCATTTGATATGGTCAACCACAAAATTTTAGTAGAAAAGCTAGAGTGTGCAGGCTTTAGGGGTTCTATACTCTCACGTCTTATCTTGAGAATCGATCTCAAAAGGTTAAAATTAATAGGACTAGAAGCAGTAAGGAATATACGAATATGGGCGTGCCACAAGGATCTGTCATGGGACCTTTACTGTTTTTAATTTATATTAATTCTGTGTTCGAGCTGCCTTTCAAGGGTGCGTTAACAGCTTTTACGGGACAAAAAGCCTATTAGACTTGACATCTGAAATTAACTGGGACCTTAGTATTCTTAGAGTCTGGTTTGCTAGCCTCAATCTAGTGATTAGCTCTAAAACGAAATTAATGTTTTTTAGTTTGTCTAACGCTAATAGCCCTTTAGTTGACGTGTTTTACCACTCTCCCGATTGTCAGCGTTTTAAATTAGAACACTGTAAGTGTGAATCTCTATCCGCAGAGAATACTTTTGATGACAGTTCAAGGTGTAATATGAATTGCTTTCAAATAGAAAATGTAGATGAATTCAAATATTTAGGCTTACATCTGAACTTCTCTACCCATACGGAAAAGTTGAGGCAGTACTTTCGTTCCGTTCTCAGGCATTTTTTTTATCTACGTTCTGTGTGTAAGGACGAACTCTTAAAAAATATATATTACGGAATTTTCCATTCTAAGATGCAATATGCAATAACCTGCTGGGGTGGAACCTATTCCAACAAAATTCAACCACTTTTTATACTACAAAAAAACATGATAAGAAAAATACTAAAAAATTCGCGTTGGGATCATAGTTTTCCATTATTTCAGAGTTTGGGGGTTCTTCCTTTACGCCACCTTTATTGCTTTAAGGTATTAAAAATATTCTTTATGAAATCTGGTCATCGCAATCTAAGAGTTCTTAGAAAACACAACGTACGTGGAAACCATTCATTTTTGGTAAACATTCCTCACTCACGCACCACTGCTTGTCGTAGATTCTTTAGTGTGGCATCTTGTAGACTTTTTAATAAATTGCCACTATATCTTAGATCAGAAACTTCAACGTCTAGATTTTTAAAAAACTTGAAACTGTGGTTGTTCACTTTAGATCATGCGTGCATTGAATCTCTTCTTATGTAATTTGTGATTAACTTAAATAAAGTTGATGTTATGTACTTTTTATTTTTTTTTATATCTTTTTTCATTATAAAATTCTTGTAGTTTTTTGAAGGGTCACCCCACCCAATATTTTGTTATATATATACTTTTTCATGAATTTGAAGGGGCATTTAAAACAATTTTTAAAAAATTTCAAATGCTTCTGATTTATTTCTCTTCTTTTAATTTATTTGTATTTTTAAACATATATCAGAAAAATTGTTAAGGAAATAAATAATAAATATACTATACTATACTATTCTATTCATGACTCGAACGAACTAACGCTGTGGTATGATTTTACATTGAAGAACTACAATAGCAAGTGATTGCCAGTGTCTTTTCCAATTGAGTATCCCTCCAACTATTTTTGAATCCCATGCCGCCAGCTTGAAGCATTGAAGGCCGGTAAGCAGTAACGCCAACAAGCCATCAGAATCGCAGCCTCTGATTTTCAGGGTTTCACTGTACCCTCAAAACGAGATTTATTGTTACAAAGAATGTAGGTAGGCAAATGCAGCCAAACAAAATGCACAACAAATGTTGATGCAAAAGAAAACAAGGGTTGCTTTCGAACAATATAACGAGATTTACAATGAGAAAAGAAGGAAAGAATACCGAATTCTCAAAAAGAGAAATTGGTGTTTTCGAAAACCCATTGCTGGGAAATCGTGGAAGGTTAACACCTCCTCTTAGGTGGCGCAATTAAGTGGAAGAATATCTCAACCGACTTAAGGTTCTCCCAAACCCAACCCCTTTTTTGCATTGCAGAAACGCCGTTGTCGTCATTTTTGCTTTCGCAGCATTACAAATGTATGAAAACGATGCGTTTGTTTGTCGCGTCGGTGTGGGTATTCTCATATGTCCATTCTATGTTCGAGCAAACTACTTCACAGAGCCAAAAAAAAAAAAACAAATAACGAAGGTAAATTCAAAGAGGGATTTATAATAATGTTTAAAAGGCGAGATGTGAATGCATTAGCTCAATCAATCACTGCGGTGCCTTTCATGTAGTGCGGGACCATAGCTTTCGGCTTCAACCAGTCGCAAACTAAGGTTGACCAGCTTTTTATTATCACTCTGTACTCTGCAAATATTGTTCAGTTGTTTTCCCCAATATTTAACTTACAATGTAAGTACTGCAATATTTACCGCGTTTGTCACTATTGTGCTAATATTTTTAGTTCGTTGCCACTAATTGTAGGTAATTTGATATGTTAAAGCAACTTTATACAAAGAATTTCCATAAAAAAAAAACAAAAACAAGAAACATTGATCAGCTTACCTTTATCGACTGATACTTTTCGGATGAACGGAATGCATATGACCATGTCTGTACTAACTCGAGCATTTTCTGTCTAACATTTTCATGAGGAGTTTGTTCCAAAAAAGTGCTGAACATTTCACAGTTCTCCTTTGTAAATACTTCCTCGTGAATAGGTTGCCCACAATTCTTGACTACACTTTCCAACACCAAAAGAGCATAGCAGGCCGAATGAGGATTTGGTGAGGACATTTTCTTTTTGATAGCCGCAAAAGCCTGCTTTGGTCTGAAATAATAAGACAAAAAGAGGTCAACGGAGGTCAAAAAAATAATCAAAATCAATCAAATATTTGTTATCGTACGTGACATCGTTTTGACGAATTGTATCGGAAATCTGTAGAATCGATGGCCAGTCCGGTTCAAGATGCAAATGGCTGGTTGCATTTTCTAGAAATAAAAGATTTGGCTAATGTTTTTTATTTGTTTTCTAATAAGAATAGGTACTCCAGCTGGCAAATAAATGAGTCACTATTTGTATGCAATGAATGGTGGTTGTTATTTCTCTTGATTAAATTAAATTTATTGAACGATAGTACATATCAATTGTTAAATATTTACCAAGAGTTTTTTCAAACGGTGAAGAACGAAACATTTTAAATGCGTTTTTACTTTACAACAAAGTTTTCGGGACTTCACAAAAATTAAACACAAAGATCAATTTCAATTTTCACCGATTGACGATTACTTTTACAGTGACAAACAAATTTTGCTTTGACACTTCACAATAATGTAACAGATTGTTAAATGGAAAGAGAATTGTACTAAATGGTTCATTCACAATCAATCTCGTTTGTTTTTAAAAAATGAACGTTACATGAATTTAAATCATTTTAAAAACTGGACGTTATTTGAAAAGAACAGAAATTTGTGCAGAAAATGGTGTTCACCAAGAAATTTGAAATGTAATTTTCTTAAAGTAGGTACTTGTTTTGCAAAAAAAAAACACTAATATATTTGGCTCGTGATTGGGAGAGTGGGTTACATTAATGAGGGCATCTTCGGGGAGTACCTTCTTTGACGAAGTTCATTGTCGATTGGTTGAAGAAGCAACAAATCGATCAAAATGAATAAATTTTTTAATGAATCGACCTCAAGTCAATGCCGACAAATTTCTGCAACAAAGAAGAAGAACAAGAAAACATTTGTTTTGTTCTCATGAAGTTTCAATAAATCGACCAATGTGAAGGTGAACATCATCTTTCTGTCGGGGTTTTTGAATTTTTTCAACTGGACGGTAGAACTAAGTACCTTTCCATTCCACTACTAGATAGCAAACTACTTTTATAGCTTTTCAGATGGCGGTAGAAAAGCCAGAAGACGCTGCCGTGATAAGGAACCTAGGTGGACCAGCACTCACCATGCCACCGACGAGTGTCTGAGACCCAATTCGTTAGAATGCAAAACATTCACTGAAGAAGTGTACCGAGGTATCGTCATCCTCTTCACAGGAATCACAGATGTGGGATCACTCAAGATCCTTAAAAATCTGTCTGAGATCCTCGCCTTACACGTTCATCAGCGACCTCTCCAATTGAGGTATGCCATCTACGGTTATGTTCCTGACAGATCCAATTTTCGAATGAAGCCCTCACTGAGTGCATAGGAAGACCAAGCTGTCTGAGATCCTTATGCATTGCAAGTTTATCAGCAAATTCGTTTTCATTAATACCGTGATGGCCTGGAACCTAAAAGACACTCAAAGAACTTAGTTTTCTAACCGCATTCAGAGAGGTTTTGTTTTCCTGGATCACTATCAAATTAGTTAGAAGGTTGACGGTTGAGTATAGAGTCTTAAGCACAGCTATTGCTGCAGATGTAAATGCACAAATACGGGGAGTACTTACTTGATTACACTTTGATGTACCCCAAAATTGAAATAAAGGTGAAATGCTCAAAATAAACAACGACGTTATGAAATTAGATACGGAATTAGCACACTGTGCGCCGGCCGTGACTTTCATTTGATAGAAAAAACTGTAAAATAAAAAACTTGCTTGAAGACGCCACGCCGTATGTATATCTTTGGGTGTTGATCGCACTGAACTAGTATCAACTTTCAAGTTTCAAGCCATGAAATGTAATGAAATAACAGGAACTTAAAAAGGAAGAGAAGATCAAAATAAAATAGAGAGAAGGTAATAGAAAAAGGTTTATAGTCCGGTGCTTCCAAAGCATCACAATTCACAAGTTACAACTTTTCACTGTATGTCGATGTCAACGTTGTCATGTGACTTTTACTTTGTATCATACTCTTAACCTATTTATTTGGCTTTCTCTTTAATTTTTCTTTTGCCCCTCTCTTTTTTCTTTGATTCGTGTGTCTTCCCTTCGGCTAAGTTTATTTCGTCCCAATTTTATCTTCTCTATTATTTGGTTGGCAACTGCGATTTTAAACAATAAACTATTAGAAAAGAAATATTCATTTTTAAGTATATATTTATTTTCTTTTTCTAATAGTTAACATCAAATTCCGAAAATGCTATGCATGAATAATATTGCGTATCAAATCTAAATGCTTCATAATAACATGAAACCATAAAACTCTTCGTTTTTTTTTTCTTATATAACTAAATATCACACTCCACAATAATATTTTATTTTCATTTCATATTTTGTGCAACATCAAATCACTTAATTAATTACAATCAACATTATGATTTAGCAAATAGCTTTGTACGAGTTCAACTATCTACACATATAAATTATATCCCTTATTTTATTCTATGATTATCCGAATATCATTGAGAGTACATTTTTCTTCGCAGGGTAAAATATGCCAAGGATTTGAAAGCTACCAATTGCAAGAAAAGCATAGTCACGTTGAAACCATAGTTGGCATCGGACATCCCGAGATTCTTGAGGATAATATCTGCACTTCTACAAGGAGAAAATGTAAATAATAAAAAATAAATAAAATAGTTGATTAATTCTATCGGCAAAGTTTTAAATGCATGCTTCATTCTTCTTTCGTTTCCTTTTCTTCAAGAATAACGAAAAAGCAAACGAAATAATATCCAACAATTAGTAGTCCTCCTCCAAAAAACAATCTATCGATAATCTCTAATTCAGCTGAAAAAAACAAAAAAAAAAATATGCTTAAAAACTACGACTTACTTAAAATGGCAGTACATAACATTTGATGGACATTGCATATCAGCTCTTCCATTGTCATAAACTGAAAGTATCATACTTTCCAGAGCATACCGATGAGCTGAAGTATATGAAATCGCTCGCATGATTGACGACATGTGTGAAAAAAGTATAAGGAATCCAGAGTAAATTATCATATAACAAGTCATGACGGCACCAATAAAAGTTCCATTCTGCAATAAAAGAATTAGGAGATTTTATTGTAAGATCTTTCGAAAGACAAAAAGCATAATAACAAAATACACAAGAAGTCAACTTTGAAACTTAGGTGGCATTACAATTGGTCGGCTAAAATTTTCAAAGACATTTGAAAACCATACAACGTTCGTTTTTACTGTGCACATTACTAAACACTCGGGTCTTAGACAAATTCTGCCAGTCAAGTTATACAGGTGTTTTACATACGGTGCGACAAAAGCTCATAGTCTCATAGGTTGGGTCAAGACAAGAAAAAAATCGTATAAGAAGGGGGTCCATCTCCCTCTTCTTAGGACGGAGAGGCAATTTTATGAAAAATTGACCTAATTTTTTTTTTAATTATTAAAAATCAACTACGCTAGTATATGTAGTATGTGGTGGTAGTTATTAGCTTAGTTGATTTTAAATATTTTTATTAGAAAATTAAGTCAATTTTCATTGAATTTCCTCTGCCTAAACTGAGGGAGATAAACCCCCTACGATACGATTTTTCGCTTGTCTTGACACAACCTATCTGTCAGAAGCTTTTGTCGCATTTTATGCTAAACAACCATTGAGAGGAATATGAAAAATAACAAAAATAAAAGGGGAAAACATTTACTTGTATTACAGCACTATTTTTAGATTTGTTCGTTGAACTTTACCCAGGGTTGACCCAGGTTTTCTTGACAACCCTATGATTTGTCAAAAAAAAAACCTGGGTTTTCCAGTCCTCAAAAAACGCTAAGCCACAAAATCACCACACATCCCTGTCATTTTAATTAAAACACATGTCATTTGACAGCCCTCAAATCGCCACAGCAAAAACCTATGGCGAGTAGAGGGAAAACCTAGGGCTCAAAAAATACTCAATTTGATATACAGGGCGACTTTAAGTTTCTCAAAAAACGATTTGTGGCGACACCAGGGCGACCATAGGGCTTCAACAAACAAACCTTTTATTTGTTCACATTAAGTTTGTTTGTTGAAGCCCTGGGGTTGACCTGGAGTTACCCCGTTGTCGCCAGAAAGCATTTTTTGAAAAACCTAAACTCGCTCACTCAAACTAAATGTTTGTTTCAGCCCTGGGTTTGCTTATTAACAGGGCTGTCAAATGACATGTATTTTTCTTCAATCAACAGGCATGTGTGGTGATTTTGTGGTCTAGCGTTTTTTGAGAACCGAAAACTCAGTTTTTTTAGGTCAACCCTGGGTAAAAATCAACGAACGAACCTGGTTGTTTTTGTTACACGAAATCTATTGGTGAGTTACAGCATTGCTAAACTCAAAGTAGAGTTAGTGGAATTTTGTATATTAACCAAAGCTAAACTGAAAGTTGTAATAGTGTGTCACAATTTTTAAAATAGTTGAACTTAAAGCTGTTTTAGTGAAATAATATAGAAAATACTTACGACAGGATTGAGGACGGTTCCAAGTAAGACACCAAATCCATCAGCAACTATTGTCACTGTTATTAAGGTCAAGACGAATTTGACAAACCTTTCTAGTTCGAAAGGCTGATCGGTCATTAAGTATAATATCGTTGAAAACACCGATGAGAAAATTATCTAAATCACAAACGAAATAAAAAAAACGTCAGTTTATTTACAAAAAGGAAAATATTGTAAAACTCACATGAACTGGTGTGGATGTTATCACTGTTGCCAAGTAGTATGTTTTAAGTTTGTACCAATTATTGAATGTTTCCTTTTTGATTGTTATTATCTCTAACGGAACTAAAAGAAAAACAAAAAGCAAATAAAGTAAACATATTAAAAGAAAACAGAAAAATATGATGCGTATACGCCACAGTAAATGACAGAAAAGAAACTAGGCAAGCTAATAGTTGAAGCAGATTTCTATATTTGCACTAAGATGCTGAAATGACACAATACTATACAAATTGGAAAACAACAAAATCGAGGATCAAAACTAATTCCTCTGAGTGAAAACTTCATTACTTTATTTACTTTTAGTTTTTGAATCAACGTTTGTTATCGAAAGCAACAGCAATCAGTTTTTTTTTAAATGTACTACAAGCAACCATAAACTGCTTCCACTGTTTTAGTTAACATTGAGATTTAAAGATTCATATTTTTTAAGTCTTTGAGAAGCTGAAGGTTATCTCTTAGGGCTCTCGAGGCTGCAAGTACTTCAAATCAGTGTTAGACACAAATGCAAACAATGAATAAACAAACATAAAGAATTTCCTTCCATTCTTTTTCAATTGAAATTGAGCTGTGCCCTCCAAACAATAAATAGACTTTGCAAGTATGGTAACGAGCTCAGTAACACCCTCTAAGAAAATCACATTTTGACCTATAAGAGCCCGTAGCAGTCATGCTGACCTTAACTTTCTTCTAATATATACATACAACTTTAAGCAAAATATACAATTTCAGTAATTTTTACTCTATCCCACTGCTGAAAATTTTATAGCTGAATCAGATGGTTTAGCCTTTTCGAAATAAGAGCGATTCAAAATAAGCAAAATGTCAGCTCAAAGAGAGCAAACATTCGACAACAGCTCACCCAGCCCTTTGGAAGTTGCAGAAAATCGGTGTTCCTCTCCATTCCTCATGGGAATGGTTGAAAAAGATACACTCCAATCTAGGCCTTGTCCCATCCCAAGTACGTACTGTATTATCCCGATTTGAACTAATAGCACTTGCACTTTAATCCTCATATACAGCGCTGTCCCAATATAACAGCTTTCTCTGCCAAATAATCAACTGTAAAACTTCTGCAACTCGTAAATGCCTTTCTCTAATCAATCCCTTGGGTGATTTTTCGTTTAAATGTTACGCAGCGATGCAGCGATAACTCGTACTGATTCAATTCGTGGATGGAACTTGATCAGACAACTTCTGTGCTCTTTGATAAGATGAGAGCACGTTGCAATGTGCTATTTCCGAAATAACATGATTAGACAAAAGTTGCTTATTGATTATAAGTATTTTAAATAATCGCTCGTTTTTGCCGGTATAATCTGTTTTCGAAAAACTCAATGCAAGACTGCACGTACGTGTTTCATAAAATCGTTTGCATAGAAAAAATAGTGTTATCCGTCTTTCAATGATGAAACATCACAAATATGACATACCGAAGCATAATTGTGTCATGGAATTTGTCTCCCTTCATTATAAATGTATAAACACACTACAACTGTACCAATGCCATCTCTTGGCTAAGTTTGCTTTCGTATTAAGGATTGTAGGTTCGAAATCTCCGATAGCCTCACAATTTCTAATGCTGGCCATTTTTTGTACTTTACTCATAGCTTTAACGTTGGCAACTTATCCGCCACATACCTCCAAACTCGATTTCGGTAAAAAAAAGGGTTATAATATCGCAGGATGATTTAAGGATTTGGACCTCAGTTTTTCCTTAGTAGCCAAATATCAAATACAATAGCTTGTTTTTGATTTCTTTTTTCTATATCAAAACTTCAGGTTACTTTTCCTGAAATAAGGTATTTGGCAAAGAGAAGATGTCTTTAAAACTCGTATCTAGCTTTTGCTGGCACTGAGAGTAGTTTTGTCATCAGCGGGTAGACCAAGTTTTTAATGTAGGCAAGGCATAATCTTTATAATCGCTGCTTACATTGAAGAAGAATTTTGCCTAGTTATTCTTAATTATCGGAATATACAGCAAAACAATGTAATCGCACTGGATTTGTTGAGAAGATATTGTTTAGTTTCTACGCAGGACAATTCTCTGTTACCTGAGTTTAGTCTGGAGAATTTCAATGATTTATAATTACTACGAATGGTAACCTATCATTTGATATATTAAACGTTATTGCAAGTTTCCGACGAGTTTAGTACTGAGTACCGATTTGTTCAAACGGCAAGAAAGAGAACCCTTTCCTTGGTCGGCAGCAACGGATTGTCTGTCAGTGCCTGCTAGATATAAATATTTTCTAGGGTGGTGTATGAAAACAGCTATAACTTCCCCAGTAGTCTGTAGTAGTTTGAATGGAAAGATTCGTCTATATTTGCAAGGCTGATAGATTTTAAGATTGGTTTAAAAAATGCAACTCTCCCATATAAAAAATCCTTTAAAGATCATTTTTCAAAGCACATGGTTGGAGAAAATTTTACGAACTCTCCAAAACTGATATCTCCATATTTTGCATCTAGTCTCTTTTGCTTTCTTAAGATTCGGGACATTTTAATGTTTTTTTTTTTTTCAAAAGTGCTCCAGGAAAAAATGAATGTATGACCATATCAAATGAAAGTTTTTTATTTTAAAATTTCAAAGACAAATTAGAGGTTAAAGGATCTCCCAAACCAAAGCGATTTTGCTGTCACGGCAGCGACGAATTCAGGTTTCAAAGTTAGGTTATACAGCGACATATAACAATACCCGCACTGGTCGCGCCGGCAGAAATTCTACCAACAGTACTTCTGTCACTACCAACTAAGAAAACGCTTTGGTTTTGAGAATTTAAAGGCTCACCCAAACCAAAACGATTTTCTGTTGTGGCAGCGATAAATTCAGTTGTTAAATTATATTTGGTTTTCAATGACTCTCCGTGTGTCTCCGTATGTGAGCTCCATCGATAAAACCAATTAACTTCCTGAGCTTTAGTCTGCAAAGATCTCAATATACACAAATGCATTGGGCCAGATGGTATCCCCAGCGTTATTCTGAAGACGTGAAATTAGAACAAAGTAGAAAGATGTGTGGAAGAGCGATGTCGCTGATTTATTAATTTTGATCTAATTTTGCCGCTTTTCCGCTCAGTGTGTGGCCTTAGAGATTCATATTTTAGTCGCACTACCCGAATGTGGAAGGCTATACCAGACTCTGTCCCCTGCATTACGATTCAAAAAAATACAAAAGCAAAGTGCATCGGTGTCTCCTATTAAATCTTCTCCTATTTCCCTAATGCTCACACTGCTGTCTTTCATAACATTTGTAGGGGTAGTCACTACCCACTTAATATGCGGGTCATTTATAAAACAAATACACCAATCAACTGTGATTATAAAAGAATGTTCTGACAACGTCGACTAACGTCAACTCGGCCTACCCCACATTACTAGTGTGACACAGACAAATGGGAGAGTCATAGTCCCTTTGAGATCACAATGTTAATAGCAAAATGAAGAAGAACCTGTTCTGACAATATTTTAACAAGTCATTAATAACACTTTCATGAGACACCAGTAACTTTTCATCACATAATACAACAGCCATACACAGAACAGATTTTTGTTTTTGCACTTTACAAAAAGTTTTGTAATTCAATTTATTACTCAATCTGGAATGTACTTCATCATGTTGTATTGTGCAACAACTTAATCATACATCATTTTCATTCTGATCACTTAATCATATGGTGACTTGCAACAAACCCCCTGCAACGCTGTGACTGTTTAACTGCATGTGACAGTATCTGATACTTCAAATCATGATTGTCGTTTGCCGACAAATTATCATGTATTGATGTATGAAGAATGAATCAATTGAAATTTTTTTCTACAGCGTATAGTTCCCTTCGCCAAGCTGACACAAACTTAGCTACAATTGAAATTGGCTGAATAAATTTTACAGCGCATTCAATCTCATTTGAGGAATAAATACGATGAGATGCGAATATGTAATTTTGTCTGTGGGATATTGTAAACCAATTTTAATATATTTAAAAACTTACATTTTAATACACCCGGCATCATAGTCGTATACCACAAATACGCTATTCCAAATATAAAAAGTCCAACATTAGAAATCGCTTTAGTCGCATTCGATCCCGAGTCGCCATATAAAAGTCCAATAAGAATGGCACACATTATATGCATTGCCAACTTTAAGTACGTTACCGTCTATGAAAAACAGCAAATTAAACATTCTCTATATTTGATTTTCAAATTCCTCTTACCCAGTCTCTAAAAAACTGCACATGACATCGTCCAATCAACAGCCACAACTTTACCCATTCAGGTGGTGGATAAATGTGTTTTGTTGATTCGATTGATGGCCATCGACGTTGACCAGATTCAACAGCTTCGTTCATCTTAACCAGCTGCACACTATCCATATTTTCGACATCTTCAAGACCATCATAAAGCCACCGTTTACTTTGTGCTGATTCAAAAAGTTCTGCTGAAAAATCTCCATGTTCTCCAGAAATAACCTCAAGTACTATGGAATTAAGTGAGATAAGATATTTTCATATTTAATTATTTTCAAAATTGGTACGACAAAAACACAAACTCACAATAATCTGCAGGGTTGTGATACTCGGGGCAAGATAGACCAAGAGTTCGGAGGTATTCTACTGTATTTTGAGGTGAACCTTGATAAGCGCATTTGCCCTTATCTAAGACATATATTTGCTTGAAAATATTATAAACTGTTGAGGAGGGTTGATGAATTGTGCAAACAATTGTGCGACCTTCTAAGGCTAACTCTTCCAAGAGGGTAATTGTGTCGAAGGACGAGGAACTATCCAGGCCTCTGAAAAATGAGATAAACATAAATGTAGCAGTGGTGATTACTGATTACTTTGGATATATTCAAAATGGATTAAGAAATTTTAGATCCGTAGGTAAAGAGAGTTGTCGTTTTTGGGAATTAATTCAAACTCAAATTGATTAACATTGCTTATGTTTCGATCCTTTATAAGAAAGAACACTTAAAATAAAACATGAGGTTCAGGAAAAGAATCTTGATAATTGGACTTTTTATCTATTTTTAGTTTACATTTGGATTCAAATGAACCCTATCACAAAAAAACACAAAAACATTTTTGCGAATTTAAACTGATTGGCACTTTGGGGAGTTTTGTTTAAATTAATTCTCTTTCACGTCTTTGTTTTTTTTTTTTTGCTCTTGAATAAATTTACATTATGCGGTCAGCGCACAAATTATAGAAACTTACGTTGTTGGTTCATCCAAAAACAGCACCGGTGGATTATCAATTAATTCTAAGGCAATTGACAATCGTTTCTTTTGGCCACCAGATAATTTGGCACATTTGGTTTGTTTAGCATTTGTGAGTTTCAACATATCTAATAGATGTTCAATCTGAAAATTAATTGTCAGAAACCTTGATCTAGCGAATAGTTACAATAGAACTTACAAGCATATGTTTTTCTTTGAGATTCATAGAATTATTCGATATTTTTAATGTGGCTGCCAAAATCATAGCCTCTTCCACTGTAAACCAAGGGAAGAAGTGATCATCTTGAAGAATATAACAACACGTTTTGCGTGATTTGGAAGTACTGCCAAATGACACTGTACCATTGACTCCAGATTTGCTGTAGAATTTAAATTAAAGTGATACTAGAATGTTCGATAATGAATAATGTGAATGCGTTATACTCACACAAAACCAGTTAAAATATTCATCAGACTTGATTTTCCAGCCCCAGATGGACCCATTATAGCAGTAAGTTCACCTGATTTGAAAGCACCTGATATCGATTTTAGTACATCTTTTTTTTCTGTAGAAAAAGAAATCAAATAAGTTTATTTTATTATTTTTGTATTTATTTTTTCTTTAAAAAATTAGCATGGAAATGTTTTAAGAAAAAAAAACAACAATGTTCTCATAAAGCGATGACCAAACTCTTAAAAAATCTCGCTTTTCATTAAAAAAGAACCTGGGCAATCAACACTTCATCAAGTTTCATACTCTTGATGTAACAAGGAAGAAATAGTTTGAAATTACGCTTCGACAGCAAAAAATAAATATGCAAACGATGTTGAGTAAAGTATGAGGGGTTTCTCCTTATTTAAATGTCTATCTGTAAACTGTAGAATACTCTAGCGACAGAGTGAACTACGTCATTTTCTATGCTTCCTGATTGGTGAAAAATTCCGAAAGCAGCTCTTCACTTTTGACTCGAATTTTTTTTCAACGCAGTTTAATTTTGATTTGTTTGAAAAGCGCTCGTTTGAAGCAAATGAGAGATGCCATGATAGGAATGAGGTTCAAAAGTTTTACCAAGAAGGTAAAAAGATCATGACAGGGTGGCAAGCCCTGAACTTAAGCCTGTAAAGAACAGAAGGGACACGTGATGTAATCGCAGTCGCTACTGGGGTAAGACCAATTCTGCAGACTGCGTAACGGGGATAAAGACACAAATACCGCTGTCAGGCAGAATGCCCCATTCAACTTGGACAATAATCAAGAATGCCGTCCTCCTAACCAAAAAGAATTAGAAGAATATGAACAATTGCATATGCAAACTTCAATCTTAAACTGCAGGTGCAGATAGCCTAAAGGCCCCGACCCATAGAATCAGTTGCGTCCGTTCGCTGCCGGATTCACCTGACAGCTGTGAGTTTTGCCGGACACAACGGATTGGGGTGACCCATAGAATCCATTGCGGTGTCTCAACTCAACAAGACCACTCATGTTAGCAGAAGAGAAAATTTCAAATTGGTTCTTATTTTGCATGTCATCAGAGAGAAAATTTCAAATTGGTTCTTACTGCGCATGTCTCTCTTCTGCCGGACGCAAAAAGTTAAAAGTTGGGCTACTTTTTGCGTTGCGTCCGTTGCATCCGATGCTTATGGGTCACCTCTCATAAGATCGTGTGTATTTAATCGAGCTGTCAGGTGAATCCGAGAGCGAACGGACGCAACGGATTCTATGGGTTGATGCCTTTAACGCCGAGCTTTTTAAGTCAGCGGAAGATCAACTGGAAAGAAGCATGCATCAGCCGATCTGCATGATACGGTAGGAAAAAGGATGCTCAATGAATGCAACCTCATTCGTAAATCCGATCCCAAAAAAAGGAGACCCTCACAATCGCACCAACAATTATAGAGAAATAAGTCTCCCTAACTTCGTATATTAGATCTTGTCAGCCGTAATATGTGAACGTCTGATCGATATTAGACATCTTTTTACCGATTCCAAGGCTGCGTATGATAGTTTTTACAGCGACGAGCTGTACAGAACCATGTCTAGTTTAGGTGTTTTGGTATCCGTCCAAAACTCGTAACACTAAGCATGATTACTTTGGAGAAATTGCTGCTCCTTCAAGGTTGGTTAAGAACCGACACCTTAGATGTCGAAAAAGACTTTCGACAAGGCGATAAACTGTCATACGATCTCTTTAACATCATACTTTGAAAAATTAAGCAAGACTCAAACGCCAATACCAGAGGCATACCTAATCTTTCACAAGTCTGTACAGTTATTCGCATTATTACGCAGATTACATTCTCGTAATGGGAAAAAGCAAGCAAGAGAATCGCGAAAGGGGAAGACGTTGTCTTTGGTGGGACAATCAAGTGGAAGAAGACCTTTACCGACTTATAGTTCAAAACTGGAGAGATCTCGCCCGAAATTGAGGCCTGGTAAGTAAGTAACCAAAGTTATAAAAATTGTTAGGTTCGTTTCTAAAACTTAACCCATCCTTGATACAAATTACTTTGACATGAGGTTTTTGGCTTTTAAGAAATGCTGCCATCAAAACAAAAATAAAATCGTTTAGATCGCTAGTTTTCTTTGTTATCTGATTTCGCCGCTCTGTTGAAGTCAAAAGATACTTAAGAGGAAATTTAGAGCAAACCAAATGCTCAGCACAAGTTGAAGTTTCTTAAAAAAACGCTTAATGCAGAGCAAATAAGAGGCCCAATAAACAAACCTATGCATATATGTATATGTATATATAGCTTAACCAACGTCAGGGCAAAAAGTTTAAGCCGGTGTCGGTGCTTCCAAATGAGCTAAGATTTGACATAGTTAATTCAACATATACATATATGTGCAACAGTAAGAAAATCGACCAGCAAAATTAACTGGAAAACAAACGAAAAAAGCGTTTAATTTTGTTGCAGTACGGGCAAAAAAACACACAACATTCACAACCCCACCCGATTTCTTCTTAATGAACCCACTAATCGATTTAAATCGTAAAAGTGCTACTATATTCTGCTGCAGCAAAATAGTACCCGACGCGCCGCGCCGTTAAGACTGCACTTTTGGCTGATTATTTCATTTGTCAATAATAATCCTACGCTGCTCATGCTCATGTCCAAAAAATGCTCATGTCATGAGTAATAAATATTTTGACGTGTCATTGAGATTGAGTTGTTTGCTATAAAACAACTTCTCTGCTATTTAAGTTGATTTAGAATAAGCAAAGTAGAAGCCGGTGGCGTTTTTTTGTTTGCTTACATGGGTAAATATTGAACATGGTGATTACTATGTCAAGTTGTTTTCCTTAGTGAATTGTTTTTAGATAAGTGTGGGGTTCCGAACGCCATTTATCAAGGTAGGTAAATATTATCAATTACAGCAGCTAAGTAAGCATTACCATTAGAGCTTGATCTTCGATGTCTGATAGGTTTTCCGCAGAAGAAATTAAAAACATCGATTCCAAATTCAATAGCGTGACCTTCTCAAAATAAAAACACTAGTAAATTGAGTTGCGCAATAGAGTGGGGGCCAAGCTCATTTCTTTCAATAATTTTTTTGTCGATTACGAACAGCTAGTTGAGAAAGCGAAACCTTCAATCAGTAAATCAAATGTCTTAGCCTCAATGAAAACTTTTTATATAGAACTTCAATTTGCTTTTCAAAGATCTGGTAAACCAAGAATTTTAAATTAAAGAGGACAAGCCTTAGGAATTGCAAACCATTTATTTCATCTCAAATAAAAGAGCGTTTCTATTGACACCTTATTTTATACAAGAAGTTCTTACATAACCACTCCCTTCAATGATTCCCTTGATGTGGAGCTGCTAAAACACATAGCCCAAGCTTGTTATGGTATCTCAATTGACAATTGAAATAAGTACATGGCTATAGCAATTTTCACTATAATTTGTTAACTAACTCATTATTTTTTCATTAGAAACTTCAAAAATGAAGTTCACACACGAAAGGGTTTTAAACAGAACGTACACATGGCAATGGCAATGAGTACATCAACCGTAACATCCAGATTGCATGTCATATTTCCGACAGACAACTAGACGTGCTTCTCATTTTAATTTGACCAAATCAAATGTGTTTTAATTGCTCTGTAAACAAATGATATATGCCGATGGAGTTAAAGTGTTAATTGCCCAGTTTTTATGCAACGTGTGTGCTCTAAAGTATTTCAAAAGCTAGATTGGTATGTGTTTAGGTGATTAATTATTATTATTTTTCTTACTAACTTATTCGTAGAAAAAAGACTGAAGTTGTTTGTAATTTATTCTTCATAGTAAAAATTTACGACATATCACATTCAATAGCTGTATGATTTATTAATATGGCGTTTTTATCTTTTTCCTTATAGTTGTACTGCTAATTGAAAAAGGCGGAATGGTTGGATATTAAATAAAATTGCACTTCACTTTCTATGTACAAGGTGTTGTGTTACAAATTGGAACGAAATAGAGAGGGTCTAGCTAACCAACCAGTGGATTTTTTTGTCGCCAGTTCTAAATAAGTTGTAGCACGAAGCATATACTAATCTAATAAAGCCATAGAAACTCTTCGCAGTTCTTGAAGAAGGGGTGGTAAAACACAATTCATATTTAGACTTCAAAGAAATAGTCGTTGGGGTACCACAAGGGTATGGTCTGGGTCCGATGTTTTTTGCAAGCGATGTACCTACATGCTTTAGACAAAATAAAACATGGAAGTCACTCGATTGCTTACAATGCTGCAATAATGCAAACAGAACTTCCATTATCATAAATAAAGCAAAATAGCCACACCACATGCAACGATCTTTACCTTCCAATAAAAATGCCGAAAAAACTAAACCTTTCAATATAATGCGATATACAGAAAACGGAAAAATCCCGGGAACATGAGTATTTCAAGTCGGGTGAACCTTTAGGGGAAAATAAAAAGGAAGTTTATTATTTTCGATAAGACGGAGAGTTTTGAACCGCCCACTTGATAAGGTTTTTAAATTTCGAAGAAATAAGTGAAGTTCGAGGTCTATGCTAACAGTAAGAAAATAAAAACTGCACAATCTTCAGTTGTTTGAAAATATTTATCAAACATTTGAGAAATGAATAGCTTTGTTGTACTCTGCGCTCATACGCGTTAGTACAAACCTAGGAGATATAAAAGATATACATTTCAGGGCCAGCCAGAAAAAAAATCCATTCTACACTCGCCAACTGCCAAATAACTGAACATTAACCAGCAACAACCATAGACAACAAATGGTTCAAAAATGATGTCATGCAGTTGCTTATTTGAATGCAAAATAAACTCATTGTCGACATACAACAACGCTGCACCACCCAAAGACGACAAGCAATATCAGATAAGGTCGAGCTGAGATTTGATTGGTTCTGTGCCAACGCACATGTACATTTTCCAGAAGAAATGTGGGAAAATTCTTTTGGCCGAAATGCATAAGCATTAAGATACTGATTAATTTAGAGTACCCGCTTAGGTTCAGTAAGTTAGTTATATAAGTTATAATATAAGGCATTTTCATACATTTTTGTTAGCACGTAAGTAGAATTTGAATATGAAAAAAAACAAGGTTAAAATGTGGGAAAATCAGATTTAGCTTGATTGCCAATAAAAACTCAATCCGGAGCTCGGTTTATTGGATCAAAGTCTGGTAATATAGTAGCACGGCAGACCCCTTTTAATATTTCCAACTTAACGACCAACTTTTTAAGCAGAAACACTTTAATAATTTATGTTGTCTTAAGTTACCTCTCAACTCGACGTGTGCAGTCGTTTGATGGTTACAGACTTCAGACTTCCAAAGAAGCAAAAAAAGGAGTTGCTTGTTTCTCATTTTCGCCTTTATTATACGAATTTATGTTTTTCGAGAAAAACAATTAAAACTTCAATTGGCATATATGGCACCTCTGAAGTTCGGGATGTATGGCATCAGCTCAGACAGCATTGAATCACAAATATTGTAAGGAGAAAACTGAATTAAAGGAAAAAAGGTTAAAGAACAACCTTGAACATTCAAAACAAAACTAGGTTTCACTTTGGTTCCAATTTGGAACGGAACGGAACCGTGCGAATAAGTTATAATAAGTCCAACAAAATAACCACTTACGAAAGAGTCTTATAAAACAACAGTAGCGCTCACCATATTCCATTTAAAGACATTCACGGAAAAAAAATTGTTCGCACACCTATACATTGCACTTTTAATAAAGTAAAAAACAATGAAAATAATAATGAAACGCAAAATACGTGAGTAGTGAAAATAAATTATAGACAGCTTTTCACCTCATTGACTTTGTCATACATTGTCGATTGAAATATAAAAAACATGATCTGCAGCCGAGACAGATCTCATTGCAACTTTCTGGACGCCCAGCTGACTGTGTAGTTAGCTTTGATTGAATTTTGTTCTTCTGTTTCAACCTTCAACCCTCTTTAAAGACCCTTTTATAGCCCTTTTAGACGATCATTTCAGTTGAGCCTTCAATAAAGCTTTCAGTTAAACTGATGTGTAAACGCTTAAAAATGAACTGAAAACTGAACTGAAAACTGTACTTACTACTGATGAAATTCCCATTAGTTTTTCTCTCAGTTCTCAGTTTTCTTTCTGATTTTGATTTTCCTCAAATAAAAGAAAAGCTCAACTGAACATCGAACTGACGTCTATTTACACACCAAACTGAAAACTAAATTGAAAACTGAACTGATAACTGAACTGAGAGCTGACCGTCTAAAAGGGCCTTTAAACGATCATTTCAGTTTCAGTTGAGGTATCAGGTAAGCTTTCAGTTGAACTTTCTTTAACTGAGCTGAAAATTGAACTGAGAAATGGCCATCTAAAAGGGCTATAATATTAAAATCCACTCAGAGTTGCAATTCAGCAACTATTATTGTTGGCATATTTTTCAATGGATTTCTGTTGATGAATTTTTTGTTTTTACAGCTTTTAATATGAAAGGTGTTTCTGTTTAACAATTTGCCAATTTTCGACAAAAAATGTAAAATATAAGAGGCATGCCAACAGAATCATTTTTAGGAATTATTTCCCATCGTATTAAGTTTAAGTTCCGAAACACCCTGCAATGTAAAATTTTTCACAGAAATTTAAATAGATTTTCTACCGGACAGCGTGACAAGTTTTACTCAAGCGGAAGCATTGACTGTTTGGATAATATCAGCTCAATCCTTTTGAAAGCAATTATCAAAAAAAAAAACTTCCCTTTCCCGCAAATAATTTCAATAGAGTTCCTTTGAAATTTTTACTATCAATTTACTTGTTATCTAACATTCTCTTCATTACCTAGATCATTAGCAAAAAAAACGCAATTTTTGAGGCTGTTGAGCATAGCCTTATTATACTTTATCAACAAATTTCAGAGCTAAAAATATTTAATCTACTCTCATCTTAATTCATTCGTTTCGTACACGTGGGTTTTTAATGTGTCATCATAGCAAGACACTTGATTTACAAACAAAAACATGTTTATTTGGAAACATCGCGTAAAATATGTAAAACACACAACCTTGCTTTCCCAATACACAACAAAACACATAACCGCACAATTCCATTCAAGAAGACAACAAAATCATGCCCTTCAACATATTGCTTCCAGGTTCAAGTTCAAGCTTACTTCCCAGCTCAGAAATTTAAATAAAATTCGAGTATTTTTACATAACATCATCAAATTGGTACTTACTTCCATTCACCCCGTTAACGGTGTATCGTAAATTGGAAAATGTGATATCCACAGAACGAACTTTCTTCTCCATCTTGGCCATTTTTATGTTGTGCGTTTGATTTTACCTTTATGCAGTCGTATATTTCAGTGTAAACACATATTTCATCGAATGGTCACACAAAAAGAATACTTTTCCTGGAAGTAAACAAAGATAAATCTGATTATAGGTTGTGTACTGTGTTCCAATGGTTTAATGATTTCTACCTAATCTGAACGAGCATTGCGTCGTTATCAATTGCTTATCTATTTACAAAATTACCCACCTGTATCTATATGCTTAGGAAAATTGAACACAAATTAATAGACAGGACAGGTACCCAATGTAACTTGATATTAAATGCACAACAGAGATAATTTCGTTTTCATTCACACACACGACAACAAAACTAAGGGGGGAGAGAAGTAAATTTGTTTCATTTTATTGAATGCCTTCCGGAAAAGAAAAGGAAAGTTTTTTCTCTCTATTTCATCTGTGGTAAAAGGAAAATCAACAACACGTAATAGATAGATAAGTAATAGTAAGTAACAACGGTTAAGGTAAAACAACCGAAACGCAGTATTACGAGTACCTAACTGCTTCGTTGTGTCTACAACTTTTTGTTTCTTGGGTTTGTTATGAAACTTAAACCTGGTAGATTTGTACTAAAAACACAGAAATCACTATCTTAAGCTTTCATCATCACATAAAAAACCATCGCTGTAACTAGTTTGTAACTCTCTCTCTATCTCGTCATCTCTTGTTCAGTACCTACTGAAGAAAATAGTTGAACTATGACATATGTTCAAGTATTATTAATTTCACTTCGTTCCACAACGCTATGCCCGCTTCAGCGAACAACAAGTGCGGGTAATAAAATTTTATGAACACATTTTTTTTTTAATGAGACCAACTTAGGCTGATGGTAGATGGTGGCTGTTGTAATGATGTGCGGCATTGTGTGCAATCGACTGCGGAAAGTCTAGGTAAGATGACAAGAGCTAGTTTATTTCTATCCAATTATGGCAAAATATCACGGAACAACACACCCGCGCGACGAGGCGACGCGACGCGATGTACCGGTTTCCGTTTGCGAGCACATTTTGTGACTTGGTTAATGAACGCAGAGACAAAATGTGCAAAAAAAATATTAAAAAAAAAGTTAACTTATAAAGAAGTCCTTGAGAACTTATTAGCCCAGCGTGTGTCTAGAAAAAATCACCCATTCTTTGACGAAAATTCTGACCACACAGGGTGCTCCTACCACAGAGCGGGACACTTCTTCCAGAAAAAGACAAGGAAAGTTGAATCAGTAAATCAGTGTAAATTGAGAATAAAAACGGCGAATCAACTTATTAAAAAAAATTAAAAAACAATGTGACTTAAAGATAAAATATGCGTTTAGCATCTTTATAGCAAAATAAATTGAAAGGTACAAAAAGTAGCGGGAGGGCTGTCCCCCGCCGCATTTTTCTCAAGCATAAACTATGAGGAATGCAAGGGATCTATCACTTTTTGCTTATTTCAAAAGCCCATGTGAGAAAGCGCTGAAAAGCAATTGATAATACAAACAATATTTAATCTCGGAGGGCTTGCGGATTCTTCGCGAATGACGATAACCATGGAAAAACAATTGGATGTTTCTCAGACTCGAACCCCGAATTTGTAGCAGATAGATATGCTACCCATTACACCACGGGCACCACACAGTACATCTTTAGAGCAGGAAAAACACGCAACCATATTGATAAAGGCATTTTAAAGAGTGATTAGACAAAGCTACCTCTTAGTTAAAAATTGACCAACTATAAACTCATAGATTTTTAGGACGTTGCAATACTCCAGGGTAACACAATGGTTCTAAATTGATCTAAGTGTGACGAAAATAAGATCAACCGTCAGCCCATTCTACCTAAACCTAACCTAACCTATAGTAACACTCTCATCACTCTTTAATATTAATACGGCTAGTCGGGTGTACTTTGTTAAAGTCAGATCAAACCTCAGTACATATCGCGATTGATGTAAAAAAGAGCAAGAGGGGTTTTGTATTGTGGAATCCTGGAAAAAGTTTCTCCAAATCAACGTGTATACTGAAGAAGAAGGTACACTTTAGAGAGCAGAAGCTCTATCGCGGGAGTATGATTTTTTTACATGCAGAATATTAACTACCAGACACCTAAGACTTAGTACTTATATAGAAACAGCTTACTTAACTATACCTACGTCCTGTAGCCTACACATTTTTTTTATAAATTCAAGTTTATCATTTATTACTCATGCAAATTCTTTGTCTCTCCTTCAAGTATAAATGCAAAATTAAATCAAATACTAAATCTTTAAATAGCATTGACCTACAGTGCAACTGCTGGTTCACATTCACAATATCAAGCTATATTTGAAAAAAAAAAAAAAAAAATACAAACAAACATAAGACACGGCTGCTATAAAAGAATGCTAATTTGCAGTTGTTTCTAAGTCAGTGCCTATATACTCATACAAATTATAAAAACAAACACAATGACTCTCATATAAAATTTGGTTGACCCTGTAAATTGTTCGCTTACTGTACAAAATACCAACACAACGCAGCCTTTTGCAGAAAAAGAACTGCCATTAAACTTGAAAGATATAATTTGCTGCTGGACCACCACCGCTCGCCGTTTGATTCAACTGAGCTGAGCTTAGAGATACAAGTTTATGGAAAATCAATCCGGTTCCAACCCGTGAATGAACTTAACCAAGAGATCGTTGGCCGGCGATTTGGTCTTGAAAAAGAGAAAACCCAAACAACAGAAAAGAGGAAGAAAC
The DNA here is from genome assembly GCA_949752695.1 of Melanostoma scalare. NCBI lineage: Eukaryota > Metazoa > Arthropoda > Insecta > Diptera > Syrphidae > Melanostoma > Melanostoma scalare. Next base: position 16,740,753 of record OX456986.1, read on the forward strand.
AAATAGTTGTTTTGATTGTAGATCATATATATGCGGATTACAGCAAAAAGACAGCCAAAAGTGAAGGTCTTACTCTTGATTAAGAATTTTCTTCATAGTTTTTTTTGTTTTTCTACAATGATAGCAATTATTATATTTGTATTTTTTTCAATTTTAATTATCAAGTGTGTATACTCCGTGGTCATGGCTTTTTCCACAGAGGAAGGCAATGTTCCGTGGAGGCTAGATTTTTGTTGTGTTTGTCCAAGTCAAGGTTGAGCTATGTGAGATTGCGGAGAAAAATATGTGGCTTTCAGAAAGTCTCATTTCGGGTACAAATTTAAATTACCATTTTGTGTCTGGTGTTTGATTCTGGATTTGTATTGATTCTGAATCTGCGCGAGGAGGGCGATTTCAAAAATACAAATGTAGGGCCTAAGGCCTCAACCATAGTTTGTGAGGAATGGAGGGGTCTACAATTTTCTGTCGCTTAACGAGGAAGGGCTTCATGAGGTTATGCAGCGTAATCAATCAAAAAGTTTTTAAAGCTTGATTGATGAAAATTTTTACTAAGACACTTCTTTCAATGGCGGCTATTGTGCAGTGTTAGAGTGTTCGGTACATAGGCTTGACACGTGGATTCGAATCCTGCTGTTTCAGCCCCCAGTTTCATCTAAGTGACGCCCTTGGGGTTATATGTAAAGTTACAACCACCTTATTTTCAAATACTGCACCACGAAAAAACTAAGGCTGCTACCGGTGTAGTATACAATGAACCGGCTCAGTGCTCCAGACATAACATAAGCCTCTTCTTAAAAAAAAGACACTTTTTGGAGAAAATTTAATTCCTCACAAAAACATTTGTCGATAAATTTATGCCTCAAAATGGTTCAACAGTTTTGACGATGAAATGAGATCAGGTGTCATTAAGAGTAAAACGAGGTTTATTCTGTCAAACAAGAATAGTGAAAATCGGCGAATCGGACAAAACGCCACAATAGATAGTTATAACTTCAGAGAAGTCCAATACTTCGTCTGCCTAGGGTCACGGAAAATTACATTAAGGTGGAGATTAATCGGAGAATTACTCTTGCGAATCGCTGGTTGAACTTTGTGCTAAGAAGACAATTAAACACACTCCGACGGGCATCGTGATTTCGAAGGGGTCATAGCTCTCCCACTCAATTGCTTCACGCTAGTGATTCTCTAGTCGGGTACGTCTCAGAATGTGCCCGCAAGCATCCAGGTTTCGGACCAGTAGGTTTGAATCTCAATAATACCCTAAATGCTTTTCTCAAAACACTGTCTCTGGAGGAACATTGGCTAAGTCTTTTGAGACTAAAAATATCACGAAAGGTGCCAACTCATTTAACCCATTCGCTGACGAGTATACTCGTCCTTGGCATTTTATCCCGCACTGACAAGACGAGAATACTCGTCCTACTTTGAATATTTTTTAACATACAGGCTTTTTAATTAGCTAATTTTTTCTGCCATAAACAATATGTAAAAAATGCAATGGGAATGACTAAAAATAATTTAGGCTTGGCAGCGAATGCGTTTTAACCTCTTCGAGTCGTATCAAAGTCCAAAAAAATAAAGACATTGGTTAATTTTTATAATAAGTTTAATTTCGAACAGGCCAATTTTGAAAGGCAATCACCTTTTTGTATTAAATAATCGGCTATGAATTGTTTTATTAATTTTAAAGCCAAATTTATATTTTAGTTTTGTAAAAAAAAAACTGCAGTAGGTATTTTCATTTAAAATTTATGTATTTAAGCATTTTTGTAATTTTTAATAGGATACTCGTATATTCGCTCAAAGCAAAATATTCAAGAATTCAAATTTACGTTTCCTTCGCCGAGTCAAATAAGCACACAAGTACAGAAACGAAACATTTCGCCATAAATGTGCTTGCAACTAAAAATATAGTAGCGTACACATAAAATCGAAAACATTTAAACACATTAAAGTATTCTTCTTTATTCGCTTATCAATTCGCATGAATAAAACAATTATTTCCCAATCATTCCCTATTGGTGGACAGCACAGCAACAATAAAAATACGATCAACAAATGAAAAAGGAAAAGGAGACAATAAACGCTAACTTTAAATGCAAGTCACAACAAAAAATAGAGTAACAGAATGCAATTTTACAGCAATACTCAACGAGTTCAACAAACTAATTCTTTCATAAGAGATGCACTCAAACACTGGCCTTGAATAAGCTCCTGAACTTGTTCTCTACACTTCTAGAAATCTAGACTAAGAAACTTCCGATTCGTTATGTGTACCATCACAACTACGATATACGAGAATTAGACAAGAAAAAAAAAAGAAAAACACAGACAGCTGTTACAAATCGTGTGTACCTGTTGCAAAATTAATAGGCAGTGCAAACACCACACGTCTATTTTGTAATTTTCTGAATTTTTTTAAGGTATTGACTGCACAACACTGACGCGACGCTAAAAACTTACTTAAATTTAAAATTAAAAGTTTTTTGTCGTACCTACAATATGCTATTTCTTTTGAGAAAAACAATCAATCTTTTACCACTTTCGTCCAACCGAACTCTAAAAGACCGAATGTCATATAAACTAAATGCACAACGACTCACTATGCAGCTGCAATTGACATTCGGAAAAGCACTGAGAGTCAAATCTTTAACCGAACAGAGAATGCGTTGCAAAAAAAAAAAAAAAAACTGCAGTAGATAATAATAAACACTTCGTCACTACTCCAGACAAATGAAGACTGTAAAGACAAAATAAAACCAACCAACATACACTCCATTTTCATAATGTATTCGTAAAAAAGTTAACATCATCATAATTGCGAAAGGGTAAAAGGAAAACAATCAAGTTTAATTTCAAAGCAAATTTCTCAACGATGCCGATGGGAAATTACTTTTCGTCTTTGCAAAGCTGACTTATTAAAAAAAATTATATTTCAAAAATTATCATTTCACTGTAGTAGGTATGGAGAGATAGCAAGTACGGCATTGCTTCTTAAATGTTTAATTGAATTTTCGTGGTTTCATTACAAAATGAGGTTTACACTTTGCCGTTAAAAAATAATGAGGCTTACATTTTGTCAGCAATAACTTTTTTTTATTTTCTAAGATTTAGCTAAAAGACAAATTTGGACATAAATAAAAGACATAGTCGGGTAGTATTGTGATTTTCACCGGGCATAACCATAGGGCATTCTGTAACAAAATCGTTCTACACCATGCCTTTGAAAACTTGAGCAAAAGACGCTCATTTCACAATATTTTACCAATTTGTGTCATTTATGCAACACCTCTCACAATACCAAACAGTAGGTATTGAGCACTATCGCTGAGTTGCCGATAATATTTTCCAGAAAAAATGTAGAGAGGAAATAAATTTCGATAGATATTGAGTACCACGAAGTCCATATAATGTATAGAAATGGCTGCTGCTGTTTTTGAGGCGCACAAGTAAACATTTCTGTCTGTTAAGGGAGAGTTTGAGGTTCTAGTCCCAAATACATCCAATTGTTTTTTATGGTTATCATCTTCCGCAAGAAAGTGGCAAGTCTGTTGATAGCCGTGATGCTGACACAAAAGCGTTCTCTTACTTAACCACTTTTCAGATTTTGTGGTCGAGAGAATTTCGTTAGGTCCAGCCTTCCCAGAACTTGTTGTGACCAACCATTTATTTATAAAGAAAAGTTTGAAGCCTCAGAGAATTCGTTAGGCTCCGGTCTTTCCCAGAACTTGTTGCCTAACGATGCGTTTTAAACTAACCCATTTTAAACTGATTTTTTATTAGGTGTTCAAATTATGTTTTTTCTTCTTTTGTAGTTATAAGTATAGTCTACCTATTAAGCCTAAGCTTTTGGAATTCGACACGTATTGTCTCCTGGCAAGATAGCCGCAATTTTTGTTAGCGATTGTTTTAAAGGCTTTTTTGATGGCTGAAATAAAATGCGATTAAAATATGCTTAAGTTTTAGTTTAGCATGACTGCCAAGACAAGCAAAAGATCACAATCAGATCAGATCAACTATTAGGTTAGACTATTGACATTACAAAGCTAAGAATGTTGAGGGATGACACTTGGTTTTTATAATACCTAAATGTTAAACAGCATTGCTAAAAGGGTTTACAAAGTAAGGTATATTATTTTACTAAACACTTGACAGAATTTACTTTTAAGGAAAAATATGCCCAGAACCTAGAATAGCCTCGAAGTCTTGAAGGCTCTCAAAATACAAGAACTGCTCTTGAAGGCTCTCACAACTAATTGCAACAAATAAGATGGTTTCTTCAATCATACAATGATTTTTTTTCTCTCCTTCTATTCACAAATAATTTGTCTACACGACGTTATTTTCATGGCGATATATCGTTCGTTTCTATTCAAATTCCGTGAGGGACATAAACGTACAGTATTCAAAGCAACTACTGCCTTCTTAACGTCTTTATTTGGTTTGAAGATATATTTGAATCACAGTACCCTACCAACATACTCTCCGTGACGTGAATAGATCGATAGAGAGAAATAGTGCACCTGCTCACTTCGCCTTCAATTGCTTTTATAGTATAATTGTGTCTTATGTGTGGACTAGGTATACCTAATGTTAGATTCTTTTTACTATCGATTGTTGTAATTTCAATGATAATGATTGGCAGTTGCAATTAAAAGTCATTCAATGTTATACTACTCATATATTTGATTAAATTTTGATTAAATGCGTAGAAATAGATACACGTAGTGCTTATAGGCAATGAACTTCGTGTTTCAATTGATTGAGCATTTTGTAGCAATTTAATTCGAGATCTATTTTCTGTTTTTGCATTCTACTTATATTTACATTAGCAGAACATATGTTGAATGGGATTGCTTTAGTATGAATGGGAAAACAATTCTCTGTTTGATTTAAAGAAAAGAGTGCAAAAAGTTGGTTCGCATAGTTCAGAAAATGAGTAAATTAAGTTTTTTATTATTGAAGAGTTCAAAAATACAATCATTTTTCCTTATGGTGTAGATAAAAATTATTGAAAGAGACTCATGAAGCTAAAACTGTAAAGAGTTTTCTCACTAAAAACACCACCATATTGTAAAGTGGCTGAGGGGAGTTCAACCTTCAACAAGTAGATATTTTTTTACACATTTGGTAAGAATGTTTTTTGCGGTGGAGTTATAGCTCAACGACAACACCGAATTATAGAATTTAATAAAAATGGCTTTTTTATCTGCAAAGAGCTTTGCTTTAGCCGTCAATCGATATAAAATAAAAGGAGGAAGAAATTTAAAGGGGAAAGCTGAATATTGAAAAGAGTTTTGGGAACTAAGAAACTTTCCGCTAAAAATTCCAATTAAGTTCTTAATTTTAAAGTACTTTCTATTTGTAACGTCAAGTTGGAAGAGGGCTCAGTTCTTAATTTTGTACTTCAAGAATTAATAAGACCGTGCGCATACATATAAAAAAAACTCTTTAGGTATTACATTTTGAATGTTTGGTGATCTCCGAATGACTGTTAAGGTCTCTGTTTCTTTTCACCACAGTGAATTTGTAAATGGTTTTCGTAGTTTGTTTTCAATCTTTTAAAGGTTGCATGGGCTTAACTTGCGGGTAATATACGAAAGCTATTAACCATAGTTCTAGATAAACTTAAAAACATACCTGCCTGTCTACAATCAATTAAAATAACTTGTTTCCCAAACTGAATCAAAGCCATTTCCAAAAAAATCTTTTCTCTCTTACGATTCAATTATTTGCTTTTTTTATAACATGGAGCATTCATTTTTATAGGAACCCGAGAGTCATTCAAAGACAATACGCTTCATTTGCCGACGAATTCCAAACATTATCTACGACTTTATACTTTTATACACAAAGTTTACGTAGACTACAAACTATCCACCATGTGTTCGTTCAATCACAGGCATTATCAACATAGTTTTACAATTTAAGATGAATTTCTTCCGTATTACTTCTGCAAGTATTACTGTGCTGTCAGCAATCGTGGTTATGACAAAGTTTTTTATTTGAGGTGCTAATGAAATGCACACAATTGGACCTAAGGCAGTACCTTGTAGCTCACCAACAGCACTTTTTTGCAGTCAAAATAAACATATTCATATCTTACTTTGAAAATCAGTTCCCTAGATTTTCATTTCGAATTATTTTTAGAAAATACTTTGAGTGATAAACACTTACAGGATAAACACTTAGTACTTAGAAGTACTAAGATCCGTGGAAGCCTTCATGTCAAAAGTACCATCTTGGACAAAATTCAGCACGACCGGCTCAGTTGGTATTGTCATGTTCAAAGGAGAGATCCGCAGAACCCCGTCCAAAAGGCAATATCGTACAACGTTTCAACAAATTCGCGACGAAAAAGAAAAGGCAGGCCAAAACACTCCTGGTACAAGCAAATGCAAAAACAGCAGCATTTGGTTGGCCTCAGACATGGAACAATCCAAAACCGGGAGGCTTGCCGACGCTTTCTGAGGTTAACGCGGCGTACCCCACAGGCGGATCACTAGTGTGAAGCAGAAAAGTGGGAGAGTTGTGATCGCTTCAAGATCACTACTCGTAACGCCGGAAATGGAAAGAAGGAAGAAGATAAACACTTACAGGTGGCGCAACAAAGCTCAGGGAGTATCAGGGTCTAATGCATTTTAAGAACCCACAATTGATATGCTGATTGCGAACGGCCAAGTGAGAAAGTCCTTTTTATGGCAGCGTAGCTTCTCTCGAAGGTCATGCCAATTCGAAAGCGAAAGTTGTGCCTGTGGATAAAATTTTATGTTTCTGGAATTTGAACTTTGAACCTCCAAGTAACAGACAGGCGTGCTATATGCTACCTATTGCACCAAGGGCACTAATTTGGGCTAAACTAGTCTTTATTTGAAATTTATGTACTTGATGTTTGACAGAACCAATTGGTTTACTTTCAGAAAGTTTTTTCAAAGATAAATGGTTTTGAATAAATAAAATTAAATTGAAACTTTATTGATGCAATGGTAGGAACATGCAAAAATTCCAATAGTTCACATGCATCCACCTTTAGCAACTAATTACTATCGTAGGTGAACCATATGGCTTTGGAATTCTAGTATCCCTGAGTTCATTTCAAGTATTGGAGTCTCCTTTCTCATTCTTATTAAAATATGTTCTTATACTTACAAGAAATGATTTCAAAATCAGAGGTATCAACAATACTGGGGCCACCAAATTACCGCACACGTGATCGAGAAATACGTGACTGAATTATGTGTTTAATGGCATTAGTTTTCACTTTATCGAGCACTTTGGTGCCACAATTTAACATTCTTTTATCAGTAGTTGAACGAATTTAATTCGATAAATAAACAGACTGATGTTGTGTAATGAAGAGCTTTTTTTGAAATAAAAAAAGTACTCACTCACTCGATTGCTGATCCGAGTTGATTCATTTTTTCAACAAATTATCACTTGACTCAAAATGATTAGGGTACTTAAAAGAATAATTATATGTAAAAATTCTTTGCAAGGCTCCACTCAAGCACTTAAAACTAAAAAAAAAACTGCAAGGTTCATTTCAAGAACTCTTTTTACGTCGCTGTTACATTAACATCGACCAAGGAAATTTTCACACTTAATTATTGACTAGTCATAAATCGTGTATTTGATATTTTTATTAGTAAGCTCAGATAAATCAACAGTGTAAGAATTTACCGACTGTAATTTAAGTCAAGCAATAAATTTCATTAGTGTCACAAATACTGAAGTTCATTGAATCAAGAGATTTTATTATAAACATTTGATATTCAATTAAGTAAAATAAGCAGTTAAGTTATCATTTGAAGTTAACAATGTGAATACATACATAATAAAGGGTGCATTGGCCGCAATTACCTTAGCCTACCAGGCTTGATAGGCTTTGGATTGAAGTGCAAAACATGAGCATGTACCCCAATTACCAGCGTAAACGTAAACATAATGGAAACTCGTTAACTTAGTCTAAAACGCTTGATTGCGCTGCATACTTTTCTTTTGTAAAGTAATCAAATAACTTGATTCCTGATTTATATACAACCTTTATTCAAAAAGCTGACAGTACAGAACATTAAAATAGGCCAACTTTTACAAAGATTGAACTCTTTTCTTTTGCAGACGTTGAACGCTATACTAACGATCGGGTCATACTTGGACTACATATCTGTTCCTTCTTTTTTTTTCGTTAATTTTGTATGACTTCTGTTTACATGCAACCATTTTACATTTTTACTCAGTCTAAGCAACTCTGGACTAAGTTTCATGTTGTTGTGGTTTGTAAGAGTGTGTTATTATAAGTTAAATGCTTCATTTACGTGAAGTACGACTTATACGATACCTTTCTCAGAACAATACTACTTATTTGAACAGTTTTTATGTTTGAAAGTTCTTTCTTGAGTAAGAGATGACATCGCAACCAATTTCTGTAATAAGCTTAATTTAGAAGAACACCAAGTACTTAAATTATATAAATTTGCAACACGCTATTAAAAGGAAGCACCTACACTAATTAGTTGCACACTGCACCTTGACAGAATAATTGAAGTATATTAAACTAATTACGACTATATTCTGTCATGCAGTAAAATCAACTGAAAAAAAATTCTTAATTCACGTTTTTCCTCAATGAGAAATTCTACTTATTAATTTAATGCACAATTTAATAAAAGATAATGTCTCATATAATGACAATGTAAGAGAATTGGAATGACTGTTTGGACATAAAAACCTATCATGTTAAGTATAGTTGATGTTGTTACTTTCTGTCAATAAATGGCCATTTGCACCTTCTTAATAAGTGATAAAAAAAGCAAAACTTATCATAATGAATGAAAAAAAAATGTGTTCGAGGTTGAAGTGCACAATTATGATATTGGAAAATGATCTTTCAACCAGGGAGACAATTATTGCATTTTTTCTTCAACCTCAGGTTCACGAACTTTTACATTAGTAGTTGGGAAAACCCCTAATTTAGAATTATTTAATCGATTATTTAACCGATTGGTTATAGTTAAACAAAATTTCTCCGTATGGTTTCTTATGTGATTGCACCTTGAGCCTATCTACGTTGTAACAAGAACGGGTTGAGAAATATCACTTCTGTGAATTTTTTAAATGCCACATTAGTGAAATTTCGAACTTCAGTAATATTTAGTGCTGTATACACGTGGCGTGATGACTAGCATTTCTGCCTGTTAACCCTGAAGTTTGTTGTTCGAATTCCAACAGACGCAAGTGTCAATTTACAAACATTTATGAAATATGAAAGAAAAAATCTAGAAGATGAGTTCCTGCAGGGAATTGAAAGGCGTGATGGCTAGCATGTCTGCCTGTTAACCCAGCGGTTCATGGTTCGAATCCCAACTGAGGCAAAAATGTTTTTCCACGGGTATCAACCTTCGCGAGGAGCTGGCAAGTCCTCCGTTAGTAAATTCATTGCTATGAAAAGCGCTTTCTCGATTAGCCGTTCGGAACTGGCAGAAGATTGTAGGTCCCCTCTATTCCCACACATGGCATGGTTGTGAGAAAAGCGCTAAGCCTTGGGGCTCCTCGCTCTGTTACGCCACCCTATTTATTTAATTAATATTTAGTTCTCAGCAAAATTTGAGGTAAAATAAAATTTCCGACGGGAATAGAGCTTTAATTTTCATTGAGACCTGCTTCATCTCACAATTTCAAGAGCTCAGGTGGGACCAAAATATGCAATCAGGAAGTGTTGAGTTAACAGCAAGTTAAAGCTAACAGCAAATTAGCTTTATCAATGGAATTGATATAATAAGAGCCATTCAAAATGAGAGCGAAAACCAGCTAACATAAGTAATGTGTTGAACAAAACCCAACACAACAAAGTTCAAAATAACATATATGCCATACTATACCCTAAATTGGAAAAGCTCTTAGTGGTCTTTCGTGACTTCTAGAAGTCATATATTGTTTTATTAAATTGCTTCAAAACAAATTGTTAAAAGCCGTGTTGACAATCTAATAACGCAAAAAGCTATTGCCGAAAACCGTAAAAATTTTGGGAAATGTTTGTATAGAACAATAAATTATACCTTCCAATTTGAAGCCAAACATACTGCAGCTGTTGGGTGTTCCCAAAATCAGGTCGAATAGCGACACCAGTGTGAACGAATGAGCGAATGCCACTCGTGATCGAATGAAAGAGTATTCCCTTTGAAATGAAATGATACTCGAAGCATCCGTTTCCTAACGTATCGTACTATTGTACTAGTAATATCGAATATTGACTGCTATATTTTAAGTCTCTATTAATTCGCTGATGTCACTGGTGTTTCTTTAGACTACTCCTCTTTATTTTTTTGAAAAAGTGAGAGTTTTGGAAAATTTAACATTGAAGTCCCTCGAGTGATTTGTGTTGTCAAAAGGAAACTTATTAATTGCTACCTAGATGGTTGTCATTGTCTTCCGGTGCATGTGTACATGGGCAACAAAAGTGATTGGTTCCGACCGATTACTGATGAGAGAACCAAGTTGTGGTACTAAATTACTCGATAGACCGGTAATACCAAATTCACATACTCGTAATTCCGTCACGAGTTATTCGATTTGTAATTCGGCCTCTGGTGTCAGTAAATCCATAATATACTATTGCTGCAGCTGGAAAACCTGTGCACATCATCCTCTCTTGCTAGATCTACCAGGGGGTTACATTTCGCAACTTGATTTTAGTCAGACGATCTCTTTTAAACAAAGAGATCGCTTTTCGAATCATTGAAAACGATTATCGTCTGAAGGTTTTCAAAAATAAGGGTTTGCTTTCCATACCTCGATTGTCCTCGAAACGCAATTCGTAGGAACGTTGACGTTTACTTTTTATGAAAACAATGGTTTTGGATAGGATTGTCTTATATGTTTTAACAAATATAAAAATAGTAAGGATGCCGAAACATTTGAGAGACAAATCGAATTGTCCATCTTCTCAGTACACGAGCATGCAAGAAAGAAGAGAGAGAAAAGTAACAAAGAATAACAGATAGTTATTATTCTTCGTTTTTAGCTTGGAGTTGATTAAATTAAATCAAGTGAAAACAAATAAAAACTTCTTTTTTTTAAAAAAAAAAAAAAAAAGACAACAAAACATATCACTGCACTACTTCCTGTAAATATTTTTGCTGGTTTTATTGGACTGTTGAGAAATCAGGTAAACGCAATAAAAATAAAACAGTTAAATCCTTTTCGCATGGCTGCCATAAAACCTGTTTGTTTGAAAAGGTAATTGCTTTAAATAGGGTAGAATAAAAAATTTTATTGCACTGAACATGCAATGAAGTTATCGAATTGCCCCTTTTTAAAACTAATTACCACAATTAAGTAAATAGAACCTATATTCCTAGTAGAGCCTCCACTTTTAATTCCTTCCTGTCATGATAAATTAATGTGTTTTCTATAACACAGCTTATATGGGATATTAAACTTGAATGTTGTACAATAAAACTCATTAGCTTAAAACTTTAATTAAGTGTCAATCCATAAACTCTTATGAAATATGAAAAGAAAAAAACCTTGAAGATGAGTTCCTGCTGGGAATTGAAAGGAAACTGCAGTTTATTGATTATGACAGTCATTCATACTACTTGAGGTACAAGGTTTGGTTTAAGCTTGTACCTCCTTTTAAATTCTGTTCAGTAAAAAAATAAGAACCAAACAAAAACTACTGCGCGAAAAGTAAAAGAATTATCGTGTGTCATTGACAAAAAACTCAACTCACATAAAAAAGCCTGCCACACTAAAACTTTAAACAAAATCTATTTTACTCAATTTTGTGAGCTTATCAGTGTCTTATCGTTTGTTTAGTGATTCTTAAATTGCTTTTTTCTCTTCGCTCATGTTTCTATTTGCTTTCTAGGCCATGCTAACTATTAAGCTTATGTAGGCCAAGACCTGTCTGTCTGTTAAAAAATATGGAACACTTCATTATTTTTTTTTTTTCAGACAGCAAGTGTCATTTTGGGTTTCGTTGTGACAATGAATGTTTTATGTTTCTTGGGATAATTGACCTAAACAATGCAAACTGATGAATATGGCTGTAGTCAACGTTGTCATCTTTTGTAACATCTGATTAGGCAACGTTGGTTTATCCATCTCAGTGGGAATGTAATTTTTTTTATTCCTGCAAATCGTAAAATAAACAGATTTATCGTTTTGTGTTAACGAACATGTTAACTTGTTTATAACGTTCTTATGCAAATTAGATAATAAAATATTGACAAGTAACTGACAAAGCAATTAATTTAAATTAATATTTATGTATCTTAGTATCATGTTAAGATACTAGAAGAAAAAACAGCTTTGTTTTCGCGTGTAATAAACAGCGTAGGTACCTGTTTGGAAATTTTCACAGATGATTCAAAGTTATCGAAGTCCAGCTGTAACTAAACAGAAAAACCTCAACGATTTTTAGAAATTGTTTTAAAAGATTTTTCTGGTGAATTTTAGATTTAAATCAGTAGTTTGCATTGCACTTAGGAACGAAAATTTCTTTGAATTGTGAAAAATCAACGGAAGATGAGGAAAGAACAATTAGCAATTGGTCACACTTTTCATGAAAAGCAACGAAAATACATTTTTGGAAGCAATTCACTAAGCCAATAACAATTGAGTTGGTTGTTCCTTCAACCCTACATGCCGCAATAAACAATTTTCTGTCGTTTGCGGAAGTTTCTTGCTGTGTCTTAGCACAATTGGTGCACCCTGTATAAACTGATTTGAAAAAGATTTCAACTTTGCTGATCGGAACGGACAGAAAACTTTGGGTTTCCTACGCTCGTCACCGGATTGGCTGAGAGAATTGCACCAGATCTGTATAACAGCCAAGATGCTGCCAAATACAATTTTTTTTGCCGCAGAACACACACCCTTTTTTACTTTTAAATAAAAAAGGCACTATTTTACGGCAAACCGCGGAAAAGTTCGGGACTATGAATACAATCGAGATTGCCATAGACAGTTTTGAAACTTAAATGCTAATTATAGTTTCACTGGAATAATGTTAAGCTTTTCTATAACAAAAATCACAAGTTCCAGTAGCATGAAAATGTTAACACTGGCATTAAAAAAACTAAATGAATAAAATACCAAATAAAGTAAATTAAACATGCCTCTTTTGTTATTCGCACAGTATTTGGTTTTACCGACACTATATTTATTAGGAGGCGTTTTGTTTTCCTTAGCACATATTTCACAAAACAAGTCTCTTGAAATATTGCGTTCAATTTGTGCACTTTATTCTATTGAACTAATCAAAACGAAATGCAATGCCATATAATTTTTATTTGAAAACAATTTCACTAAGATCAGGAAGACATTCCACCTCACTAATAGCCAATGAGTTCAATGTTTACTCAACATGTTATCTACATCAGCAAGACGCATAACCATGCGCTGCCACTTTATCAGTTCCAAGCTTCGATTAACCGGTATTTACAAACTTTTAAGGGAACAATATTACTATCGCTTCTAGACACCTTAGCAGCGTTACAATTCTATATAATCTTATCATCATAACATGGCTCTTTGGTTCAGTTTCATTTACTAGGTCATGAAACAGCAGATTAAATTCCTTAGGGCATTTGTACAAATCCATTTAAAGCTTAATTATTAGTATAATCAAAACATGGTGGTAAAATTATAAAAAATTGCTCGTCCCTACAAACGCTATATGTTGCAATATATTGTATAGAAATTTTGTTTGCCATTCACTACGGCTTTGTTATTAGTTATAGCGTTATAGGTAATTAATTTGTCTACGTTTATTAAAATTCCCTTCTTTTTACTTGCGATTATAGGTACTATAAGGCAAGTCTTGCAATCGTGCAGAAAAAAAAATTTGAGATAACAACTAAATATGACATTACGATGATAGAGAATACGAAAAAAGTGGGTCCTACAATTCTGTCTGTCTGTCTGTCTGTCTGTCCGTATATGGATCTACAGCCTGAACCGCTTGACCGATTTTCTTCAAAATTTGCGGTTATGGTCTCTGGAATAGCCTACAGAAGGGTTTTTGGAATTGGGTCTCTAGGTCTTGAAATAACGGTACCTGCCATACAACCGATATGACAATACCTATTTTTCTCGAAAACGGCTCTAACGATTTTGATAAAATTTTACGTGAGGTATTATTTTTTAATAACTGTTCTAATGATGTAAACAATTTTTTTGGAGAAAGCCTAAAGACGGTACCCCCCATAGTACCGTTTTTTTCAAAACCGACTTTCTCGGTAATGGCTAACACGATTTTGACGAAATTTTATATTTAAGAAGTCCTAAATTTATTGAGAAAGATTGCATATCTACATTTGAAAAATTTAGTTTTTTCGAATTTTCATTAATTTTTTTAAAAAAAATTTGTTTTTCCGAATATTTTCCAAACGATATGTTTGATTTATTTCAAATTTTTTGTCAATACATCTTTTAGCAAGATCTTAAAACTTGTGTACTTGAATTTTGAAAAACTAAATTTTTGAAAAAATTAAAAATAAAAAACCAGTTTTTTAAAAAATGGCTCTAACGATTTTGATTAAATTTTAAGGGTTTATATGTATAAGCAATTGCAAAAAAATGGTGTTTTTAGATTTACGCTTGAAACTTTTGGAATATTTAATTTAATTTTTTTCAATACTTTTCGTGATTTAATTCAATTTTCACAATTAATGTTTAGTTGGCAACCCTATAAAACCAAATATATTAAGAACGAATACTAAAACCTTTTGCTCAGTCTTAAGATTTTGGTATTTTACTTAGCAAACGATCGCAAGTTCGTGCGACCCAGTCGTGCCCATTTTTTAATTTGAACTCAAGTCATTCGTTGATTTGTTTTAATAACATTTTTAAGTCGCAGTATAATGAACTGCGAATGAAATCTCTAGTTAACTTACTTAATGTCCGAAAAAGGAAATAAGTTGTGGAGTAGTTGTTCTTATCGAAGTACGATACGTAATATTTATTACAATCAAATCATTCTAACTTGATTATTACTGAAGTTCCGGGCTTGATGCTTTCAAATAAAATTTAGAAAAAAGTTCAAACTCACATTAAGAAGAAGAAAGAGAATATCAATGTGATTGAGATTAGAATTTCAACTATCTTTACCTTTATCGTGCTTCGTAAGAAAAAAGCATAATAAAACCAAATTCTAACAAACTGAACTTTAAATCAGGTTAATGCAATTTTTTGTTTATAGCAAAAACACATAACAAGAACACATAAACAGAAATGTTAGTCATTTCAACAAAGGCTAATGGCAGAAGAACCAGTTACCAATTATATCAAAAGCGAACGACTACAACAATCATAAAAAAACGTAGCTTGCAAATAAACTCCACTAAATCATCGAAAAACTGGGAATTCGGGTAAAATATTCATTTAGTATTTTTCCAAAGCACACAAAGTTCTTCAAAAATAATCGTTAACGAATTGAAATGCACGGCTTCTGAGCACGAACTTGATCTGTAGACTGTTGACTCCCACGTTACAGGTAGACGTGCTAAATAAATTTGTCACGGGTACCACATAGTAATCACTTTCGGTAAGGGTAAGTTTAGTAAAATTAGTTCCTTTTTCATTACGATGAAAGAGTTACAAGTTTAGATTGGTATCTCACATTCAATACTTTTTGTGTTATAATTTAACGAATGCCAAAAAAGGAAGTGCCATAGACTTCCTCGTAGTGAATGTGTTACTACGAAATTTGTCACTGTTGACAAAATCTTAACAAGTTCTAAATATCTGTTGGAAAACATTTCTTACGAAGAAGATTTTAGTCTTTTCTATTTGACATTCGTAGTACGAAATTGTAACAAAGAACCTTGTGATAGGAGTGATTAACATTTGCTCTCTTCGTAGTTGTAAAATTGAAATTTGGTAAATAAAAAGATAATATCGTTCAGACACAATCACGAGGAAACAAACACAAAGCAGCCCTGGTGTAAATAAATGCAACAACATCAGAATTGTTTGCTTCGTGGAAAAATTCTAAAAGGTATTGTTTCTTCATTGTGTTTCTTATGATGTAATAAAGTTTCTGAGAAAAGTCTAAAAACGGTACCCTCCATAGTACCATTTTTTTTTAAACCGACTTTCTCGTTAATGGCTAACAAGGTTTTGACGATATTTTATATTTTGGAAGTCCTAGGTTTTTTGAATATCAACATTTGGAAAATTATAATTTTTGAAATTTTTATTAATTCAAAACGGTATCTTTGATTTTGTTAATTTTTTTGTCAAATCATCTTGTGGGAAGAACTTAAACCTTGCATACTTGAATTTTAAGAAACTTGTTTTTGAAAAATAAAAAGCTGGTAATTAAAAAAACTGGTCTCAATCAATTCTCATAATTAATGTGTAGTTGGCTGTAGTGCTGTACCACCAAAAATATTATGAAGAGCGAATGCTAGCTGCCTTATACTCAGCATCAAGTTTTTAATATTGTACTAAGCACACAATCGCAAGTTTACCCTTTTTCAAGTTATAAGTTCTTATAGTTGCGTAAACCGTTTCGTTACGTTACGCCATACTGCGCGAGGCCAGTTCTTCATCTTTGCTCTCTAATCCACTGCGCTCATAGTTAGATTTTCTCAAGTTAAACAATTTCAATATTAAATAGCTCAACTTGGATTAGTTTAAGTTCGGGTGCTCCGAGACGCATACGCATTCTTCCACAAAAAAAAAAACAAAATTTTTTTCAATTGTAAACCCTTTATTTTTATTTAACTGTACAGAAATCGTTCTCAAGATTTCAATGAAAGCACCCATTCTCCAAAACAGCTATGAACTAGGGCCTTTTAATCTCGAAAACTGAATAAAATACTTTTTTCGAAACCATTACTCAAAAAAAAAAAACATTATCCTGCCCTGTTTTTAAATTTTACAACATTTCAATTAACTTTTTAAAATTTCAACTATTTATTTATTTTTGATTATGTGTGGCTAAATAGTTTTAAGAAACTCTCGCAATGTGCTAGCTGCTTGAAATAAAGTGCACAGATGTGTTGATGTGTGTGAAACACAAATGAATAGCTATATGGCAAAAACTACTTGTTTTTCGAAATGTTAGTTTCTTCTCCTTTTTTTTTTTGATAAGAAAAAAGCACTTGAGCTCATGAAAAAAATACATTCTGCACTCTCTAGTCTGTGGAGCACTCAGATCAATCATCGGTACTTTTTACTGCACAGAATAGCCACCTTCCCTATTTTATAGTGCTGGAGATCGTGGTTTTAATTTTATTACCTTACCTTTATTATGAAAATAGGGAAGCTACCTTGCATAGGCCTCACACATTCAAACCCGCACTTCCAGCGTGTCGACTCGGCACTCTGCCATTACACCTCTGCTGTTCTCACTATCATCAGTCAAAAAATAAAAATAAAACCGGAAAAATTTAAGGCGCTCGCAAAAAACAACCTTTCCTTATCAATTCTTGTGCTTCCTCGAAAATACTAAAATTACAATCTAGGAAAATAAAGAGCACGATCGGTCCTGTTGGTATTGTCATCTTCAAAAAAGAGATCCAGAGAAGACAGTCAAAAAGGCAATATCATAAAAAGTTCTGACACGATCGCTAACCCAAAAAAAGAAAGGTAGATCAAAACACTCCTAGTTAAGACAAATGCAAGGAAATCTGGGGCAGAACTACCGCATCAGTGATCGACTGAGTGAGCACTATTTTTCTTTAAAAATTTGTCCATATTATACAACAAGAGTCTGCTGTTCATTTATCGACTTCAATTCGTTCAAATACTAATGAAAGAATTTCAAATTGTGGTACTATAGTGCTCCATAACGTGAGAAGTAATTCCAAAAACATATAATTCAGTCACCTATTGCTCGATCACGTGTGCGCTAATTCGATCCCTTCATTTGATTGACTTCAGGCTTGAAACAGTCCAAAACTGAGTATCAGTATTCACAAGTTAAGAGGGAGAGCTGTAATAACTTCGATATCACGATGCTTGTAAGGCCGGAAAAGAAGTAGAAGAAAGTGGGTCTCACCAACTGCCAGAAGCATGCTGAGAAGTTTGAGCTCTTGTTCGAACAAACCTAATAATCATGATTCGATAATAATATTCAAGACTCAAATTATACTTTCTATCTCAACTGACCGATCAAATCATAAACAACAACCTACATCACAACTTATAACCATTGAATAATTATATATAGAAGTGACACCGGAATAAATCGCCACCAGGAGTTCTTATGCCGCTAGTATCGATATTGGAGCTAGTTAGTTCACCAACCTTTTGCAAATTTAGTCCCAAAGGATATTTTTTATTATTTTTTCGATGGTTACCGAAGAGGTTGTTAAGATTAAAAATAGGTTTGAAAAATGATTAGGATTTAGCGTATTATGTATTTGATTATAATCAATTATAATAAATCCCTAAGGTAAAATAAATAAATCCCTAAGTAATAAATAGGGTGACTGTTGCTTGGTAACAAGCTTCTTACGCCGTGTTTGAGAAAGTCGTATAGGTCAGGTGTCGGCTTCTATATATAATTATTCAATGTCATAATACTGACCCAACGAAACAATAGTTTTAAGTGAATTGTTTAATTTAAAAGTTAAAAAAATTAGTCATAACATTAATGTGCAACCAAACAAATGATTGGAACGTAAAACATCATCAGTAAAAATTTTACAAGAATTCTGTGTTTGTTTGTAAGTTTTCTTTTATTAGATTTAAAAAGTATCCTTAGCTTTCACTCATTTCAGATTTGCTCGAAATGAAAACTCAAGATGGTACATACCAATGTAGTGAACATCCGGCAGAACTGCCATGTCCGTATTCTTAAACAACTACCTAAATATTGTAACTCATTTGAAGAAACAAAAATAAAGAATCTATCATTCTATATCAACGCAGATCCTTCAAAATGGTTCTACTGTACTGTTTACCTATACGATTGATATTTCATGTCCTTTAAATTAATAAAAAACACTAGAGGAAACATAAACAAAAAAAAAAAATAGTGCGTGCAGTCCCCCCGCGCGGAAGAAGTGAAACTTCCTAATATGAAAATGAAAATAGGAAGGGGTAGAAATTTATTTTGAGTGAACTCGTATTGTTTCTTTAAAAGAAAAAGAATTAGAACAGTGTCCAAGTCCAAATCGTATTTATAAACACTTTCATCGCTGTCTAAGAAATGTCTAACTTTAGACACCGAAATTGGTTGTCTAAACTATGGCTAAAGTGACCATTGATACAGCAAAAAACAATTTTGTTGAACATGTTATAAAACACTGTTGAGGGTGTTAAGACCGAAAAAATTAAGTAGTTTGAGGTGCAAAAATACTACTTTCAACAATTCCACTTATAAATTGCACAAATTTGATCATTTTATGAGACTTGGAAAATCAAACATGTTTAGACATGATCAAACATGTTTAGACATGATCAAACATGTTTAGACATGATCAAACATGTTTAGACATGATCAAACATGTTTAGACATGATCAAACATGTTTAGACATGATCAAACATGTTTAGACATGATCAAACATGTTTAGACATGATCAAACATGTTTAGACATGATCAAGCACGTTTAGACATGATCAAACATGTTTAGACATGATCGAACATTTTTGGGCCGGGCTTAAATGGAAATTGCTTATATATACATGATTATGCCTCCGCTAACTACTACATACTCATTATTACATATATCAAAATTCTAATAAAATCTTACAGTTACCACTCACCAAAAGCTCTGATTTGTACATACATACATACATATGTATATTGTCTTCCTAATAAAATTCCGCAGTCAGCACATTCGAGGAGAAACTTAACAATTGGTTTTTTTGTTAGAATAATTTAACTCAATCGATTTACACATTTAGTAAGCACTTATCAACATATATGTACATATTTACATACATTAATGTATATTATACAAATTAAAAGAAACTGCTTTAGATATTTTCTATCGTTTCATTGGAGAAAAGAGTAAAACTCAACACTGATCGACTTTTCATTTTACGACTGAATATGTTTAACACGGAAGTGTAACGCTGCATGTAACACGGAAGTGTAACGCTGGATGTTTGCAAGTCGCATAAGAAGTTTCACTTCAACTTTAGATATTTTCTATCGTTTCATTGGAGAAAAGAGTAAAACTCAACACTGATCGACTTTTTCATTTTACGACTGAATATGTTTAACACGGAAGTGTAACGCTGCATGTAACATGGAAAAGTAACGCTGGATGTTTGCAAGTCGCATAAGAAGTTTCACTTCAAAAAAGTAACGAGAGAGACCCTACAGTTCATACTATGAATCAAACGATTATCCCTTACAAATCGTAAACTGTTCAGATTATATACCCTACTTTTGTATAAATTCCATAACATACCTTTTCAAGAAATTTTAATTTTTGTTTTTCACACAAACAACCTTTAACCACGTTGCTAAATTAAATTCCTTATTCAAATTGCAAAACTGACACTTTGTTTTTTTTTTACTGCACAGCTTGAATTATTATTACTTTTGAAGTATTTATTTTGTTCCGTAAATAAGAGTTCCGCTCTACAATTTCATATGTTTCTTATCAATTTTTGTTCGATAAACACACAGCACTGCTTTTTGTTTTGATTGGAAAATAACAATTAGTTAATATCAAAATAATCAAACGTAAGCACAAAACAACAATCCAACACGTTTAATGTAGGTATTCGTTTGGCGTTATTTACCAAGAACGTATTATATGCCGCGCAGCTCTGTTCCAAAACGATTCGCCACTCAAACTGATCTTAGTTGCGTAGATCGACATGGCATGGACTAAGCAACCGCTCAAAGTATGAATGAAACGTCATCAACTAACTGTGACACTATAGAGTTTTTTGCTTGATAAACAAAATGTAGTATTCTGTTGCTCAACAGTATTCTAGTCGTTTGAAAAGTAGGTACATAGACTTTTGTATACTTGTGAGAGAGAGAGAGACATACAATACAATAACTATTATCTAGTAAGACGGGTACATTTGAACTTAAGTCAAAGGCAGCTTCAATATGTTCCCATTACTTATAACTTAATACATTTTTTTTTTTCTTTTTTTTTTTAAAGTGGAGCTAGGTTTTACAAAGATCGATGATAATTTATGTATATGTTTCCTTTTATTTATTTCATTTTCAAAATATGCAGGAACCTACATACGTACTACATACCAAAGTTATTACTTGGGCTTACAGCAATGAACCTGACCTTTGGTTGTATTGATTAGATTGAGCTGCAAAGTAAATGTTCTTGGGTAGGTTAGTGGAGCGATCTTATGATTTAATTCAATCAAAAACTAATTGCTTTATCAGACGTGTGAAGTGTGATGTCATTTGAACTAGAAATCGAATAAAATTATCTACATATCTATCGAGTGTTGAATAAAAAATATTTGCGAAAATAAACAAGTTTGTTTCTTTCAATGACGTATGTGCATATTTGTACATTGATTTAAAGTTGAGATTTTGGATGAGCTGGGCTTTGTTTTGCTTCAGGAGATAAGGAAATATTCCAATAATTAAGATAATTAAAAACAGTTTTTGGATTTTTTATTTCTAACTGGAACTTAACCGTCAGTGTAAGGCTGTTCCTTCTTAAATTATTTATAATACACGTGACGTTTTTGGTTTTTTGATTTTTTTAAAGTAGCTTGCGGAAAAATAATAAATTAAGGCCTAATAAGATTTTATTTTCTATTCAGACTAATGCCTGAGTGGCACACATCTAGTATAGATACCATGGAATGCAGATGGACCCATGTGTTTCAAGCTAAACCTTGGTTTTAGAAAATATGCCTACATATTCATGTTCTCAATGTGAAGACTACATAGAAGCACTTTTCCTTTCTCCTTTTCCCTGTCTTTTTCTGCTTGTTTGCTAGTGACCATTACGCTGTGTCACTCTTAAAGCCTCCCATCTCAACTTATATGAGACCTCGATGCTCATTACTTTCGAACTTCTTGAATGGTAATGCAGCAGAAACCAGAGACTGGTAAGGCATTCCACATACATATTAATTGATTTTACGTTCGAAGTTGGACTTAAGGAAAATAAATAAATAGGGTGGCACAACAGAGCGGGTAGGTCCAGGGTCTAGCGCATTTCTCACAACCATGCCTTGTGAAGGAATGGAGGGGGCCTACATTTTTCTGTCGGTTCCGAACGGCTAATCGTGAAAGTGCTTTTCATAGCAATGAATTTACTAACGGAGGACTTGCCAATTCCTCGCGAAAGGTGATACCCGTGGAAAAACATTTGTGCCTGCCTCTGTTTGAATACGAACCACGTACCTCTGGGTTAACAGGCAGACATGAAGTGAAGCGAGTGTTGCAGCTAAATTGTTTCAGTAAGGAATGAGAATGAGAAATGGTTACTTCATTAGAAAACTGTTTATGAAAATAACTATAAAAGAGATTGAGAAAAGTAATGTTTCCACGATGTTTAGAAGAGATTCAATCGATCCTACAATTGAACCATCACCTATCAATCTTAAGGCCCTTTTAAGCTAAATATGAGAATTATACTTAAGTTTCACGGCGTGAAAATTTTTTTGCATCGTCTGAAAAGAAAACTAAGCATTGTGCGGAATTTTTAGCGGCTTCATATTTTTTGTGGTCATTCTAACAAAGATCATCGTTTACACTCGTACCAAGTAATGACAGCTTTTCGGTTTCTTGGATGCAGGTACACCACTCATGGATAATGGCAATATGAGAATGTTGAGCTATAATGAAAAAAGACAACATCGAGTTTTTGAAGATTGAATTAAATTCAACTCGGTTCTTAGTACCCCACGTAACAAAACTGCCAAGATCAGAATTCAATGAGCTTATCATACGCAACCGTTAAAGTTTCACGTGTGAAGTGTGGGGACTTGAATTTACAAACGAATATAAAAAGCTTAGGGTTGAGTAGTCAGCAAAACAATTAAGAGGATTAGAAGTTTCAGACAACAGATCGGTTATGAAAATAAGGGGACATATTGGAGCCCTGGGCCACAATAGCATTAATAAAGTGGGTATCAGACTCGAAACCATCCTTGTATTGAACGGTCTGAAAGGTAGTTAGTCCAAAGAAGAAGAGACGCATCGATACCAAAAGCATGCATTTTCGATAAGAAAGCCTGATGCCACTCCATCAAATGCCTCAGAAATATCAAGGGCCATAACGTTACTTTTTCTAAATCAGTGTAAGGGCTTCAACACAGGATTTATAGACTGAAGTTCAGTTGGGGTTAATATACTAACAGGTAGTGTCGAGCATTGTCGAGATTGCGCTGCCAGCAAAGCGTCTTTGTAAATGGAACTGGCATAACGAGGAGCGTTGGGACCGATGACGTGGTGGGGTGCCAAAAATGTTTGCTTCCTTTTGCCCTACTATTTTCCAAAAACTTGGCCTTATCTAAACCAGCATTATGAACATATATTTTTGACTCGTTTGAACAAACTACGGTTTTCTACTGTAGAGTTATCTTTACATATTCAGAAACTACTTTCACTATCCCTTATCCTTTACATCTGTTTAATACATCTTTGTTTAACATGCCACCGAGAACTACGTTAAAACAACAGTTGAAATAGCACGTTAACTAAAAGGTAGAGAATAAAATCAAAATCAAGAACTTCTGCTTCCATGTGTGCGTGAAATTTTCATCATTCATGCGCCGAATTTTGCAAATTATAATTAGCAAAATTTAATAATTACGAAACAGGTTCTACACTGAAAAAACAAACGGTTGTAAATATAAAAAACGACGTTTATTAACTGCATATTTATTGTCACAATAAAGTTTTTCTTGTCACAATAAACGGTTTATTAAAAAGAACATAAGCATTTGATAATCGTTTCTAAATATTATTAATGGACGTTTATTAAATGAAAAAGAAAGCACTCAATCACCGTTTATAAAGATTAATAACTCGATTAATTGTAGCAAACATTCCAGTTATTAAAAATAATTAATCGTTTATTGCGATAATAAACAAGATTTTTTAAAGTGGTTTCAACAGATTTGATACCAACCTTTCATCCAATATCACAACCAATTTTCAAATTAATAATCAGTTTATTATTTTTTATAACTTTGTTCATTGACACAATAAACTTTGATTGTTAAAAAATAATAAACCGTTTATTATGTTAATGAAAAACTTTATTAAGTGTATTTCTCAACCTTCATGCTATATCACAATCAATTCTTAAAAAATACAAACAATTAATTGTATTCCTATCTCGCTCACACAAACTATTCGACATTGGTGGTTCACTAAGTCACAAGAATTCTCGAGGAGTATTAATCCCACACATGGTATCATTCTCATTTACAAATCGTAAAAGCCACGAAAAGTTATAAGAATGGCTTTATGAAATTCTTATCAAAAAAGTAAAGATTTTGCGAAAGGAGGTAATTCTTCATCCTTATAGAGACGGACTCGACACTATTTGATCCCGAACAATTTTTCGGTTCGATGCAAATTCCAACATTTGTTGTTGGAACAAAGTTGATTTGGTTGACGAGAAGAGGCAACCGAAGATGCAACCAAAATCTGGAGGAATAGGTTGGCTAACGACTCTGTTTTGCTCTGTGTAACATATTTTTTTTCTTAATTTTCTTAGCTGAACAATGCTGAGCCAAAGAAATTTGGTTGAATTGCAGTTTGGCGGCTGGTACAACAGACGCAGTAAACCTAGCGAAATTCTTTGACAAAGTAATTGAAAAGAAAATAAGTTCTCATGAGTGTGGCGGATACGGAAGCATACTGACAGGAGAAAGTTTTTGACTTCGTCTTCATATTTCAGTATGTTTGCGACATGATGACCAACATAAAATACAGCCCCGATAAAATGTGATAGATTGCTTCAATGGTTCGTGGTCTCTCAGTTGATGAAGCCGTAAAACAACTCAGTTTTGTGCTGATGAAGGGTGCTTAATCTGTTAAGCAGACAATTTTTAACTCTTGGGGAAGAAAACATCATCGATCTCGCAAATGTGAACTTGAAGTGCGGCGAGAACAACGAACGTTAGATTGTCTATGGCCCTTATTGCGAGTGTCGTCTAACATTCGATTCGACAAGGGTCGATAAATTCTCCTTTTGATAAATTTTCCTTTTGGTATTGCTTATCTCTATCGACAAGGATTTCTGTTACACTGTGAATAATGAAAGTAGCCCTTGTGAATAAATGCTATAATTTGAAATTTGAGTAAGTTTCAGTGATAGTCGAACGCAAAAATATAGACGATAACGACCGAATTCAAAATTGAAAGTATCGAACAATAAGGCCGTTATTATGAGTAGCGAATCGATCGTTCGACTGCAAGCAAATGTTTTAGAGAAACTCATTTATTGGATTATTATCATTAAACTTCGTCCATTCTTTTATCTGACATACCTTAAACGTCGAAAAAAAAAGTTTCCTAGAAAGTTTTTGTTTCTACAACCTTTAATACCCCTATCAAAGAAGCTCGCAAAAACATTCGCTTCCAATAGAACGTTCGATTCGCTACTCATAATAGGGACCTAAGAATACGCAATACCAAATCTCATTTTCGACGTTCCACTATCGACAACCGTCGCGCGTCGTTTATCGACAGCCAAACGACACTCGCAATAAGGGCCTTTGAAAATAACGTACTACAAAAGTGTTCTCTTTATATGGATAACAGCTTCGGAGAAATAAGCTTTATTTTAATTAAATAATATATTTTGTCACTTTGCATTAATATACAATTCATCAACAATTTAACAATGCGAAAATCAAGTTGGTGTCTAATTTTGATTTATTTTTTTTGCTTTTGTTGTTCGTCTTTAATTCTTACAAAAAGTAGATAAATGGAAAATAGGAAAAGTCTCAAACCAAACTCATGAAATGTATAATTTTTTGAAATTAGATGGGAAAGGGGAACAGCACTTTTGGTGTTCCTTGTCACACTACGATCAAGAGCGAGAAGACACCATTCCACTTCCTCCGCCGCCCACACGTCGCGTCGCTTTTTCTTCTTCTTGGCAGTGAGGCTCTCTTGACCGACAAAGAGGATGAAGAACCAGAATTGCTAGAACTGTTCGAAGCAAATCCAGTGCTTTGGTCGATATTAATACTTTCGGCTACTTTCGCTTGTTCAGATTCTTTTTCCTGAAAGAAAAACAAATATAAAACTTTCCAGCTTGAAGGCTGCGTAAAAAGAACTTACCCGGTACACGAAGCCACTTGCGTGATAGTTTTTGTCGCCCACGAACTGTTTTATGCCAAAAGAAGGGGAAGTTAGTTTTGCTACAGAAATTCTGAGTGACAGCTACAGTGTCTTCGAGATTTGAAACGACATGCCACCATCCTCCAGGCACATACTGTCTCCCCTGGCCCCTGCAAAATCTCTATCTGCAAAAAAAAAAGTTTTCAATTTACAAAGTTGCTTTCCGCCGAGCGATCCAGGGACTTTTAGCAACTCATTTGGTGTGTGTGTTGGGAAAAGGCACCATCTTTTGTGGCCGAATACCAGAGCATTCTAGGCAATTGTTCCAAGTGGATCTATATGAATTGTTGTCCCTGAACGTGCTGGTCCCATAACAAACCATCGCATCGATAAGGTGGGCGACGGTCTTAAACACAACATAACAACATAACACGTAAACAAATCGTCCTGAAAATACTTTGGAATAGTGTAGTCGTCAAGGAGCTTTTTTCGGCGGTGATGCTATTTAAGAGACAATAAAAACTGATTACTTTGCAATACAAAAGTAAACAATATATCGAATATATAAAGAGGACTGTCATCTTGAGTACTCTTCATATACTCCACGTAGTATTTCATTTTCATCTTGACACTGTAACCTTTATTGTCCTCACCACACTTATCTCGAACTTATTCGGGACTTCCTATAGATAAAGTCTTATACTATGTAATATACTTTTATGGTCCCTATTATGAGTAGCGAATCGAACGTTCTATTGGAAGCGAATGTTTTTGCGAGCTTCTTTGATAGGGGTATTAAAGGTTGTAGAAACAAAAACTTTGTAGGAAACTTTTTTTTTCGACGTTTAAGGTATGTCAGATAAAAGAATGGACGAAGTTTATTGATAATAATCCAATAAATGAGTTTCTCTAAAACATTCGCTTGTAGTCGAACTTTGTATTTGCTACTCATAATAGGGACCTATATGTACTTCCAAAACTACTTCTCGATCTGCGGAGTGCGGACATGAAACGTCATTCCTTGTTCGCTCGTGGTTGATTGTCCAAATCAGGGTTCGAACCTCAAGCTTCAATTTTCGAAGTGAAATTGTAAAAAAATTGAAGTAAATCGAAAAATTGTGAAGTAGATTTGAATCAAAAAAAAAAATCATAACAGTATCAATAACAAAAATTTATTTAATGCAATGCGCGTGTAAAGTAAAGTGGTGGGCTTCTCACTGGAGCGCTGCAGTCTTTTCACGTTTTCAAGAATAATGTAAAGATTTCATATGCATTGACTATATAATGATATAGATGACACATTGGGTTTGCTTGATTCATACAAGATTGAAATTAGCGGAAATTGAAAATCGAGTCAAGGGAGTTATTGAAAATTGAGGCTCATTGAAGCTTGAAAGGGTAATTTTTCAGTGTGAAAAAAGTGAAGTAGATCTCAACTCAAGCGAAGAAGCGAAGTAGATTTTGGATTCTTCTTAGTAAATTTGTTTCGATTGAAGTGAAGGTTTTAACCCTGGTCCAAATGCTGTTTCTGTTTTTCGCGATGGTGGGCACGCGTCGGCTGCTGATTGGTTGTTCCAAGGCGGCATCTATCCTTTCGTTAACTTTTCTAACGAACTGGTTGAATTTGTGGACATCATTGCCAGCATCCGCCACATGTATTCGATCCAATGTGAGCTCCGCTTCGGCGACATTGCCGTAAGATATAGAGTCCAATCCACTATGTAATTAAATAGTTCTTTGGTTTTTCCGAAAATAAATTGAAATGCATACCATTGGGACGAGATCCAAGACCAAAGCTAAAAGGCTTAATAAAGATTCCTATCAAAGGAACTATATTCGGGTGCTTGAGTGTTAGCAAAACAGCAAGTTCTACCAGTTCATAAATTAATAACAAAAATAACTGCGTGTTTTAAATATATAGGTCCTGGCTTAAAAAACAAAAAGAAGCATCCATCGGTGGCAGGAAGAATCAAAGCCCTACCCAGTAAATGCATTATTAACCCATTGGATTAATACTATACAGGGTGATTTGCATAAGGTATTACAAAAAGATAGGGTGTGTAGGTTGGACTTAGCAAAGCAAAAAATCGTATGGGAGGGGGGGGGGGGGGTCCTTTTCACCCGTTTAGGCGGGAGGGGCAATTTAAGAAAAAAATCACTTAAAATGGGGAAAAAATTATTTTAAAACAACGGTAATACCTACAGAATTGTGCTATAGCATTTTGAAAAACCAAAAACCTATACATTAATTTAAATTTTAAAATGAGTTGTTCAAATGAATTGTTTTGGAAATATTAATATTCAAAGTCAAAATTTTGAAAAAAAAACTTAATATTTTTTTTCAAACCATTTTTTTTTTTCAAATTTTACGTTATTAAGTAGTATTTTTCTGGCTTATTTTCAGATGTCAAAATAACTTGTAGTTTTTGAGAAAACCAAAAATTACAAAAACAAGTTTTTTAAATTTTTTTTTCAACTTTTTTTTCGTTAATTGATTCTTAAGTGATTCTTAAGTGAAAAAAAGGAAAGAGAAAATTCATCCTTTATTTCGTAAATTCACTTAAGAATCAATTAACGAAAAAAAAGTTGAAAAAAAAATTTAAAAAACTTGTTTTTGTAATTTTTGGTTTTCTCAAAAACTACAAGTTATTTTGACATCTGAAAATAAGCCAGAAAAATACTACTTAATAACGTAAAATTTGAAAAAAAAAAATGGTTTGAAAAAAAATATTAAGTTTTTTTTCAAAATTTTGACTTTGAATATTAATATTTCCAAAACAATTCATTTGAACAACTCATTTTAAAATTTAAATTAATGTATAGGTTTTTGGTTTTTCAAAATGCTATAGCACAATTCTGTAGGTATTACCGTTGTTTTAAAATAATTTTTTCCCCATTTTAAGTGATTTTTTTCTTAAATTGCCCCTCCCGCCTAAACGGGTGAAAAGGACCCCCCCCCCCTCCCATACGATTTTTTGCTTTGCTAAGTCCCTATCTTTTTGTAATACCTTATGCAAATCACCCTGTAGATTTTGATCAATTTTTTTTACATTTCCGTTGAAGTATATTCGATGGCGTTCTATTTGTATGCAATCCATCCTACTATTGTGAAATGTTATTTTTCAGATTTAATTTGCATATATTTTCCTGATTTTTTGTTTTATGCAAGTGAACACGTAGCATAATCCATGTTAATTGATTTTAACAAACCCAGTTACTGCCACAATTACGCTGTTTGTTATGACAATAAACGGTTTATTAATCCTCTTAGCGATTGTTGAAAAAATTTAACGAAGCGTCTGCTAATTTCAACTTAGTATGAGTAAGAAAAATCTTGGTTATACAAAATAATTAATCGTTTATTGCGTTAATAAACCCGTTTATAATCATAAACATCCTGTTTATTAAATTTAATAAACCGTTTATTAATTATCAAATTCTTGAAATTTGGCACTGTTCTGAGTTCACTACAGTGTTACCGCAGGCAAGAATTCTTTCGAGTCCCAGAAGCTTAAAACGAGTCATCTTCAAAAAAAATCGAGTCCACATAAAAAAAACTTTAAACTCTTTCAGAAATCATTTTGTATTTTATTTTTAACATACAAGAAACTAATTGTATGGTTTGAATGTTCGAAATACAAGCGTTTTTAATACAAGAAATAACGACTCAAACTTGAGATTTTTTTCTTCAAAATATAAAATTCTTAGTAATTGTACCTTTTTGTGCATTAAAAAAAAACGAGTCAAACGTGATAAAAATGAGTCCCCGAGTCAAGGAAGCAAAAACGAGTCCTTTTTGGCTCTTCAGAGACCAGTTATAGGTTATAGCTATCATTGGTTTTCATCATTGAAACACATCATTGGAATTTTTCTGATAGGTTGGTTATAGCACAATACAATCAGCTGTTCAGGAAACGGAAAATGGAAAAACACATTTTAATAAAAAAAATAAGTGTAATTCTACTTTTTTAAGTCAATAAAAATTCTTGGTTTCTAATCGATTGGTATATAATTTTCACTTCTATTCAAAACAAAACAAAGTTAAATATTCATTCAAAGATTTTTCCGTATCCATTTCAATGATGGATATAACTGGACCCTAAGAGTCCATGTGGTAACACTGTCACCAATACATATTTTGACGAACTTAACGAAAGGGACGCCGGCTACAACGAGTAACGAACGATTCAAAAATCAGTCACAGCCTCACAGTCACACAAGTCACAACTCACAACGCAGATCTAAGATTTGCAAGCCACCAGACAATGTAAAAATTTTAATTGTGTTTTTTAAATTGTGTAGTTAAGTTCAAGTTTTAAAATAAATTTTATTCAAGGTTTCCAATCGATGTAAGTAAACCAAGATTCCTGTAAGTACCTATATAGTTACTTTTTATAAATTTTCCAATTGGAACTTGCATAAAGAATGCTTTTTTGATGTCGCATTAAAACAAAGAAATGATCACATGTGGGATTTTTAGTTTAAAATGTTTTTTATTTGTTTATTGCTCGAATTAGTTTAGTTCAATATTGACAATCAGTTTTATTCAAGTTTTTCCAACCTAAGTAAACCGAGATTTCTGCAAGTATAGTTACTTTTTATTAATTTTCCAATCTGCGACATTAAAAAAGCATTCTTTCTGCAAGTTCCAATGAAATGATCACATGTGGGATTTTTAGCTAAAAATGTTTTTTATTTGTTTATTGTTTATTGCTCGAATTAGTTGAGTTCAAATTTGAGAATACATTTTATTCAAGTTTTTCCAATCTATGTAAGTAAACCGAGATTTCTGCAAGTAGGGTAAGGTCGCTTGAATTCGAACACTCCCAGTTGTCGAACACTTTTTGAAAAACCTCGCTCAAACTACATTATTTCTCATTTTTTTAATTTCTTTTAATGCGAAATTGTAAAGGGCGTTATATCTACTCTTTAACCTTCAGAAACAACTCACAAGTACAACCAATGTAAACTTTTAAAAAATTGTAGTTTGTGACTAGCTTTCAAAGATTAGGGCAACTTTGGGTTTCCATATAAGAAGTAGATTGTTGCATAAGGGGCAATTGAAGCTAAATATTTATGTTCAAGTTTTCCAATCGATGCAAGTAAACCAAGATTCCTGTAAGTACCTATATAGTTACTTTTTATAAATTTTCCAATTGGAACTTGCATAAAGAATGCTTTTTTGATGTCGCATTAAAACAAAGAAATGATCACATGTGGGATTTTTAGTTTAAAATGTTTTTTATTTGTTTATTGCTCGAATTAGTTTAGTTCAATATTGACAATCAGTTTTATTCAAGTTTTTCCAACCTAAGTAAACCGAGATTTCTGCAAGTAGTAGGGTAAGGTCGCTTGAATTCGAACACTCCCAGTTGTCGAACACTTTTTGAAAAACCTCGCTCAAACTACATTATTTCTCATTTTTTTAATTTCTTTTAATGCGAAATTGTAAAGGGCGTTATATCTACTCTTTAACCTTCAGAAACAACTCACAAGTACAACCAATGTAAACTTTTAAAAAATTGTAGTTTGTGACTAGCTTTCAAAGATTAGGGCAACTTTGGGTTTCCATATAAGAAGTAGATTGTTGCATAAGGGGCAATTGAAGCTAAATATTTATGTTCAAGTTTTCCAATCGATGCAAGTAAACCAAGATTCCTGTAAGTACCTATATAGTTACTTTTTATAAATTTTCCAATTGGAACTTGCATAAAGAATGCTTTTTTGATGTCGCATTAAAACAAAGAAATGATCACATGTGAGATTTTTAGTTTAAAATGTTTTTTATTTGTTTATTGCTCGAATTAGTTTAGTTCAATATTGACAATCAGTTTTATTCAAGTTTTTCCAACCTAAGTAAACCGAGATTTCTGCAAGTAGTAGGGTAAGGTCGCTTGAATTCGAACACTCCCAGTTGTCGAACACTTTTTGAAAAACCTCGCTCAAACTACATTATTTCTCATTTTTTTAATTTCTTTTAATGCGAAATTGTAAAGGGCGTTATATCTACTCTTTAACCTTCAGAAACAACTCACAAGTACAACCAATGTAAACTTTTAAAAAATTGTAGTTTGTGACTAGCTTTCAAAGATTAGGGCAACTTTGGGTTTCCATATAAGAAGTAGATTGTTGCATAAGGGGCAATTGAAGCTAAATATTTATGTTCAAGTTTTCCAATCGATGCAAGTAAACCAAGATTCCTGTAAGTACCTATATAGTTACTTTTTATAAATTTTCCAATTGGAACTTGCATAAAGAATGCTTTTTTGATGTCGCATTAAAACAAAGAAATGATCACATGTGGGATTTTTAGTTTAAAATGTTTTTTATTTGTTTATTGCTCGAATTAGTTTAGTTCAATATTGACAATCAGTTTTATTCAAGTTTTTCCAACCTAAGTAAACCGAGATTTCTGCAAGTAGTAGGGTAAGGTCGCTTGAATTCGAACACTCCCAGTTGTCGAACACTTTTTGAAAAACCTCGCTCAAACTACATTATTTCTCATTTTTTTAATTTCTTTTAATGCGAAATTGTAAAGGGCGTTATATCTACTCTTTAACCTTCAGAAACAACTCACAAGTACAACCAATGTAAACTTTTAAAAAATTGTAGTTTGTGACTAGCTTTCAAAGATTAGGGCAACTTTGGGTTTCCATATAAGAAGTAGATTGTTGCATAAGGGGCAATTGAAGCTAAATATTTATGTTCAAGTTTTCCAATCGATGCAAGTAAACCAAGATTCCTGTAAGTACCTATATAGTTACTTTTTATAAATTTTCCAATTGGAACTTGCATAAAGAATGCTTTTTTGATGTCGCATTAAAACAAAGAAATGATCACATGTGAGATTTTTAGTTTAAAATGTTTTTTATTTGTTTATTGCTCGAATTAGTTTAGTTCAATATTGACAATCAGTTTTATTCAAGTTTTTCCAACCTAAGTAAACCGAGATTTCTGCAAGTAGTAGGGTAAGGTCGCTTGAATTCGAACACTCCCAGTTGTCGAACACTTTTTGAAAAACCTCGCTCAAACTACATTATTTCTCATTTTTTTAATTTCTTTTAATGCGAAATTGTAAAGGGCGTTATATCTACTCTTTAACCTTCAGAAACAACTCACAAGTACAACCAATGTAAACTTTTAAAAAATTGTAGTTTGTGACTAGCTTTCAAAGATTAGGGCAACTTTGGGTTTCCATATAAGAAGTAGATTGTTGCATAAGGGGCAATTGAAGCTAAATATTTATGTTCAAGTTTTCCAATCGATGTAAGTAAACCAAGATTCCTGTAAGTACCTATATAGTTACTTTTTATAAATTTTCCAATTGGAACTTGCATAAAGAATGCTTTTTTGATGTCGCATTAAAACAAAGAAATGATCACATGTGGGATTTTTAGTTTAAAATGTTTTTTATTTGTTTATTGCTCGAATTAGTTTAGTTCAATATTGACAATCAGTTTTATTCAAGTTTTTCCAACCTAAGTAAACCGAGATTTCTGCAAGTAAAGTTACTTTTTATTAATTTTCCAATCTGCGACATTAAAAAAGCATTCTTTCTGCAAGTTCCAATGAAATGATCACATGTGGGATTTTTAGCTAAAAATGTTTTTTATTTTCAATAAAAAATCAACTTCCTAAGCTTTCGTTTATGTACTTTAACGTAGTTTGGACTAGTTATTCAATTTAATAACCAATTGGAAGCGATCACTGTCTTCTCAGAATAATTATTTTTATTTTATCAAACGTAAGCAACAACTTGCTACTTTCATCGCACGTGTGTATTGCTTGATTATTGTTCAATTATGTTCCGGGTACCGGCTTTCTGGCTGGCGCTGTCACTCAGTCTTCTATAAAGGTACACGACTTCCTTCGCAGTTGGTTATCCGTCTCGATTTCTTCAGGTCATTTTTAAGTTATTCTCACAACGAAAGCAAATCGACAATTTTTCTCAAAACAGTCGGGAAACTAGTTTTTGATTACGGCAGGTATTTGAGTGGGTGTCCCCTGTGTCCCGGTTGAAAAATTCAAACCGAAGAGATTTAACTTGTAAAATTAGCAGTAATAGAGATAGGTGTTTCTTGGTTAGAAATGTAATTATTGTTGAAAAACTTAACAGGGGCCCTACTCTGTAATTCGTTTCGAAAGCAAAAATTTCCGAAAACGAATAGTTTGTACTTTTTATTTCTAAATCGGATTCGAATCTGCCATTTTCGGAACGGCAAATCCGAAAACGATTTTTTTATTTAATTTAGTTACATTTTTACTTGTTTGTAATTTGCTTTGATATTTTTTTTTTTTTGCTTGATTTGACAGATATCTTGAGAAATGTTTCAAGACTTCGCAAATCTATTCCGTTAATGAAAATATTATTAAGTACTTTTTTTCGATTCGAAAACGAAATATAGAGTACTAATTCATAATCGGATCGAAAATCACTTTCGAATAGACTTAAGATTCGAAACGAAATACAGAGTAGGGCCCCTGTTGGGATATCTTTCTGGTAGTTGTTTTTTTCTGTGTGGGAGTTATTTGTAAGTGGCATAGAAGCTGTTGATTTTTTTTTCCAAAATTGTCACTATAACCACTTCACGCTGCAATGAAAGTGTTTACATTCTTGCACTCTTAGTTTTTCTACGTCACTAAGATTATTTATCTTTTTTCTTTGCATTCTATTTTCAATCACACTGTATGCATTTGGTAACTTTTCTGCTGTCAGCAATAAAACAGTTATTTGTCTTTGGGATAAAATTGTATTTTTTCGTTCGTGCATTATCAGCAATAATATCATTTAATTTGTATTGTTTTCATTCACACCTTTTTTATGTTCATTACTTGTCAGCAATAATTCTTTAATGTTCAATTCAGTAACGTCATTTGATATTCGAAACTATAAATTATTTTCTTTTGTTTTTGTTTTCTTATGCACATTTGTAAATATGTAGAGTAAGCAATTTTTAGGTATAAATATTAAGTCAATCAGAAATAAAGCATGATTTTGAAATAACCAACCAAGACTTTTACACGAACCTTCAAGTGAGTCTGCTTGAAACCTCTTCATTATCATCTCAAGGTGTTATAGTGTTGCACTGTAACCACCCTTGCTAATCATAGTGATACACTGTGATCTAGCCTACATCATTCGGTAGAAGCACCGACTGAACATTTGGTGACCCCGACGTGATTATTGCTTCCCTCACCAGCAGTAAGAAGCAATTTTCGCTACCAAACGCGTTGCCAAGGCTATAACATTGGCATTTTAATTGAACGTATCTTAAAGCGTTGCCAGGGCTAAAACACTGGCAAAACTGCAACATTGAAATCTGCTCAATTCATTGAACTCATTGAAGACTAAAACTTCAGAGAGAGATCCAGAGACGACGCGACGATCCAAAAATTTAAACTATGGAGGATGAACTGGATATCTACACAAAGGGTGCCAGGCAGAAGGTCATCACCGATGAATTGCTGCGTTTGCAATCCAACATTGCAAAGGACGGACCGGAAAGGAAAACAGCAGAATATGCAAGGAAGCGGTTGGTGTTGATTGAAGATCTTTGGAGTGAGTTCGAAAAGAATCACAATGACATCGAGGAGGGGGGAAAACACGATACACCATACTTCCAGGGCGACACAGCTGGGAAGGTCAAGCAACTCTACCAATCGCTAACACAATACCTTCTGTCCGTGATGAAGGCTGGGACATCGGAAAAACAAGCTGAAAAAGAATCAGCAAAGGAAAACGTGATGAGGGCTGGGACATCGGAAGGACAAGCTGAAAAGGTATTCGCAAGGGAACATTGTGAAGCTACTTCTCATTCGCTAACCTCAACACCGAACCAGGACATCGACACAACAAAGGTCTTTCGAAGGCAAAGGGCAATCCTGCAGTCATTGAAGCGATTGCTGGAAAACATAGAGGAGAGCGCAGAAGAGTATTCAAGCACGTGTTGCCGCCTAAAGATCGACCAAACAAAAGGCGTCTGGTCACAGATGGAGGAGGTTCATCAAAAAATTGCTGAGCTCCTAGAAGACCCAGAGAATGCAGGTTATGACATCGAAGAGTACTTCGCATTCGAGGACAGAGTCCAGAAAAATCTCCTCATGTTGTCAACCAAACTTGAAGGAGGCCGTCCTGATTCCCATCAAGCTGACACATTGAGGCAAACGGCAAAATTACCTAAAATAACCTTGCCAAGGTTTGACGGAAACTACCTGACCTGGAGGCAATACTGCGACTTGTTTACCGAATTGGTCCACAATCAAAAAATAGCCGATTGCCAAAAGTTGTTTTACCTAAAAACAACTCTGGAAGGTGAAGCAGAAAAACTGATACGCCACTTCCCCACCTCAGACGCCAACTACCACGCTGCTTGGAAGGTAGTTACTGAGCGGTTCGAAAACCCTCGGCTACTTGTTTCAGCACTTATCAATAAATTAATGGCGCAACCAACTTGTCATCAGGAAACAGCAAATCAAATAAAGGCATTGCACGACACTACAGTCGAATGCCTGCTGGGTCTTAAAAACCTAAAAATTGACATAGCAAACTGGGACCCACTCGTAATGAGTATTCTGATGAAAAAATTGGATCGGAATACTCTAACCCTTTGGGAGCAGTCCCTAAAACAGCCCAAGGAATTGCAGCCTTTGGATATATTTTTGAAGTTTTTGGAAACAAGGTTCCAGTCACTCGAAGCAATTGGAGGCAAGAGCAGCAAAAGAGACGAAGAAGAAAGAAGACGAGTCCATGGCTTCAAGGTGACAAGTTCTATAACCACCCAGAAGAAGGATTGCACATTGTGTAAGGCTCCACATCAATTATATGCGTGCCGTGCCTTCCTTGATCTAACACCATCGAACAGATTAAGTCACGTAAGAAACAACAAATTGTGTGTAAATTGTTTGAAGGATGGTCATACCTCCTATGATTGTCGTCACGGAAGCTGCTCAAAATGCTCAAAAAAACACAATACGTTGGTACATTTAACAAAGAGGGAGCTGCCGAACTCTAATAACCACAGTATTGGGCAACCAATTCAAGAATCCACCAACAAAAACACAACACTAGCAGCTGCAGGAATAAACAAGAAGGAGAGTTATGTATTTCTCAGCACAGTCATCGTGAACTTAGAGGGACAAGACGGTTCAACCATCAACTGCCGTGCGGTGTTGGACTCTGGGTCACAGATAAGTATCATCACAGAAAGAATGATACGAAGGCTTAAGATACCACTGTCCTTCAAGCCTATGATCATCCAAGGTGTCGGAAGCTGCAAAAGAGGTGCCCAGAAAAGGGCAAACATTAGTCTTAGGTCTAAAACTACCGATTTTACCGCCAGGCTTGAGGCCATAGTTTTGCCTCAAATCATATCACCTCAGCCAACACAAGCGTTCGATGTTTCAACGTGGAAAATTCCAGGAAATGTCAAACTAGCCGACTCTCAATTTAATAAGCCTGACCACATTGATCTCCTTATAGGAGCCGAGTTGTTCCATCAATTACTCTGCGTTGGGCAGATTAAACTTGGAAGCAATCTACCACTTCTACAAAACACATTATTGGGGTGGATAGTGACCGGAAGGGTGAAGGCTGGGTCAACAACAACTACAACATGTGGAATATTCGCTGAAGAATCTTCTCTCGAAAATGCAATTACCAAGTTCTGGCAAACCGAAGAACTCCCGTGCTCCAACTCAAAGCGAACCATCGCAGAAGAGAAATGTGAAGAATATTTCAATCAGTCAACATCAAGAAATACGAGCGGAAGACTCATTGTCAGCTTACCCTTCGCTGACGATCCAACTAAATTAGGGTCATCAAGTGACATAGCTCTCAATCGATTTCATGCCTTGGAGCGCAGGCTGAACCGTCATCCAGAATTACAGAAACAGTACACTGAATTTATGAACGAGTACATCCAGCTGGGGCACATGACGGAAATAGATTTCAAAACAGTGTCTACACCACACTACTTCTTGCCTCATCATTGTGTTCTTAAACCAGACAGTAGCAGCACAAAACTAAGAGTGGTATTTGACGCCTCTGCAAAGACATCATCTAATACTTCGTTAAATGACATCTTGTATGCCGGACCAACAATCCAAGATGACCTGTTTACGATTCTATTACGTTATAGATTGCCCCGATTTGTAATCAAGGCTGACATTCAAAAGATGTATCGCCAAATTCTCGTACGTGAAGAAGACCTACACTTCCAACTTATATGGTGGCGCTCCCATCAGAATCAACCAATCAAATGTTATAAGCTTCAAACTGTCACATATGGAACTACGTCAGCTCCTTATCTTGCGACAAGGTGCCTCCAAGCATTGGCTAAAGAATACAATACGAAGTACCCCCTAGGCTCACAAGTATTGCAGAAGGACTTCTATGTTGATGACGTCATGACAGGGGCTGATAGCATGATCGAAGCAAAGGAAATTCAGACTCAATTGTCAGCATTGCTGCGCGAGGGAGGGTTCCAGTTAAAAAAATGGTGCTCCAACAAACAACAATTGCTCGCAAACGTCCCATTAGAAGACCAAGAGATTTCACTCAGCGACGATCGTAACGAAAGCAGTGTCAAAACCCTTGGGTTAATGTGGCGACCAAAATCCGACATATTTTGCATTAAAACAAATTATCGAACATCAAAAAGATTTACCAAAAGATCTGTGGCCTCAGATATAGCACGTCTTTTTGACCCTCTCGGCATAGTCGCTCCAGTGGTAGTTGTCGCAAAACTTTTCCTCCAAGAACTGTGGGAGCTTAAATACGACTGGGATGCTGCCTTACCAGAAGAAATGCACACCAGATGGGATAAATACTACAAAGGTCTCCGAGAACTAGATACATTCCAAATTCCTAGACACGTCTTCAGTCATCACATTCCATCATCAGTGCAAATCCATACATTTGCCGACGCATCAGAAAGGGCCTACGGAGCTGCTGTATTCATCAGATCCCTCAATAAAGAAGGTACAGTCATAGTGCGGCTGTTATGCTCAAAATCTCGAGTCGCACCAACTACCAAAACAGCATCAGGTATGAGATCAATGACAATACCTCGTCTAGAATTGTGTGCGGCACTGTTAGCTGCCGAACTATCACAACGAGTAAAGGGAGACCTAAACTTGGGCAATACTAGTAGCTTTCTGTGGTCTGACTCTCAAATTGTATTGAGTTGGATCAATTCAAGTGCAGACTCCTTTCAGACTTTTGTTGGACGTCGAGTGGCCAAGATCCAATCACACACGAGCGCTGATAATTGGAGATATGTAAGATCATCAGAAAATCCGGCAGATGTCTTATCAAGAGGCATATCCCCAGAAAAATTGCAGGATCATACATTATGGAAATTTGGTCCTCGGTTTTTACATGGTTCAGAAGCAATTTGGCCACCACCATTTAAAAACAGTAAAACGTGGTCAGATGAAAGGAAGAACGCTGCCTTGGTAACCAGTAAAGTTGACACTCAAAAACACGATATTTTCGAAGGAATCAGACATTCCAATTCCTTCCCTAAGCTCAAGACAATAATGGCATACTGCTTTCGATTTACAAGTCTCGTCAAGTCAGGTAAATTAAAGGAGTCGCTAAATTCAGTGAGGCAGAACCAAAAAAGGAACAAATCTGCATGGCCAATAACAACTTCAGAACTAGAGACTTCTTTGCAATTCCTCGTCAAGGAAATTCAATTCCACGGCTTTTATAAAGACATTTGTTTCCTCAAGGCAAATAAGGAGCTGGAAAAGGATAGTCCACTGAAGGGCCTAGCTGTATTTTTAGACGCGGACGATATTCTACGTGTTGGAGGTAGACTTCAAGAGTCATCATTATCTTACGATAGCAAGCATCCGATCCTGTTACCATGTTCACATCCATACGTTGAAATGATCATGACAGACTTGCACATTCAAAACAATCATATTGGGCCTCAAGGTCTTCTAGCAATCACGAGACAGCGATTTTGGCCGATAAAGGGCAAAAACATTGCACGTTCCATCACTCAACATTGCACTTTTTGCATCAGAGCAAAACCACATATGTATTCCCAGATGATGGGAAACTTGCCAGGCACAAGAGTGCAACCAGCACGTCCTTTCATTAATACTGGTGTGGACTTTTGCGGCCCATTATGGGTTCACTACCGCACAAGAGGAAGTCGTCCACAAAAATGCTATCTATCAATGTTTTGCTGCTTCGCGACAAAGGCTGTCCATATCGAAGTTGTTAGCGACTTGACAACTGAAGCTTTTTTGGGATCCTTACGAAGATTTATGAGTCGGCGTGGACACGTAAAAAATCTGTATTGCGATAATGCCACGAATTTCGTTGGCGCCAAAAATCAACTAGAAGAACTAAAAACAAATATATACTCAGCACAGGCGCAAAATAAAATCGCAACTTCGTGCAGTTCAAAGGGTATTGATTTCCACTTTATTCCTCCCCGAGCACCACATTTCGGAGGATTGTGGGAGGCCGCAGTCAAGTCCGCCAAACGTCTTTTGCAATGCAAATTGGCTAACGCTTCACTAACCTACGAAGAACTTTGCACAATCACAGCAGAAGTTGAAGCGATTCTTAATTCACGACCCTTGACAGCAATGTCCAACGATCCAAGTGATCTGAATGCATTAACACCTAGTCATTTTCTGATTGGGGAGTCACTAAGGGCAACCCTTGATACCAAGGCTGAACCAGTACGTGGGAGCCTACTGACTAGGTGGAAATTAGTAGCACACATAAAACGAGAATTCTGGAATCGATGGTCTCTGGAATACCTTAACGAGCTTCAATATCGAACAAAGTGGAAAAAACAATCAAACAATATCAAAATTGGTACCATTGTTATCATGAAAGAAGACAATACGCCAACAATGAAATGGCCACTTGGCAGAATCGAGCATATCCACGTCGGAAAGGACGGCTTGGTACGTGTCGCTGACGTGCGAACTAAATCTGGCATGTTGAGGCGCCCCATACATAAGCTTGCCCCCCTCATAGAAAATGATGAAGTCGAGTTGAATCCGCCATCAACAGATCGAAAACGGAGAAGCGATAGATCCACTCCTGATGAAACAACAACGTCAAAGGCAGCGAGAAATTCTACAAATCTTAATCCGCTTACTACGATGCTTTTGATTGGTCTTCTTTTACCAGCAGTATTGACAAGTGACATTGAAGTAACAACTTTCAACAACACTTCACCAGGAATGCATTTTCACCGACACGGAACAATCAGCCTGATTCATAACAAATGGAACATCATAGTATTCTACAACCTCGAGCCTTACCGAATGGAATTTGAAGCTTTGGAAAATACAACTACAATACTTAACCACATTTGTAAAAAACTATCCGGTAACGAACTGTGTCTTCAAATGGTTCACCAGTTTCAAGTCATCAAAAACGAGCTCAATGAAGACAACCTGATCGGAACTACCAAATTATCTATAAGAAGGAGACGAGGCGCCGTCGATGTTGTTGGAAATATAGCAAACTCACTTTTTGGAGTCCTCGACTCTAAATATGCTGAAGATATATCTCAAAAATTTAAAGGCATCGAATTAAACGAAGACCATCTTATGAGACTACTAAAAAATCATACCTCCATCGTAGATTCCACTATCAACATTGTCAGATTGAGTCAAGAAGATTCAATCAAAAGAAAACAAGCACTTGACCAACAACTTAGTCAATTGTTCAACAGTTTAAGCAATGTCACTGAAGAATTGTACCAAACTAAAATGAAGGAATTATTTTTATCATGGTGCACGCATGCAACACTAGTTATCATCAACATTCAGAGAATGCAGACAGCTATAGCAGACGTTCTGACTGACACGCACCGTGGACGAGTAAATCATCTTTTAATCACTCATCAACAACTCGTAACCGAAGTAGCAAAAATAAGAAATCATCTTCCTCCAGGTCTTCGCATCGCCGTAGAACCCGATCAAATTTTACAACTCTACAACCTAATGAATGTGGAGGGTCACATCAGTTCAAATTACATAACTTTCAAAATAGAAGTACCATTACTCAGCTTAGAGGAATTTTCAATTTACAAGCTTATTCCCATTCCGGCACCAGCTAATAATACTTACATGATTATTCAACCCTCAACTGACATGCTAGCAGTAAGTGCTCATCATGACCAATATTATCCAATCACTGAAGGTGAACTTTCAAAATGTTCAACGCTCAATGGAAATCATCATTTATGTATGCAAACTCACCCGGTGTATCAATCTGGAACCAATTTGAGTATGTGCGAGATGAATTTACTCAACAATAACTCAGAGATTTCCACCTGTGAACTGAAATTTGTCAAGGCGGAATCAGTATGGACGAACCTTCCTGACACAAATCAATGGATATTTTCATTAAACAAAGAAGCTGTGCTTAATGTTGTTTGTAATCATCAAACCTCATTTTTAGCATTGAAAGGAAGTGGGCTATTGAAACTTCAGCCCAATTGCGTAGCCAAAGACAAGCACTTAACACTTCAAGGCCAACAAATTTATTCATCAACGGTTCAAGCCTCATACACCAGGATTACTAACAATAATATACACAGTGAAGACGTAATTCGCCTAGCCTCTCCTCAGTACAACATGTTTAACCTCAGTTCATTCAGTCTTGAGCTAAATAAACTTCGAGAACAAATTAAACTTCAACAGCTTGAGCTTCCTACTACAATCAGTCTTCATAACACTCCTCATGTTGTTTCGAGTTCAGTTGGATTGATTATCATTTTCATAGCACTTATCTTCTTTAGTTACAAGAAAATAAAGGGACGACAGAAGCCCCCTCATCCAGTTCCGTCTCCGCGGACAACCAACTCATCAAGTTGTACCATATCCATCTAGAAACTAACCTTCTGATGAAGCCTGGGATCATCAGCGCGGGGCAGGATGTTTACATTCTTGCACTCTTAGTTTTTCTACGTCACTAAGATTATTTATCTTTTTTCTTTGCATTCTATTTTCAATCACACTGTATGCATTTGGTAACTTTTCTGCTGTCAGCAATAAAACAGTTATTTGTCTTTGGGATAAAATTGTATTTTTTCGTTCGTGCATTATCAGCAATAATATCATTTAATTTGTATTGTTTTCATTCACACCTTTTTTATGTTCATTACTTGTCAGCAATAATTCTTTAATGTTCAATTCAGTAACGTCATTTGATATTCGAAACTATAAATTATTTTCTTTTGTTTTTGTTTTCTTATGCACATTTGTAAATATGTAGAGTAAGCAATTTTTAGGTATAAATATTAAGTCAATCAGAAATAAAGCATGATTTTGAAATAACCAACCAAGACTTTTACACGAACCTTCAAGTGAGTCTGCTTGAAACCTCTTCATTATCATCTCAAGGTGTTATAGTGTTGCACTGTAACCACCCTTGCTAATCATAGTGATACACTGTGATCTAGCCTACATCATTCGGTAGAAGCACCGACTGAACAGAAAGTGTTTTGTTGGATTTTACATGAAATCCAACCAGTTGTTTCTTTTAAATTTATATTTAAAAATTAAAAAAAAGAAAAAAGGAACATAAAAGTAGCAAAAGTTTACTTCAATTACAGACCGAAAGGTGTTACCTATGTACGAATGTAGCAATAACCTATTCTATTTTCGTTCTCAACCATTGACTTTTTAGTGAGAGCTTAAAAGTGGTGCCCGTGGCGTATGGTTTTCACGCAAAAACACAACTGATTGAGTATTATTTTTGACTTTTTATTATTCATGTATTAGTGCTTTTTGATTCATTAATTCATTAAAATCATTTGAAAAGGTATGTCAATTTATTTGAATTTTTTCTTTATTTCTTTTCTCACTTTTAGCTGTTTTGGTATCAACTTATTACCAAGCAAAGTGCCTATAATCACAAAACATTGATATTGCATACTAGATTTTATAATTAAATAATATCACGTTAATGTTAAAGTCATTATAAAACTAGAATAGACAAATTTTGCGATAATGATTTGCTTTGTTTGTAAAGTTAAGATTGTATCTGTAAAGATGTTTATAGATCACCTGAAAATGGTGCACGATCTTAGCACATATAGTAACTTTAAGTGTAGAGAATATAATTGTTCACAAGAATTTCAAAATTTAGGTAGCTTTAAGAAACATATAACTAAAAAACATGTCGAGATGGTTGTAGAACCCAATGTGAGCATAGCAGATGGTTTCGAGGAACCATTAAATTTGGTCCCGAGCGTTAGTTTAGCTGAAAAAAATAATATGCTGAATTGTATGAAAAATTCAGAAACATTGCAAAGCGATAATCAAAATGCCAAAACCGGAGAAACCGAAGAACTAAAAATAGAAGACTGTCTTAATAAACTGTTCACTTCCACTACGCGTTTTGTATTAAAAATGCATAATAACAATAGCTTTTCTAGAAAAAATATTTTACAAATTCAGAACGATGTACAACAAAGTATCTTAAATCCTATGCTTGACTTATTTAGATCATTCTCGAACAAACATTTTGCAAAGACAAACATTAACGTTCATAACGAATTCGTCAGTCTAATATCGAAGTGTCGCAATCCATTTTATTATTGCAATACCGAATATAAACTTTTTGATTGGCTCCAAAAAGAAGATCTTTTGGGGAGTTTAAATGAGTTTTCGGTAAACAATGAAATTGGTAGA
Organism: Melanostoma scalare; assembly: GCA_949752695.1. Classification (NCBI taxonomy): domain Eukaryota; kingdom Metazoa; phylum Arthropoda; class Insecta; order Diptera; family Syrphidae; genus Melanostoma; species Melanostoma scalare. The sequence goes on from OX456986.1 coordinate 16,785,644, forward strand.
GTTTTTAAAAATGGAAATCTTACATATGATGAAAAAAACTTTAAAGGGATCTTGATGCCATTAAAATTTCAATTTAAAAAATTTTTTGAGGTCGGGAACATCTTGAACAAAACAATACGTCATATGGAAACATTAAATAAAGAAAATAAACTGTCAAATTTTGTCCAAGGTGAGCTTTGGAAGAAAAAAACTGCAAAATATCCGAGCAAAATACTAATACCATACTTTTTATACACCGACGACTTCGAAATTAATAACCCATTAAGCTCTCATGCAGGAGTCCACTCGATCTGTAACATCTACTATTCATTTCCTTGTCTTCCTTCGAAAGAATCAAAGGTAGATGGTGTGTTCTTGGCTGGAATTCTTAAATCAAGAGATCTGAAGTCCTTCGGCAATGATAAATGTTTTAAATCTTTAATAAATGAATTAAAAAGTCTTGAAGTTGATGGTGTTGAGATAAATTCGAGTCACGGCGAGGGGGAGAAAATAAAAGTACATTTCATCTTAGGTCTTCTTTTAGGAGATAATTTGGGCTTAAACACAGTCTTGGATTTTAATAAATCATTTTCGAGCAACTCCTATTGTAGGTTCTGTAAAATAAAAAAAATAGAAACGCAGTCGTTAACAATCGAACGAGATGATATGTTGAGAAATCGGTCTAACTATGAAAAAGATGTTCTTCTCAATAATCCTTCTGAAACGGGCATACAAAACTATTCTCAATTAAATGAAATCCCATCTTTTCATGTCGTTGAAAATTTTTGCGTTGACCTCATGCACGATATTTTCGAAGGGGTTTGCCATTACGATATTTGCCACGTAATCGAGTATTTTATCAACAAAGCTTCATATTTTAATCTGGAAACACTAAATTTAAGAAAACAAACATTTCAGTATGGTGCAATAGAGATTGACAATATTTCAGGTGAAATAAAAATTGCTCAAATAAAAAAAAAACATCTAAAAATGACGGCGAGAGAAATGATGACCTTCATTTCTTTCTTCCACCTAATGATTGAAGATTTAGTGCCACATGATGACGAAGTGTGGCAATTTCTCATTAATTTTATTGAAATAATTGATTTATTACTTGGATTTGAAGTTTGCGTCGAAACCATCCCAATGTTAAGAAAAAAAATTGAAATTCACCACCGAGATTATGTTCGCCTTTTTAATGACACCTTAAAGCCGAAGCACCATAATTTAACACACTATCCTTCTGTTATAAGGCAGTCAGGGCCTATTCGTAGCTTTTGGTGTTTTAAGTTCGAAGCTAAACACAAGCAATTTAAGCTTTATTCCCATGCTATCACGTCACGTAAGAACATTTGTTTGACTCTAGCCAAAAAATATCAACTAAAAACGGCATTCCTGTTGCTAAGCCATGTTGATAATAATGATTGTACAAGTTACTTTGAAGTTTCTGACAAACATAAAATCGTTAGTGATTTTAGGAACTTAATATGTGATATGCTAACAGTCCCAAAAACACAAGTTGAATTTTATTCTAAAGCTGAAATCGAAGGCTATAAATACCAACAAAAATTTTACGTAGCGCGTTTTAAAACTGACATTGAGTTGCTTTGTATAGTTGATATTGGTCTTTTGAAAACAAATACAATTTTTTTGTTTTGCCAAAAACTAAATAGAATTCAGTACAACCCCAGTATATTATCTTTTGAAGTTGATGAAAAGCAGTTGGGTTCTTTTTCTATAATTTTTCCCAATGACATTGTTGGGCCACCAATTAATTTAATAAAAACTGCTACAGGCAAAACTATTCTTAGAGTTAAAGAATATTATTTTTGAAAATAGATTGAGATATTTGTCATTAAAATTTCATTTAAAATCCGTAAAATCAAACAATTGGAAATTCATTCTTGTTTATTTGTTTATTTTTTGTTTGATGTTTATTTTAATAAATTAAAAATAGGTCGAACTATTTGAATAACAAATTATACTAAATAAAAAAAATGCCAAATTCTAAAACTGAAGACGAGGTGCTCGCTGTCTACCAGGAGGTCGATGAGGCCATACCTATTTTGTCAGAAGAAGAATATGATCAAATCACATCCGAAGATTGTCTTTCAACAACAACAATTATTCCAATTGACCCATTAGATGAGCTAACTGAATTACTACATGATTGGGACCAACTAGAACTACTGGAACATTTCAAAAGTATGTTGATTGTTTTTATTTTTTACTTTTTTACAACTCATTTTTTTATTTTATTTTGATCGACATTAAAAAAGATATTATACCTATAATTTGACCCTCTTCAGCATGAATATCTTCCAAGTCACATATACAGGGTGATTTGCATAAGGTCTGACAAAAAGATAGGGTGTGTAGGTTGGACCTAGACAAGCAAAAAATCGTATCGGAAGGGGGGTCCATTTTCCCCCGTTTAGGCGGGAGGGGCAATTTAAAAAAAAATCACTAAAAATGAAAAAAAAATTATCATTTTAAAATTTAAATTAATGTATATGTTTTTGGCTTTTCAAAATGCTATAGCACAATTCTATAGGTATTACCGTTATTATTAAATATTTTTTTTTCCATTTCTAGTGATTTTTTTCTTAAATTGCCCCTTCCGCCAAAACGGGAGGTCCAACCTACACACCCTATCTTTTTGTCACACCTTATGCAAATCACCCTGTATATGCCTTTTTCCATCATCCTTAAGAAAGGATGAAAAATTTAAAAAATTTAAGAAAATATATCAATTACAAACACTTCTTAACTGCTCTCCGCTTAACTGGATTATAAATTGGAGGATTTTTAACACAAATAAGCTTGCGATTTGACAAATTCACCTTCAACTTAAGTTAAACTTCTATTTAATGTCCCCACTTATGAAGAATCGAAAAATAACTTCTTTTGAATGTTTCATGTTTTCGTTTCAATCTTTTCATTCTTTTCTTATCGTGTTTGTTGAAAACATACATACCTACATAATACTATAAATATGTCAGTCTTTTTCAAATAGGAAAAACATTTTAAAAAAGAAAAATGTTTACCTATTTTTAGGTCCATTTCCTTTTTAGAAAAAACATTGACTCTTTTAAGGAAATAGAAAACTCTTCACAGAGTTCTAATTTTAGAAACTGAGCTTTAATTTTGCAGTCAAGTTGGACTTCTGCAAATGTATGAATTTAAATAAAACATAATATTAAAAAGATTTTCAGGACATTAGATATTTGTGGCTGAGCACAAAGAATATTTTAAGTCCAGTATCAAATGCACTCACTTGTTCTTTTCAATTTTCTGCCTTCAGCCATCCAAAATTTAATTACATCTACCTATAACCTTATTTATAACAATTTTTTTTTGGAATCCAGTTAAGCGGAGTTGAATGTAATACAAAACGAAAGTTAAATTATATATGTATAAACCATTCTAGGCAATGACATAGATGTTGAAGTTTTAAGAAACCTGGAGTGTCACCACCTTGCTCAGCTTCTGAAAACGTTCAATTATCGAACATTGATTATGTTTGAATCAAAATTAAGAGAATGGCGGGACTCGATTGGAAAGCCCCTTTTTATGTATTCTAAGTCGGAATTTGGTCCATTTCGCAATATAATTTCTATGTCTGAACCATCTTCACCCTACCAAGTTCCGACAAGACCAAGTGTACCGACAACTCCAAGTACACCAAAATCATCCCAGGAATCACCCTCTCTGATTTACTTGGGAAAAATATTAAACAATACCTCTTTAAGTAAATCACTAGTTGAGAGTTACGAGAAAAATTCAAAATTTACGGAAAAGCAGAGAACTCATTTAATAAACACTATTGCCAGTTATTTTGACCTCAACCAAATACATTTAGACCTCCATTCAAGTTACGCCCTCGAAAAAGAAATCATTGAAAGATTTCCCACAGAACGATTGGTAAGCTGTTTATTTTCAAAACTGGTCCCAATTTGTTTTTAATTTCTAATTGATCTTATAAGGAATACTATCGGACGGGTAAAAGAGGAAAAATTTATAATAAGTTCTGCAACTTGAAATTCTCTCACAAGAATATAGGGACAACTCCAAAACCCAATACCAGCAAGATCGAAACAACAGATGAAGAAATGTCTCTAGGTTTGTTCAATTTAGGTATAAATGTAGACTAACGTTTTTAATTTTCTTAAATCTTTTTTGATACAATGGGTTTAACAAAAGTATAGGTCAAAAACAGTGAAAAAAAGATTTCACAGTTGATAACTTTTTTTCTTTTATAGTTGAAAGATAGACCTTACCTATACAAAATCATACTTTTATAAGCTTTTTCTTTTTATTCATTCAGTTCAAGTACAACTTTCAAAAATATTGAGAATTTCTTTCAAAAACTTTTTAATTTAAATCAAAACTATAAAATTATGATAATAGCTAATAACATCAATTATTTGAAACATAGTGTAAGTTTCATGAGATGAACAGTAAAACGCTCGACGAATAAAATCTGCTTAGTATTTAATGTGCACAAATTACTGATTTCTGATCAGTTATCAGTTCAATTTATGCTAACATACTTTAAATTGAATTGACCTTCATACATACTGTTCATTGATATTTCAATTCATACATAAACAATTAATTTTAGTTCCTGAAGATGATGTAGACCAGATTATAAGATCATTAAAATATGACAATTTGTCTGGGGATGCCTTAGATCGGATGTGGAAAGCATGTACGAATCACAGGATTTTAAGCATTAATAACTCTGAAAACACTTCACAAATTTTCTTGAAGTGGCCGCAATATAAATGCCCAACTGGCCATCGTATGGTAAGTTTGATACTTATTGTATGCCATACACTTTAATTGAAACTATGACTTCATTTATTAGATCGAAATGGATTTTAGTTACTTGCACCCAAATGCCGGTTCACTGTTAGAAAACTGGGAAGAACTTAAACCCCTAATTTTAAAATTCCTGCTGTCCGAAAATCACGTCAAAGAAAGGAACATAATTGATGCTTTGAACAAATTGCTTCCGAATGAAAATGGCATATGCGCAATACCTGACAGTAAGTTACCCTAAATTAATTATATTTCTAATATTAATAGTTTTTGACATTAAGTTTTGCCATGTTAAGACAATGCAAACAATTTGGTTACAATTATAAAATATGGAACAGATTTTGTTGACAGCAAAACACCCCATTTGTCCAATTTTCATTTCCTTCATTATTTTTGGTTGACTCAAGAGTGATTTCTTAAAAATAAAAAAAATTAAAACGAAAGGGGCCCTACCCTGCAATTCGTTTCGAAAGCAAACATTTCCGAAAACGAATATTTTGTACTTTTTATCTCTAAATCGGATTCGAATCTGCCACTTTCGGAACGGCAAATCTGAAAACGATTTTTTTATTTCATTTAGTTACATTTTTACTTGTTTGTAATTTGCTTTGATATTATTTTTTTTTTTTTGCTTGATTTGACAGATATCTTGAGAAATGTTTCAAGACTTCGCAAATCTATTCCGTTAATGAAAATATTATTAAGTACTTTTTTTTCGATTCGAAAACGAAATACAGAGTACGAATTCATAATCGGATCGAAAATCACTTTCGAATAGACTTAAGATTCGAAACGAAATACAGAGTAGGGCCCCAGTTCAATTGATAATAATCGCACCCATCGAACCATCAAACATTGTTTTTCAATAATATACTCTGACACCAGGCTGTAGAATCTACACAAAGGCTTGAGATGTTCACCCAACTCCGGCATTAAAGCAAACTTATCCTCAGCCAATTTTATTTGCTTTGTCTGGTCAGGGATTTGCTGTGAACAATCGAAAGCTGTATGGAATTCTGATTGAATTGAAACTATGACTTCAATTATTAGATCGAAATGGATTTTAGTTACTTGCACCCAAATGCCGGTTCACTGTTAGAAAACTGGGAAGAACTTAAACCCCTAATTTTAAAATTCCTGCTGTCCGAAAATCACGTAAAAGAAAGGAACATAATTGATGCTTTGAACAAATTGCTTCCGAATAAAACAGGCATATGCGCAATACCTGACAGTAAGTTACCCTAAATTAATTATTTTTATAATATTAATAATTTTTGACATTAAGTCTTGCCATGTTAAGACAATGCAAACAATTTGGTTATAATTATAAAATTGTTTTGTTGTGGGCCCTACATGGGTATTTTGTACCTTTCCAAAAAATTGTGAAGAAAGAAAATGATGGGAAGAAAACAATTACCCGCTTCACAATAAAAGACTCCCAAAATTCGTTCGTTTGGGTTGGAAAGACCGTGCAGGAAATTGAAGAGCACATTGCTTCATTTCAGCAGTCATCCGACAACATACAACCTTTTATCATCGTGCATGGCGACTCGATTTTTAATTTTAAGGAAATATTTTTATATTTTGATGGTGTCAAGCTCATTTTTACAAGCTTTTTAAGAGCTGTAGATATTAGCTTCAAATTTTTTTTTTTATTCAATCTCTGTTATCCTGTTCCAAAATCCTCATTTTGGGGTTTTATTGAAACTCAGTATTTCAAAAAAAAAAAAAAAAAAAAAAAAAAAAAAAAAAAAAAAAAAAAAAAGGAAATTAACGCTAATACTTATATATTATTAAATAAACACTCTTACAACTTCAAAGAATAAAATAAATTTCTTAAAAATAAAAAAAAATTAAAAAGACAGTTCAATTGATAATAATCGCACCCATCGAACGTTGTTTTTCACTAATATACTCTGACGCCAGGATGTAGAATCTACACAAAGGCTTGAGATGTTCACCCAACTCCGGCATTAAAGCAAACTTATCTTCAGCCAATTTTATTTGCTTTCTCAGCTAGTAAATCTTAAAAGTATAAAAATGAAATTTGACTTTAAGAACTACAGCCTCAAACAATTTTTTTTTTTTTTTTGTTAAATGGTTTTTTTTCTTTTAATATTTTTCAGAATGTCAAGATGCAGTTTTGTTGTGGGCCCTACATGGGTATTTTGTACCTTTCCAAAAAATTGTGAAGAAAGAAAATGATGGGAAGAAAACAATTACCCGCTTCACAATAAAAGACTCCCAAAATTCGTTCGTTTGGGTTGGAAAGACCGTGCAGGAAATTGAAGAGCACATTGCTTCATTTCAGCAATCATCCGACAACATACAACCTTTTATCATCGTGCATGGCGACTCGATTTTTGATTTTAAGGAAATATTTTTATATTTTGATGGTGTCAAGCTCATTTTTACAAGCTTTTTAAGAGCTGTAGATATTTGCTTCAAAATTTTTTTTTTATTCAATCTTTGTTACCCTGTTCCAAGTTCCTCATTTTGGGGTTTTATTGAAACTCAGTATTTCAAAAAAAACAAAAAGGAAATTAACGCTAAAACTTATATATTATTAAATGAACTAAAGAGTAAACACTTTTAAAACTTCATACAATAAAACTGTAAAATAAAACTATCATGGTCTTTTTTATTGGTTCGGAATTTTTTAATTTTCAGCAAAATTTGATACGATAGTAAGATCCAGGATAAATCGAGTCATTGTCGTTGTAATCAGGTTTGTAACTTGAAGCTTGGAACATTTTTTTAAACAACGTTTTCTTTTCTTCGTTTTAGGTCAAACTAATTCTGGACTTATATGACTGAAGAAGTGCCTTCATTTTTGCCATTACTTGCCCATTTTTTGTCATAAATCATGCTTATGACAATAAATTGCTGAAGTATGGCAGAAGTAATAAGCCTTGCGCAAAGTAATGCGGTAAGTGCGTGCGATGCGATTGCGATAAGTCAAATCCCTATGCATTAAGTCAAACGTCCATAACATTACATAGGGATATCGCAATTGCATCGCACGCACTCACCGCATTGGTTTGCGCAAGGCTTATTACTTCTGCCATACTTCAGCAATTTATTGTCATAAGCATGATTTATGACAAAAAATGGGCAAGTAATGGCAAAAATGAAGGCACTTCTTCAGTCATATAAGTCCAGAATTAGTTTGACCTAAAACGAAGAATAATAAACGGTTGTTTATATTTATAAACGCATTTATTAAAATCAATAAACGCTGTTCATCAAGACTATAAACGGGTTTATTAATTCAATAAACGAAAATAATAAACGGTTGTTTATATTTATAAACGCATTTATTAAAATCAATAAACGCTGTTCATCAAGACTATAAACGGGTTTATTAATTCAATAAACGAAAATAATAAACGGTTGTTTATATTTATAAACGCATTTATTAAAATCAATAAACGCTGTTCATCAAGACTATAAACGGGTTTATTAATTCAATAAACGAAAATAATAAACGGTTGTTTATATTTATAAACGCATTTATTAAAATCAATAAACGCTGTTCATCAAGACTATAAACGGGTTTATTAATTCAATAAACGAAAATAATAAACGGTTGTTTATATTTATAAACGCATTTATTAAAATCAATAAACGCTGTTCATCAATATTATAAACAAGTTTATTAATTCAATAAACGAAAATAATAAACAGTTGTTTATATTTATAAACGCATTTATTAAAATCAATAAACGCTGTTCATCCAGATTATAAACGGGTTTATTAATTCAATAAACGAAAATAATAAACGGTTGTTTATATTTATAAACGCATTTATTAAAATCAATAAACTCTGTCCATCAAAACTATAAACGGGTTTTTTAATTCTATAAACGAAAATAATAAATGGTTGTTTATATTTATAAACACATTTATTAAAATCAATAAACTCTATTCATCAAAACCATAAACAAGTTTATTAATTCTATAAACGAAAATAATAAACGGTTGTTTATATTTATCAACGCATTTATTAAAATCAATAAACTCTGTCCATCAAAACTATAAACGGGTTTATTATTTCTATAAATAAAAATAATTAACCGTTGTTTATATTTATAAACAAATCCATCAAAGTCAATTAATTCAGTTTATTGAGTTAATAAACGGGTTAATTACTATTACAAATGAAAATAACAAGGAGTTAGCAATGTTTTGAACCACGAAATAATAAACGAGAATTTATTGTCACAGTAAACGTGTTTATTGGACAAATTCCATCGCTTTTTTAATTGTCCCAATGAACAGTTTAATTGTATTTACGTACCTTTTTGGTTCAGTGTAAAAAGAAAAGAAGTAAACAAGTTTAAAAAAAAAAAAAGTGTTTGAGTTGTTCTTGCTTTATCCTAAACAAACTTGATAACCTACTACGATTTTTGCATTTTATCAAACAGTCACAATTTAAACCTTGGTTTTCTCGAGCTGTTATCGAAAACCTTATTAGGCTTTCAGACTATGGCAATTGTTTCACCAGTTGAACAAGAAAGTTCGGGGATCTCACAAGTTTCATTCTTGGTTTTATTTCTAGTTGATACCAGTGCCGTAGTAAACACGTAGCAAAGCCTGTAAATGCTAAGGGCTCCGGAGTCCGGGCACCCTTGTCTTCCTTAGTAAAAACTACAATACACTGAGCTACATAGAGACGGAGAAAGGATATTACCAATGGACACCTATTCTTAAAGGGGATTGCTGCAGTAATAAAAATTTTCTTAAAACGAGATCTTGCGAATCATTCTAGTAATGGAATTGTTGTTTGATCATATAATTTTAATTTATCCTTTTCCAAGTACATATATCTTTGTCCAAAGATATTTGAATTCATGCATATAAAAAATTAATTAAGGCATGTTTATCAAAAGCAATATGCCAGGAATTTGTACAGAAAAGAAAAAAAGAAAAAAAGAAAAAAAAAAAAAAATTGGATTCTACTCTAGGTGCATGAGTCACTGACAGACCATCTGACTCTGGAACAGTTAAATATTAAAACCACCTCCACAAATTATAAAGAAATTTACAATAAGAACAGAAACGGGGAATACAGTAATTTAAAAAGAACTAATTTTGTAAACAAAAAAGTACCCCAGCACTGCCAAACACAAATGCTTTTCACTTACACAAGTTCAGTTAAACTGAAATTGAAACCGAATAGTTTGACTAGGTGTTGCTGGGACAGGCCTTTTTTTTAAGTAGCTAAATGAAAAATGCGGCTGTTTAAATGAAAATGAAACTGAAATAAAATTGAGCTCGGTGTTCAAGTTCCAGAAAAAATAAAATGCACGACTGGGTAGTTTTGTACAGTAAATGCAATTTTGTAGGCAAATTTTTTTTTTTTTTTGTGGTCTCATAACCCTATTGTATATGTTCTTAATATTTTTAGAGTCGCTTTCTTTGCTACGACTAAAAATTTTTGTATTTTTGGAAAAACAAACAGTGGTAGTTAGTGAATAGACCGGACGTGTGGGCTCGATCCAGCAATCGATCCATTCAGCCTTAAGTTTCTAGTTTAACTGCAAGTCATGTCACCCTTTATGTCATTAGTATACAATTACAACCGCCCAATTTAAGATCAGGCACAAGCGTAGTAGATATTAGTCTTTTCCTTTTTTCACTTTATATATAAATTGATTAACCAGTTTTCTTTTTCCTTTCTAATATTGTAATGTTTACTTGAAATTTAAAGCTTTATTTTGTCTGAGCCACAGCATCAAACATCTAAAACACAAATTTATCCCTAAAATCGATTTGGACAGATAACCTGTCGTAAGGTAGATCACTTAAGCAACCTGTCTTTTGTTTTAAATTTACTTTAAATTCTAATTTTTTTAATTTCTTTGTTCCTGAACACAAAATTATAATAATTGAATGCGTTCGTTGAGCCAATAACGACTTAAATAAATTCATGCGTTATTAGTAGTTAAAGAATGTTAGATAAAGTTAGACTTTAGCACCGGTGGATTAGATTTCTTGTATATTAGTCATTTGGTAAAACCTGGGTTGAAAACAAATTTGAATGAAACTTTTTTAATCAACACCTGAAGATTGGGTAAGCTTATTACTCCATATAATACGATCTTTCAATTCTTTGACTTTGAAGCGAAACTATAGTAAAATTAAAATAGCATAGCAGTTGCACTTTAACATAGCTTGACATATAAATGTCAAATCGAATAACTTTTATGTATTTAACATTTTTTTACTTTACAGGGTGTCACAGTAGGTGTACCCCAAGGAAGTAACTTGAGTCCTTTGGTCTTTATTACAGTCCTTGACTACCTGATGAAAGATAGAACACTAAAGAACATTCTTTGCTGAAATTCCTGCAAGAAGCACTTAGTGTAAAAGTTCTAGAAAGTTTAGGTAGTAAGTACCGTACCAGTTCAAAAAAGACTGAGTACTTGTGTTGCCCGTTTTCCGATCAAACATGCTATTTATACATATATAAATGGAAATGTGGATCAATGATCGATAGTGAAGCAACTTGAGATGACGATTGACTGCAAAACTCCATCTTCTGTAGTCGAAAAATACCATTCAAGCTGAAGGGAAGATTCTACACCGCGGTTGTGTGTCCAGCACTCACATTTGTTGGCCAATGTACAAAAAGTATGAGAGTAAGTTGAGAGCAACTGAGAAGCAGATGCTCCGTATCCGTATAGCAGCAGGAGTAACAAAGCCTTATCGTATAAGAAATATGAATATCCGTGGAAAACTTTACGTCGAAAATACCATATTAGATAAAATAGAGGCCAGGTATTGCCATGTTCAAAGGAGAGATCCAGAGAGCCCCGTCAAAAAGGCAATGTTATGCAATATTCAGAAACGATCGCTATGGAAATTTGCCGCTGCTGTAACTCACGCAAATATTAACGAATCGTCTTGCAATTTTAACTGCATACTCTCCATATGTTTTTACATACAGCCATCTACAATTTTTACGATCGGATGAAAATTGTAATTTTGGCAGCCATCGAAAGCCGATTTTTTTGGCAAAATTTTGACGTTTTTTTTTAATTTTTGCCATTTTGTCAATTTTCAATTTTTCACTATAATTATAGATGGCTGTATAGGAAAAAGAGTCTACTTTAACGCCATGTTTTTATTTTCTTGTTACAAGTACCAGAAAAATTAAAAAAAAAGCGACAAATTGACGTCTTCTAATTTCAAGGAGTTCAAGAAATGGTCCATATCTTTCTTGGATTTCAATATTTTAACTTGAAATTTCGTGTGAATTTATATGAATATATGTATAATAAACTCCTAAGATTACAGAACATTTGAAGCTACAGTTTTTTTTAACACGCCTTCAAAAAATCACCTCCATTTGAGCTCGAGAAACTAGCCGAGCCCCTTAAAGACCATCAGATTCTTAAAAAATTAAGTGAGAGCTAGTTTCTGGAATGGAACCTCTTCATAGTGTTTCTTAAGAAACTGTGAAAAACCCCCATGAGTTTTTACAGAAGCAAAAGGTTCCAATTTAAAGTTTTCAAATATATACTGTTTTCAAGAAAGAAAGTGTATTATTGCTCAGAAAAATTTTCTATAAAAAATATTTGACAACACTGTCTAACTAATTGTACAGTGTGATCTCCGCTCATCTCAATTTCCATGAGTTTTTATTTAATCGATGTTTGAAAAACTATAATAGCCATGAGAATATAAATGCAATAGCAATAGGTCAACTGAATATCCTTTATCAACAGATATTTATTAGGCACATAAATGTCAATTCAAATACATCGACTCATTGCCAAATTACATATGTATTTCAAAACCAGTTTGAAACTAGAAATTAGCTTTCATCTTTCGCTGTGGTTTTTTATTTGTTCTAAGAATAAATCAAAGATGCTTATCCAGATAATTAAAACATTTAAACCATCAGAAGAGAAAAGAAGGAGCATTTGAGGATTTTATACGTCAAGGTGACTGTTTTCTACTTTTACATATTTGTTTATATACAATTATTGTTGTATCTGCATACATATGCACAAATGTATTCAACAGAATGTCCCATAAAATAATGTATAACCTAAATATTTGAATTTCATGTCATGATCATGAACTCTTTCCTGAACTCAAAGTACGTGTGTGAATTTACTATAAGGTACAGGTAAATTTGGTAAACTTTAATGAGTTTGTTTTAAATTGAAACAAGTCTAAGACAAGAAATAGCTCACGTGAACTGGGTTCTTTATTAAAACTCGTGGACCTAATTATAATTCTGATCGTGGATTCTCTAGATTTGGATAACAATGGCAATTTAGAATGTTAATAAGTTTTTATTTATCGTTTAGAAGATATTAGTGACAGGACAGATGTTTTCAGGAATGAAATATGAAGTGATGAGATTATTTATTTTAATTTAAAAAAAAACCAAGACTGAGCAGCCTTTTAATGTGCTTTGCCTGAAGGTCACGAAGAAAGGTTGAAACTCGTATTCTGTGGGAGACCATTTCATGTACAACGATTTTTATTTGATTGTTCAACCGAATTTCTAAAACCACAGAGCTCAAATTAGCTAAAAGGTAGACCTTCAATGAGGTTTTGTCTCTTCAGTAACAACAAGCTGCATTAACAAAGAGAAGGAAGAGATAATCCTGCACTTCTAATGCAAAAATCCACCTCTTTTCCGAACAATAAAGCCTCATTTAAGAACCCTTTTCAACTGAAATTGAAAGATTGAAAGAAAAGTTGATGACCAGGCCGGGAACCCACGTACCATTTAACCATCAAACACTCTACAACTACATCGCATTGAACCTCTTGAGAAAGGTTTCAAATCAATTCTGAAAAATGTTCGAAAAATTTGAAATCAAATCGAAACTGATTCCATGCAAGTCATTAAATATTTTAATCGTGCATCGATGATAAGAAAAAAAAGCTTTGTTTTTAGCCATTCAAGGTTATCATTCCATTTAAACTCGGAATTCAGTTTTCTTACTCAGCAGTCCTCGTCTACTTAAACTTATTTCCTGATATCGATTACACAATAATAAAGATTTTATTATATGACAAATATGCATAAAGAAATAAGGTGTACGTAATGAAATCAGTATATGTAGGTACTAAAAACTGGTTTAAGAAATCATGTCTTTTAAAACTATTGACCTAAGACACCTTACAAAGTGTAAAAGAGTTTTCCCCAACAACAAACACGATCAAAGATAAAACTGATAACATTTAATTTGCTGCGTTGAATATTAATAACAAACAGTTGCTTTTTTGGTACCTACTCATACTGCTCCACTCTTAGGGTCATAAACCGAGAAACGATTAGAATACATAAAATATTATTATCAGAAACCTCTTATTAGTTTTGTAATGTAAGCTCAAAGAGGTGTAACAATAAACAATCAATGCTAATTGTAATTCAAGTCTAAAAGGGTGTTTCCGTCAGTAATATCATTACTTACCCTGCAGTTACACGATCAAGATATGGTAAGCCATCAGCCTACATATATACTATGTCAAATTCCTGTTCGTGTTTCGGCTGTGACGTAGGCGACTTACAACTTCCCAGGCAAATGGCTTTCAATCGACATGTCATTATATATTTTCAAAATGGCACCCACAAGAAATTTGAAATTCAAAGTTTTTTTCCAGGCACTCTTTTCTCTTTTTGAGGGTATTTGAAGAAGCTGTCAATTTCATGGCTACTGAAACTGCTTCTCGGGTGGCTTTCAATATTCCATACCAGCTGGGCTTCAATTTCGAAAAGTTTGGTTGTGTATGTAAGAAAGTTCGAATGTATTGTAAATGGCTTACCATATCTTGATCGTGTAGCCCCGGGGTTAGGATCGAGTCTGCATTTTTTCTTTACTTGAAACTAAAGTGTTTTAATATTTTATTATTCAATTTATTTACTTTTAGGGCATCAGTGGTGCAGTAGAATAGTGTTTAGGCCGTGGGATCGAATTCCGTGACGGGTATCTTCTTTTCTTTCGACCTCCCAGTTTCATCTGGAGCCTACCTATAAACACTGCCTACAAACACCTTTTCAAATCTACTATGCTACTAAGTTGGAGTCTTTGATATTAATTAGTTGGAGTGAAAGAGGAGAAGCCAGCCCACCACATTATTCCTAAGGGGCTAATTATAAGTTATTAATTTATCATGAAACGTTTACATATTTTTTTTTTTTTCTGTTATGTCAAATAAGCTTACAGAAACTTTTTTTTAAAAAATCAGTGGAGATTCGAATGGCTTTGAATCACTGGCAATTGATTCCTTAATTTTTAAGACGATTATTGTTCAATCGTCTATCGTCAATTGATAGATGATGGAGATGGTTTCAAGTAACTTCGATTTCAACTTAACTGTTTTACTATCGTTTTACAAATTTTTGTAACGTTTACAGGTTTTTAAATAATTATGTTTCCTTCAACAGAGTTGTTACTTGTAACATTCAAGAATAATTATTATGGACCTGTCAATATAAAGTAGTCGACAAATAGATTTTACTTACTCAGAAGTTTTTAATACCCAACTCACAAAGTAAAGCTTGCACGAGCGTTTGACACCTTCTTATCGAACTTACGATATACTAAAACAGAACGCAAAGTTTTCAATTAATAAAATCGCTAGCACTTTACCCATGGTCAAATTCCACAAAAGTGAGCTTAAAAAACTTAAACTCACTGACTTTTAAAAACTAATGCTTCGTAACGTCCTGAATAAATTTGAATTATGGTACAGACTACAGAAAAGTAAACCGGGACGAATATAGATTATAAAGTACAAAAGACAAAAAGAGAAACCCGATATCGCTCTCGAAGTTGCTTTAATCAACTTACAACTTGCACTTAAGGCAATTGCAGACACAAGTAAATCCATCATAAGGTGTCGATTGCAAATTTTCCTTATGGAGCTTAATTGATTTTGCTTCACACCCTGTCTCAACTCAATCCTAGCACCATCTATGATCTCATTTCGAATTCAAAATTTTCTATTTCAACTGTACACTCGCCAATTCGTTTGCTTCAAGTTGCCTAACCTTTTATTTTGACAGTTATATTTTATGATTTGTCAGCATTGGTCATTGGTGCTTTGAAAAGAGATAAAGACGAAACTAGAACGAAAAATCTACTCTGGATTTTCGTATTGCATTTTAATTTAAATTTTGTGTGTGATATTTTTCCAAAACAATGGAAGCATTAATTCCCGTCATCAATAAACTACAAGATGTTTTCAATACAGTTGGATCAGATTCAATTCAGCTTCCCCAGATTGTTGTACTTGGCAGTCAGGTAAGAATGCACATCCAGTTTATTGAAATGAAGAATGAATAAATTGATTTTATCATTTTTTTCTACTAAATTATCAACTAGAAAATATTTTATACATAAAATTATGTAATCCATTTAACCGGCAATGGAATGTACCAGGGTCTATTGATAAAAAATACTTTCATTTTAGCGACGAGACGAAGTTTTGCAAGAAGAAAAAATAAGTAGAAATTCATTTCTTCCACAACAGTGTTATTGATTCATCAGTTAAAATTTTTAACGTTTTTCGTCATGAGTAATGTGTTGCAAATCAAAATAAATAATTTGATTTCATTCATTATGTGAGGGGAAAACTCCTTTTTGAAGACAGCGTAACTTTAATTTATTAGGTACAATGTGAGTTCTCCATTGTGTCACTTGCTTGTTTTTGTTCTAAAAATAGGAGGCGGCTAATAGTTACACAACACTATGCTGCAATGCAAAAGATAAATTACGAAGAATGTTTCTTTAACGATTTTTTGTTTACGCTATCGGCGGGGCAATAAGTCCATTTTTTAATGCAAAAATGAGTAAATAAACTTATCATGCAAATTTTGGACACTTTTCTGCATTTATTGAGTGCAAATTTCTTTTGAAGACGTGTTTCTGTTTGTATGGGTTGTCGACTTGATATGCGAGGCATGACCTGTTTCAACATTAAATGACTGCCATAAACATAGAACAAAGCCTAATGGGAATTAGAGGAATAACAATTTAGAAGCTATTCATGTTAACAAAAGCAGACAATGAACTCAACGAAGCTTCACATCAAGCTCATTGTTCGTGCCTATTTCCTATTTGACTCGGCCTTGTTGCTTTCTATTTCATTTGTTTAAGCTGACAATTATTTGAACTCAATCAATCAATAAACTTTAATGGTGGTAACGAAACTAATCAACTGCGTTTTGATTTTGTTAAAGAGTGGAAAACTCATCAATGGAGCGTTTGCTGCAGTCACAAAATATCTTTGTAGGGTTTCTAGACTTTTCCTAAATGCGTTAGAAAGGTCAACGAAAAACCGATTAGCTCCTTATAATTTTTGCATAAATTAGGTGCAGCAATCCTATCATCAGGTCAGCAACTTTTTTTTGCCACTGAACAAAAGCACAATTCAATACTGAGTTGCGACAAAAACGCACCTATTGTATGTTGTGAATCACTTGCATTAAATGGCGGTAAATCACTAAACATTTCACTTTGAGAGAGTGCCAAGCAACAGTATTTTATCTACCACCAATTGGTTACTCATTCTTCACTGCACTTTGTCTATAACTACACCCAAAACAGTTCAATCTCATAAACTCCTTCTCTTATTGCAGAGCTCTGGTAAAAGTTCGGTAATCGAAAGTTTGGTTGGAAGATCATTTTTGCCCCGTGGAACAGGCATCGTTACCCGACGCCCTCTTGTTCTCCAACTCATATATTCCCCCATCGACGACAAAGAACATCGGTCAGCCGAAAATGGTAAAATTTCAAACACTGTAAGTGGAATTTTTCATAATCCTTTTGTTGCTCGCACCCCCACAGGCACAGTCAATGCTGAGGAATGGGGAAAGTTTCTGCATACGAAGAAAACATTCACTGACTTTGATGAGATCCGCCAGGAAATCGAAAATGAAACAGATCGTGCTGCGGGCAGCAACAAAGGAATATGTCCAGAACCGATAAATTTAAAAATTTATTCCACACGTGTGGTAAATTTGACACTTGTTGATTTGCCCGGCATAACGAAAGTACCCGTTGGAGATCAACCCGAAGACATTGAAGCACAGATCAAAGAGTTAATTGTAAAATACATTGAAAATCCTAATTCGATAATATTGGCGGTAACCTCAGCCAACACTGATATGGCAACGAGTGAAGCATTAAAACTGGCCAAGGATGTCGACCCAGATGGTCGACGTACACTTGCAGTTGTCACAAAACTTGATCTCATGGACGCTGGCACCGACGCGATTGATATTTTGTGCGGTCGTGTGATTCCAGTCAAATTAGGCATTATTGGTGTAATGAATAGATCTCAACAAGACATCATAGATAAGAAGCACATTGAGGAGCAATTGAAGGACGAGGCTGCCTTTTTGCAGAGAAAATATCCAACACTAGCCACTAGAAATGGAACGCCGTACTTAGCAAAGACATTGAATCGTCTTCTTATGCATCACATTAGAGATTGTTTGCCTGATCTTAAAGTGAGCTTTACCTTCTATCATTTGGATTATTAAATTTTTAGCACTTCTACAATTTCAGACTCGTGTGAACGTCATGTCGTCACAATTTCAATCATTACTGCACTCATACGGAGAGGACGTTACTGACAAATCTCAAACTCTGCTTCAGATAATAACAAAATTCGCAAGTGCATATTGCGCCACTATTGAGGGCACAGCTAGAAATATCGAAACAACTGAGCTGTGTGGTGGCGCTCGCATTTGTTACATTTTTCATGAAACTTTTGGTCGTACTTTGGACTCAATTCACCCACTATCCGGATTGACGAAGATGGATATTCTAACAGCTATTCGTAATGCCACCGGACCCAGGCCAGCTTTATTTGTGCCTGAAGTTTCATTTGAGCTTTTGGTCAAAAGGCAGATTCGCCGTTTGGAAGAACCCTCACTTCGCTGCGTTGAGCTGATTCACGAGGAAATGCAACGAATCATTCAACACTGTGGCAACGAAGTTCAACAGGAAATGTTAAGGTTAATTGAAGTTTTTTTTCTCAATCTAGTTTTGTTTTTATAAATTGTGTTTTTATCCTTTTTTTTAGGTTCCCAAAACTACACGAGAAAATAGTCGATGTTGTTACACAACTGCTAAGGCGCCGTTTGCCAACCACAAATGTGATGGTGGAAAATCTGGTTGCCATTGAATTGGCTTATATCAATACAAAGCATCCAGATTTTCATAAGGATGCGGCTTTAGTGCCAAGTCTTTTGAAGGCCGACAACATTACAGAGCCATTTTCACAAATGCAAATGCAGTTCCAGAATATGCAACGTCGTCCTCAAAGGACAGCAAATTCATCACCACAAGTGCAACCAGGACAACATCAAGAAAATATGAATCAGGAAAATCATCAGGTAGAAGAATTTTTATGTTGTTTTGTAAAATCGATTTTTTCAGTGTGTTACTGCCTTTTAACTATCTTTAACAAAGCTTAGAAAATCTTCATTTATTTGCGATGACTTTCAAATATTTTCTAAGGACTTGTTTGTAATAATCGACTTTACTTTCATTACCAATCAACCCCGTTCTTGCGAGCAACACTGATTTTCTTTGCATCAATTGCCATGTGCCTTTGTTTTGAGATGAAAAAAAGCATGTGCTGCATGCAACTAGCTACTGCACGAAAATCGGTTAGCCTGAGTCCGTTTTTTAATGCAGGATATGCTTAACAATAAGGCTTCTAAATGCCTCGGGCATTGCTCTTTGAAACAATCTTCAGAATTCTCGTCTTGGTCTTTTTTAAGGACGTAGACGAATATCAGGCAAATGTTGAAGAATTCAGCCCTGATGTAGATTGTCATGACTTCTTAATCGCCTTTTGTCTGATAACTTTATCCCTGCGTCTTCCACAATCTAAAAATTCGCAAATGAGCGTTGTCTGTATTAGTCACCATAGAAGGTATTGCAGTTTTCCAGTATCCGAGTTGTTTCGAAACCTTAAGTAAAGTAAGATAGTTGCCCCCTTGACAAACCTCAACCTGGAGAATCAGGCCCTGTTCAAGTGACCATGAAATGTTGCTCAGTATTCATCTGCGGGTTTGTAAGAGCTCCCGTTCGTTTAACAGGAGCCCGTTCGTCATCATATCTATTTCAATACCATGTTCAATGAGAAGACATTGAAAGATATTTAAACCAAATAGATAAGTGCGGGTTCATTCCGAGGTTTCTGCTTTTTGACTTGAGATGTGATTCACATCTTGATTCTAGAAGTCAACTTAATCCCCTGTGATATTTCCAATAAGTTTTGGCAAAGCATTGAAGGCAGCTACTTATTACTCACAGAGCATTATAGTGTTTTTCTTTATTCATTGGTCAACCTAACACTTACTAGTTTGGCAAATTTCCTTAGGTTAGATGGGACCAGTACCCAGTGGTACCCACAAGGAGGTATAAGTAAGCACAATTGAATTTTCACTATCAGTTGCAACATCTGGGTATTGCCTAGTTTACATTTATCAGAGATAAATAATACACACCCAAGTATTTTTAGTTATTCCATACAACATTGGAATTAATGGTGCCTATCACAAGTCAATTTCGGACTACGAATCCCAAAATGAAAGCATCGTAGACATGTTCGAATCAAATGTTTTTTACGAAATTGTTCACTGTTCATAAAATTATAAACAAGTTCTAAATATCTGTTGCAAAACATGAATCAATGAATGAATGATTTGGGGTTTTATATTGTACTTCGACTTGTAGATCTATTGTACTTCTTGAGTGGTATTACTTAATTTAAAGTACTTCATCCAGATTAGTTCCTTTGATGAATCTGCATTGGTCATTCTACTCTCTTTACTCTTTATGTCTAGTACTTTTAGGTGTTTTCTTAGTCTGCAGTGTCCGGTTAGGAACCCGGCTAGCATTCTTACATTGTTTTGAGTTGAAATTGCCAAGTAAAAGCTTGGCTTGACGCATTTTGGGGAGATCATTCCAGTGTTTAACTCTGTTGTCTTCCTCCGACTTTTAATTTCGCTCTTGATGTGGCTCTCCGTTACTCCACAAAAAGGTTCCGTGAGAGGTGATCAGGCTCCAGTCTTTGCCAGTTCGTCTGCCTGTTCGTTGCCTTTGATTTCTACATGTCCTGGTACCCAGTAGATTGTAACTTTGTTGTTACTGCCCAGTTTGTTCTATTTATCAATGCATTCACTGACAAGTTTTGAAGAGATTGTGTAGGATCTTATGGCCTTGATTGCAGCCGACTTTCCGTCATTATTGCAATGTGTTTGTTTTTATATTTTCTGTCAATGTTTGGATTCCGCGCATTTGCGTATTGCATAGACTTCTGCTTGGAATATACTTGACATCCTTCCCATTGGTACTGAAATGTTTGCTCTTGGCCCAAAAATTCCTGCTCCAGTTCCTTCCGTTGTTTTTGAGCCATCTATATAACATTTTATTGCATGGGTCTTAATTGAGTAAGTGTCTTCCTCACTTTGCCACGACTTTTTGCTACTTAGCTCTACGTTGAAGAGCTTATATTATATTCTTTTCGCAAGATTTCAGGACACATTCTGTCTCTTTGTCAAATTTAGCCATCGTTGCATTTGTGATGCTTCTTATTACCAGGTGCATAGGTGTCAGGTTTACCAATACTTCTAAAGCCGCGATTGGAAAGCTTATCATTGCTACTTTTTCTAATGCTTTTCTGGTGGTCACCTGGTCGGTTGTCTTATTCCAGACTACCGCTCCATAGTTAAGGGTCGGTCTTACCATCATTAGGTATATCCACCGAATAATGCTTGGTTTACAACCCCATGATCTTCATGCTATGCTCTTACATATCATTAGGGTTTTCTTAGCCTTTTCAATTGCTGTTTCTACTTGCTTTTTCCACAAGAGTTTACTATCTAGAATCACGCCTAGATACTTAACCTTTTTTTTGGGTTCGATGGTTACTCCGTCCAGTGTTATGTTTTTCATGTCTGGTAGGAGTCTTCTTCTGGCGAATGGTATAATCGTAGTTTTTGTGGGGTTGATGTTCAGTCCTACAGATGTACACCATTTTTTCGTGATACCAAGCCCCTCTGTATTATATAGCATAGGGATCTTCAAATTTCCCACAGGCTAACAATGTGATGTGATCAGCTTAGCCACTGCACCTTATGCCTTGCGTGGTTAGTTTTTCTAATAGTTCATCTACTTCTAGGCTCCAAAGTAGGGGTGATAAGACCCCTCCTTGTAGGCAGCCTCTTGTTGTGATGATTCTCTGAATCTTTTGGCTAGAATGTGTTTCTGGCGTTCTTGTACTAAGCATTGCACTAACCCACTTTATTATTGTAATCGGAGTGTCCTTCCTCTGAAGTGCTTTGTTAACTGCCTCATGCGAGGTATTATCAAAGGCACCAAAACATTCATTACGAAGATGTTTTTAGTATTTTCTATTTGAGATTCGTAGTGTCAAATTATTTCAAAGGGCCTTGTGATTAGATTAGTTTTTAACGCGTATTCTCCTTTGATGGATAAAAATTAAATTATGTAATTAAAAATATACTGCTAATACTAATATATTTTTGTATCCATAGAATCACAATGGAGTAGAACACTCGACACCTACCAACTGGTTGTCTAACATGCTTCCGCAAGCACCCCATAGCGTAGAAAATTCAGCAACAAACACACCAATTCATAACATGTTACCAAGTCCAGTTAAAGCTGTTAACTTACTCCCGGACGTTCCCAGCCACAATTCCGCACGAAGGCTAACCGATAAGGAACAAAAAGATTGTGACGTAATTGGTAAGTTCGTCCTAACAAAACGAAATTTTCTATTAAAATTTTAACCTTGCAAATCTACCCTTCGAATAGAACGACTCATCAAATCATATTACTACATAATTCGAAAGTCGATTCAAGACTCTGTACCAAAAGCAATTATGCATTTCTTAGTGAACTTTGTTAAGGATAATCTACAAAGTGAACTGGTTACACATTTATACAAATCAGATAGAGCAGAGACTCTCCTTAACGAATCGGATCACATTGCTGTAAGGAGGAAAGAAGCAGCCGACATGCTTAAGGTAATTTCTCATACTTTTTCTCAGTCAAGTAGCACGAAATCAAAACTTCTGCTCTTTGATTTGCAGGCCCTCACACGTGCTAATCATATCATCAGCGAAATTCGGGAAACTCATATGTGGTAAATGCTTGGAAATACAACACCAGAACGTATTTATATCCTAGTTTAACCGGTTGGCTGTTTGTATTGTCGATTTACAAAAGAAAAAATACTATCCTTCCCTCGGAAGTCAATTTGTTTGTCATTTCATTGCTTTTTGCACAGTCAACCTAATAAACTATTTTTTTTTTTTTTACTTTTATTACATTTAGATATTATATTTATAGAGAAAAAAGTGTAGAACAAGTTTGATAAATTATAACGGCGAATCAGAAGACCAAGATTATTATTTTCAAGTTTTGGCCTTTGTGCTTTGCTTTTTGTTCAGCAAGCGCTGATGAATATATACAAGTTTTATGATTGCACCTGTTATATATCTATTGTAATTCTAGTTAAACAAAAATGATCCTTATAAAAACCTATGTCTTCATGTTAGAATCCATGTTGTATGTTATTTCCTTCTACATATTTATATAAGCAAATTCTATACCCAAAGAAAAATCATTTCGATCTAAGTCAAAAATGATGTTCATATATAAGTGCAACATAACTCATTTAATGATTCAAATGCACTTTAGTTGTGTTCGCTTTCTTTTGTTATTATTATTAGAAACATAAATCAGAATCATCCCTACTATTAATTACATTACGCATCGGTGTAACTACATGTAAGATACCATTCCCGAAAAAAAATAAACAAAGTTAACAACTTTGGTAATAAAAAAAAGTTTGTGAAAATGTTTTAAATCAACTACGAAAATTTCTAGTCCGACATTGATTTTTACTACACCATTAAATAAGGGAGATTAAATAAATAAATGACAGTAAAATACGAATCAGTTGTTTATTGCGACGGAATAAATTGCGAGTTGGATGTTGCTGACAACGAAGTACAGCTGATTGAAAATGAAAATCATATTCGGAACATTCGAAGCGAAGGCTTTAATTGTTGTGGAAACGGTCGCTTCGCATTTAGTTGGCTACATTTAATATGTGCCTAAATTTTAGGCCAGAGGTTCAAGAGGAAATTTAAAGCAAGTTTTTTTTAGATGCGAAGTTCAACTTGATTGTATATGGTCTTTTTTGGCCCAAGATTCTACTGCCTATAACTCGTCAAAAGTAAGATGCTCAGCTGGAGTCACCTTGACTATATGCTGGAAGATGAAGTACCAAAGAATACCAAAGTACACACCCTGTTCTTTGGATGTAGCCATCATAAGTGAGGATCCTACAACCCTGCAAGAAGCACTTAATGTATGGGTGTATGCGCCATCTTCTGTGATATAAAAATGATTACCAAGCTGAAGGGAAGACTCTTCATAGCGGTTGTGCGTCCAGCACTGACATGTAGGCTTTATAAATAGTAGCCAGATCAGAAGGGGTGAAAAATTTACTGCATCGTCTTAAGAAACCTAAGCATTTAGCCGCATTTTTGGCGACTTCAAATATGTGTTCGTTCCAACGAAGATCGTCGTTTACACACATACCGAGTACTGACAGCTTTTCGGTTTCTTGGATGCAGGTACCATTCAAGAATAATGGCAATGGGGGTTAAGCTTTAACGACAAATGACAACATTGAGTTTTCGAAGCGAATTCTACTCGGTTTTTACTACCCCTATAACAATGTTGTCAAGGTCAGAATTCAATGAGCTAATCATACGCAACCGTTTCAGTTCCACATCCGAAGAGCAAGGACGAGAATTTGGAAACGAATATGAGAAGCTGAGGGTTGAGTCGTCAGCAAAACAGTTAAAGGGATTAGAAGTTTTAGAAAATGAGGAAGAGAGTCGGAGACAAAACGGAGCCCTGGGGCACCCCAGTATTTATAAGGTGAGTATCAGACTCGAAACCATCCAACACAACTTGTATTAAACCCTGTCCGAAAGGTAGTTTCTAATCCAATGAAGAAGAGACCCATCGTAACCAAAAGCACGCATTTTCGATAAGAGAGCTTGATGCCAAACTCTGTCAAATGCCTTAGAAATATCAAGCGCAATAATATTGCTTTCTCCAAAACAATATAAAAATTGGTTCCGATTTTTGGTGAGATATACCATCAAACTCCCAGTGGACCTTTTGCTACGAAAGCCGTACTGTCGGTCATTGGTCATTGAGAAGCTTTCGTTCTTCAAGATATTTCACGAGTTGACGATTTATCAACATTTATATGACCTTGAAAAGAAGGGACGTTAATGAGATTGGACGTTAATTAGAAAAGGAGGATGATTCGCCTTTTTTAGGGACCGGCTGGACAAATGCATTTTTCCATCTGCTCGGAAAGAGCCGAGAAGAATAGGACAGATAGAAAAGTTTACGAAGTGGCTTTGCCAGCGTAGAAGCACACCTCTTCAGAATAACGGCGGGGATACCATCTGGACCAGCGGATTTATGTATATTGAGATCTTTTAGGACGCTTCCGAGCGAGTTGGAAAAAATATCTGCTTCATTGCAGAATTTACTGTCTCAAGCTCAGGTGGGGTCAATGTGCTATCAGGAAGTGTCGAGTTAGTAGCAAATTGAGCTGCCAGTAAATTGGCTTTATCGATGCAGCTGACATACGGAGAGTCATTGAAAACAAGCGTTGGGTTCGATGACGTGACATACTGTTCACAATGTTGGACAATGTACAAAAATTATGAGTGTTAGTTGACGGCAACTAAAATGAAAATGGAGTAATGAAGTTGATTTTGTCATGTTCAAAGGAGAGATCCCAGTTAACTTCGTCACAAAAGCAATGTCATACAACGTTCGATAGATACCACGATGAACGAAGCTTTGCTAAAATAATTGTGAAGTAAACATCACCATCGCGAGACTACGATGGCTGGGACATGTAGAGCGGATGGACATCAACACTCGGGCTCGACGGGCTTTCGAAAGCACATTGCAGGGAAGTCGCGGAAGGAGAAGACCTCGTCTTAGGTGGCGCAGACAATTGGGAGAAGACCTCAACCGACTTAGAGTGCAAAACTGGAGAGAACTCGCCCGAAATCGAAGTCGTTATAGAAGGATGTTGGTTGAGGTTCAGGTTCAACCCGAACTGTAATGCCTACCTAAGAAGAAGAAGAACGACCGCCGTCGGAGTATTTAGGAAACGACCAAGGGTTTCCTAATCCACTTTTAATAAGGTTCATGTCTTATAAAGGATTCTATTTCTCAATTGCCTTTTCAGCCTCGAATAGCAGCGATTTCAAAATTAATACTCCGTTTAACCTCTGCACCGGTGTTATTACCTTTGTCTATGGCAGATCCTATGTAAACGAATTCTACCAAACAAGTTGCAACTCTGTGAGTGTTCCAAACATGAAGGGTATTTTCTAACGCTTGTTTAAAACGCACGTAATCATTGTAGCCGCTAAAAAAAATCTACCTACGCAATTGGAGAAGAACAATTGACCCCAAACAAAAAAACCAATTCGAATCTACCAATTTGTAAAAATGTAAAATCAGAAAAAATTAAAAAAGAAATAACTTACCCATTGTTGATATGATGAGCACTTTTTTCAGTTTTCAAATAGATTATTTTATAATTTTTCCAAATTTTTATACTTTTTCACTCTTCGGACAATTTTACACTTTTGATTTCTTATTTCTTGTCAAGACAGGTCGGAAAGAAGCAAACGAGCGAAACACAATCCGTTGCATATGTTGTGGCAGTTCATTTTTTTAACATCGCATGCATTTCAAATTTTCCCAGTTTTTTCGAATACATGTGTGATTCAATCGTCGTAAATATTACAATATTACTTTTGTTTTTAACTAAAAAAAAACAATGGAAATTATAATAACTTAACTGAAAAGATTGAAACGAACATTTGTGAATCACTTCGAACTTGGTAAAATTTCAACGACATCAATTTTCTTGTTCCACATACTACATTATGTCAAATAAATTTGGCATCACTTTGTTAAGAGTGACAAACACGTACACAACAATTTATTTTTAATTACAGCAAGTGGTTGCTATTATTTTGTTTTGTATTAAATAAATTTGTTATTTTTGTTTATTATGAGAAGAAAGAAGGAAAAACGAAATTTCTGGTGTAATAATGAGATTGGTTGTATGTTAAACCTTGTTCGACAAATGCATACCAGACAAGGAACAACTACAACCACTCAGTACACTTTCGTAGAGATTGCTAACCAAATGAGATCGTTTGGCTTTCCCAACAAGAGTCCTACACAAATACGACGAAAGTGGTTCCAAATGAAATCTGCATACCTTTGTTTTAAACGAGGCAACAAAGATCGAATACTTTTGATACCCGAGAAATTTCGTCAAGTGATTGCGAGTTTTGTTGATGCCGAATACCAGGGAGTTGCAACTCCTCCAGAGATAGTTGATGTGAAACCAATTATTGTACGCAATCCGGTTAGGCAGATAATTCCACCACCTCCGATCGAAGGACCTAAGCCCATTCCAATTCATAGACAAGTAGTTGAACAAAAACCGAAAGTGGTATCTGAACCTTTTGTTGACAAACAGAAAAAAAAGAAGCCCGAAGTTGAGAGTGAAGGTGAATGCTTTTGTAAATCAATTTTCATTTAAACGAACCATTTCATTTCCAGATCAAGGATATAGTGAACTAAAGTTTACCAAGCTTACCAATCGCCTTAGAAGTGTACAGAAATCGCTTCAGAAAGAATTCTCCAGTCGACAGAAGGCCTTAATGGAATACGAGCATTCACTGCAGCGAGAACGGGATAAAACTTTGATGGAATATTTCACAAAATCAACCGAACAAATTTTATCGGCATCGTTCAGCATATTTGGGCAGCAAAATAGAATTTAGTTTCAACAAAAAAAAACATACACTGAATTTAGATTAATAAAAAGGTTATGACAGATATTTATTGTCTCTTTAATTAGTCTTCAGCTTTCTCTGGGGGTGGGCCACAGGGTTGGAGCATTCTTTCCATTATGTTAAAACGTATGCGTGCTTTAGACTCGTTTTCAGCAATAGCGAAATAGTTCAAAACGTCGTAATGGCCTAAGTAACTGGCTAAGGAGTCCCGGTGTTGGTTCGTCAGCCATTCGAATTTAGTTGTATCTGCATGGCCAGTTCCAATGTACTTACTTTGGAGATGTTCAAGCTGGCTGTGAATGTTGTATCGGTCACCCATTATAGAAAAGTTTACGAATTATAACTTTAACTTGGTTGAAGAAAGGACGTAGATTTGGTGGAGCTGCAGAAGCGCGTAGTACTCGTGTGTGGGCCAACAAAAGAGTTGTTTGTTTTTTCAGATCTGTACATTGTACAGTAGTAAACAAATTCTTGATGTCAAAATGACACCAAAATAGCAACACACAGGGATGTTAAATGAAAAGCATTTTTTAATTTGATAATTTTTAAACTGTTAAAGCAGTCTTAAAAACCCAAATTTAAAATATGCCTAAACAGGTAAGTCAATAAAAAGTTGGATCAAGTAGTTCGTCTGAGTAACAACTTTCGCCACTAGCCAAAACCAACTCCAAACCAAAAACCTCACAAATTCATAAAACATTCAACTCGAATGGATGGTCATAAATATATTCAAATCACTACAAGACTTTACTAGTAACTTGAGCAAGAAGCTCTCATAAATAAAAGAAATTAAAGACAAAACTTACCTTATCTAACAGTTGCGTTTTATGGATCAAACGTTGACAAATATTTACAATTTTTGATACAACTCCAAATCAACAACACCATCTCGTCAGTTTGATATTTATCTGTAAATGCTGAAACATTTTGCCCAAGCTATGTTGAAACACTAATTAATCTGCTATATATTTATTTCGAATCTATTAACACAGAAAAACAACAAGTCTATTGAGACTTCTTTGGATCCCAAGCTTCAACCTTTGGTGGTGTGGTACTATAAGGCATGTAAGAGCCTAAAAATAAAAAATAAAACATTGCCAAAGTAAGTTCTTTTAAGTTCATAACTATTCCATCACTCTAACCTTTGGTTCCAGAAAGGTTTTCAGAATGATCGGCCATCCATTTGTGTTTTGGTCGACTTCCATCACGAATTGGGGGAAGATCGGTCTGCAATCACAACACATAGTCATAAATAACAAACAATCCTCGTATTGGTCCACTACCAATCAAAACATTTACCTTGTAATGCATCCAACCAAACCATTCCGCTGGTATTTGTGAACCATCGTAGTCCATGCCCACTTGAGGAGGAAACTCTACCCAGCGATTTCTGCCATAGAAGTAGTATGGGTTCTCAAAGTATTTGTTGCCGTATTTGTCAGTTCCTACTAAAGTTCCAAGCTTGAGTTCATCAGTTCTACGAAGGTAAAGTTGAATAAATAAACAAACACTTCTCTCCTTCAGGTTAGAGAATTATATAAGAACCTGTATAGTTTCAGGTAGGTATTGCGTATTCCACCGTTCTCTTGAATTATTCGGAAAACTTTTGCCAAACGATTGATACCAAAAAATTTTGCCATTGCTTTTGCACTGCTTAAAGTTAATAAAAAGCGACAATTATTAAATAAATTACTTATTTTAATTGATAGAACATTTACCAAAGCTAGACGATAGAAGAGAAGATATCTGTCTGTTTGAAAGACGTCAGTTTGCTACTCAGATTGGTCGCTAGTATCGTAGTTGTAATAAAAAAGAAACACACAGGGTGTTAAGAATACTCAAGTTATTTTTTGAGTTTAGTCCATCAAAAATCATTTCTGCTTAAAAAAATATAGCAATTTTTTTTTGAATTAAATACAACCACGACTATTGTTTCAGGTTAAAAGTTATTTTCTATTTCTTATTTGGTGAAGTTATTCTATATGAATATATCTTGACGATCTCTCTTTTTTTAAGTCAAGATAATAGGCAATCGAATCATGGGTAAAAGCAATGAATTTTAAATCAACACTTAAACTGAAGATCCTACTTGTTTTGCTTTAAACTGTGTTCAAATTCAATTCATTTCTAACGTACTTAAACGATTTATTACTTTTAAATGTCAACTTAAATAACAGCAGAGTTATTTATAAAATAAAAAGTTAGTTCTTGTACAATTCATTCGCAAAATTCATTGATAAGAAACAACACGAATGCCAATTTACTAACTAAAATTCTGCTACTTTTATGATAGGTATGAATTAAAAAATGAATTTTACTCTACAAAATTTAAACTTTTCAATCAAACTTGCTTAAATGTATTATTACAGAATTATTTTAATTTTCTTCAAACTCTTTGCAGTACACCCTGTGCGACAATCAGAGCATCGAACTTGTCAAAATTTTCTTATCAAATCTGACAGTTTGCATTTTGAGTCACTTTGATTTCCATTAAAAATTTTTCGTATTTTTTCTACCAAATTTGCTCAGTATAATAAATTAATATACAAATTACAACCATATAACACATAAAATGGCTAAAAACACTTCCAGCTATGCATTCCGAAAAATCGATGTTGACCAATACAACGAGGATAATTTCAAAGAAGATGAACTCGATTCAGCGGTGTCGATGGGGCCGGATGAAAACGAAATCACTAGCTTGCTCACCCAAGGAAAACACATAGAAGCACTTGTTAGTGTCCTACAAAGTGCTCCATTGCGTTGCAAGCAACAACATATTAAAGTATTTAATAACAATTATTAATCGATTTAAGTCTTTCTTTACTTAGCTCATCTTGTATATTTATTAGGACCACGCCTTAAACGTAACACTCAGGGTTCTATTATCCATAAAGGCCTCTCAGATGGACTCAGCTATTGAGGCTTTAGAAGGAAACGACTTACTAGACGTATTGATGAAGTACATTTACCGTGGTTTCGAGATACCATCCGAAGGTTCCAGTGGCCATCTGTTGCAGTGGCACGAAAAAGCATATTCTAAAGGCGGTGTTGGAGCCATAGTTCGAGTGCTATCAGACACAAATAGAGCATAAAAATAATATGCAACCTGTCTAGGAATATCATGTTCAATTTTTTGTTTTTTTTCGATAAGGAATTTCTTTTTTATATTTTGAAAATTCGAGGATTACAAGTGTGTCAGAGCAAAAAGTATATGTTTTTCTTTTTTTATTACTATTAAGTGATGTAAACAATAGTCTGAAATAAAATTTCAATTGTGTATCTATTCATACCGGTTCCTTAAAGCGGAAGATACTATAGTAAACAGATAATTGACCTAAAAAGTGTTTTATTTAATCAACATACATACCTACCTATATCTAAAACAATCCTACCTATATCTACCAATCTTTCTCTCAAAGTTTTCTTTTGAGGGAGAGTGCAGGACATGACCAGAGGAGATGTAGGACTGTCTCTTCCTCCTCATCATTCCCACAGCTTCTGCAGAAGTCGTTGGAGGAAACGCCGAGTCTTATGGCGTGTCTACCTATTAGACAATGTCCGGTGATGACATTGAATACGGAGCTAACGTGCATTCTGGTTGTGGATTATAAATGTTTTGTGCGTTTTAGATCTAGCTCTAGCTATATCTGTCTTGTTGCCACACACGTAGTGATATTGTACCACGTAGTATATGTTCTGTCCATTGCTTCTTGCTTTGGCGTAAGTTTGCATGTAGCGATTGGTATACCAATATTCAACCTGCTGGTTGAGATCGGTAGAACGGTTCCTTTTCTGGCAAGTTCATCGACTTTGCAGTTACCTAGGATATCTCTGTGCTCGGCACCCAGGTAAGGTGTATATTGAACTGTTCAGCCATCTCGTTAAGAGTTAGGCGACAGTTGAGGGCGGTGACTGAGTTCATAGAAACAGCGCCGAATGATTTAAGGGCCCTTTGACTATCTGAGAAGATATGTTTACTTACAAATTTATAAAGTAAAATCAGATTTGCTAATAAACTATGATCGTAATGGAACTAAGAGTTCCTATGGATGGTCCTATGGAGTCTGATTGGTCCCTGTTATGGGGTTATAATGGCTTTCATATTTCTTATCGAGATGTTATATACTCGAACTTGCTGAAAAGAACTGATTCAATTACAAAGGCAATGATCAATGACGTTCAATGATTCAGGACTCAAAAGCGGTGTTCAGCGCGTTCTTATTTTGGCTTTTCATTCACAATACGAATCAATGAAGACAACAGAAAAATGGGTTTGATGGTTAATGAGGGCAAAACGAAGTATATGCTTTCATCAAACAAGGACACAGAACATCGACGAATTGGACAAAACGTCACAATAGACAGACATAACTTCGAGGTAGTACAGGACTTCGTCTACCTAGGATCCACTATAGACACGGATAACAAAATTAGTACAGAGATCGAACGGAAAATACTTTCTTTACGTTACTTCTTTGGGTTCAGAATTGGGAAACAAAAGCCTCTCCAGAAAAACCAAGGTAAACCTGTATAAGACCTTGATCATCCCAGTCCTGCTTTACGGCGCGGAAGCATGAACTCTGTCGAAAGCGGATGAGGCAACCCTTGGTCGTTTCGAAAGAAAAATTCTCTGAATGATCTTTGGTCCCGTTTGCGAAGGCAATGTGTGGAGAAGAAGATACAACAACAAGCTGTATGAGCTGTACCGCGACATGGGCATAGCCAGAATAGTACGCATCGCGAGGCTACGATGGTTGGGCCATGTAGAGCCGATGGACCCGAACGTTCCGGATCGACAGGTTTTCGAAAACCCATTGCAGGTAAATCATGGAGGGGAAGACCTCGTCTTAAGTGTCGCAGTCAAGTGGAAGAAAACCTCAACCGACTTAGAGTGCAAAACTACAGATAGATCGCCCGACATCGAAGTCGTTATAGAAGGATGTTGGTTGAGGCCCAGGTTCACCCCGAACTGTAATGCCCACCTAAGTAAGTAAATATGTAACTCTTTGCTATCTATATGAATGCGAGGATACTAGTTTAAGATGCATGACCATGGTTCTATGACTGAGCTTCAAAAAAATTTATTCATCTTTCACTTGATTGGAGCACACACAAATGAAATAAATTCCTTTTGAACCGTCTAGAAAACAACACTCGCAATGACAGAAATACACTCCGCTTCAATTGAATAAGCACAAATACGTTACAAAATAAATAAATAAATAAATAGGGTGGCGCAACAGAGCAAGGAGCCCCTGGGCCTAGCGCATTTCTCATAACCAAGCCTTCTGATGGAATGGAGGAGACCTACAATTTTCTGCCGGTTCCGAACAGCTAATCGAGAAAGGGCTTTTCATGGCAATGAATTTACTAACGGAGGACTTGCCAATTCCTCACGAAATGCGATACCCTTGAAAAAACATTTTTGCTTCTGTTGGGATTCAAACAACGAACCTCTGGTTTAACGCAGACATGCTAACATTCAAACCACGGGTATCACCACAAATACGTTACATTGTCTCTTTTTTCAATTATTGTACGTTAACGTGTTACGGCCAGACTCATATGCTGTTAGCTTAATAACGTTCTAGTCTAGTGAGTATACCTACGGCCACCTTTGCACAATTTGCTTCTCTACCAATTTTGGAAATTGCTAGCAACAGATGATTGTTGAGACCCAGGTTCATCCCGCACTGTAATGGCGACCTTAGTAAGTAAGTAATTTTAGTTTTAATATAATATCCTTAAATTTCACTTGCTTGATTTAAAGAGTTCTTACATAAGCTCTTTTGTTTGATTGTTCAAAAACGCTTATATCATAAAACCACCTGCTAATTTCAAAAGTCTCATTTGGTAACCCCTGTTTTATGATTTATCTTAAAAGATTGATTGGATTTTTTAGTTTGAATTGTCATCAGATCATATGAACTTAATCTGATACCAGAAAAAGCAGTGCCCATGCGTAGAAGTTAATAAGTATGCATGTTACGTGATAGTTTGATAGAATTGCTTTTACACGGATATTGTCATTTCCAAAGAATTGGCAAGTCCTTCGAAAGTGATTCATTGCCATGAGAAACGTTTTCTCACTTAGCCGTTTCGAATCGGAAGGCTTTTGCAAGACCCCTCTATTTCTTTATTTTGTTTTATTTGCTCAATAGCTCATTTTTGATAGAGAACGTATCTTATATGCTCGAATCTTTGTTTTGTTTTATGCAACAGGTTAAAAGAAGACGAAGCATATTTGGAAACAAAAAGAACAAGAAGTGTTTTATACTGCAGTAAAATTTATTGAATGGTTTTCAACATTGAATTAAATAAATACTGGTCAGTAAACACAACCCACAATAGTTTTTCAAAATTTGTGCCAAAAATACGATATATATGATATGTCAAAAATGTTGAACCTGAAAATACTCTTAAAATACACTACATAATAATTTTTTATTTTGTCATCACTGTATATCAATTTTCAGCCGTTTTATCTGCTCCTCTGCAATATCCTCTTCGCTGAATAATCTCCTTTTTCTTTTATCACTCATCAACGCTTGAAATTTTTTTGGTGAGCTTTGATTTGATTCATGGTTTGATAACCACTCAAATACGTTGTCATAAGCGTTGTCATTTATTTCATTGAGAATATTGTAGGCACTTGAACTTCTCCTTTCGTCATTTTTTGGATAAACTGTCCAACAATCGGAACAACTGCACTCTTCACCATCAATAAGTTCCTCCTCATCATCAAAATCATTGAGAAGTCTACTTTGCCAACAATCAGGACAAGTCAATGTTGATGCTTCTGAATCGATTTCATCCTCAATTTGTTCAGGTTCTGGCATTATTTCCATGTAAGATATATTTTCGCCCCCGGAGAAGTGTGCAGCACCTTCCTTAACAGCATCGGCGTATCCATCGTGGGTTGAATTCGTTGTAATCATTTTCTTTTTTCGATAGAACTCTATATTTTGCTACTAAACTTCACCTTTCGCGGTTTTTATTATTTTTTCTACAACAAACACCGTAGTGCAACTTAGACGATGGCTGAGAAGGATTTGCTCTAAAGTTACATTTGCTTTACTATTTATCTGCAAAATTTTTTCGCATTTATCAGGTATCACGTTAGATCTCCTGATATTATGACATCATTAAAGAAAGATTATTTTACGGTTATAGAGGTACGTGTTGTCGGTAGTCAGGTAATTTACAACCAATAAAATGTCATTAGGCGCCCTCCAAACGATCCTTTAAAGACACTAAAATGGCAGTAGTGGTGGTTATAAAAATAATGTCATCTACTCCTTTCAGACGAAATAAACGCTTCAAAATTATGTATGACCTTTTTCACAAACACAAACAAATATATTTTAACAACTCTCAAGATAGGCTGTTTTCAAAATTTATAGCAAGCTTACCCATGCAGCAGATACATACATACAAACTAACATTCACGAGTACACATATATGTACAAAGTTAGAAGTTGTCTATTTAGCTGCTAACTTAAAGCAACCAAATAAGGTTTTTAAAGAAAGCTTTGGAATTGTAATTGAGGAACCCATTTTTAAACTTCAAATGGAGAGAAATCATGGATTCTGACGATAACTGATGATATGAGGCTGATAGAGGAAGTATGGAACCTGCTTCCAATAGAAAAAGAGTCGAAACTGAGTAAAATATGCAGAGCAGTACTATGATACAATAAAACTTATGACAGAAACTTTTTTCTGTTCTTGAGTGAAGTTCAAAATAAAAACAAGTAAAATATTGCCAAATCCTAAATGCAATATTTACTTTACACTTTTACACTTTACTTTCACTTCATATGCTTTTATTTACCTTATTTTTCTCGGCGTCATTCGAGAATACAAAATCAATCCAGCCTGTCCCAAAAAACAGCTATTCTCCTTTCAATTACCTTCCATGACCAAGGTCATGGAAACGTTGATAACCGACAGCTAATAAATAAGAAATACCTTGAAGAACAAAAGCTTCTCAATGACCTACAGCGCGGCTTGTTCACTAGGGATCTGAGCAATAGCATGTATATATCTCACCGAAAAGTGCAACCATTGCCTATCAAAACTTCTAATCCTCTTAATTGTTTCGCCAACTATACGAGATGAGTATCTGTTTCCGTGGCGTATAGTTAAGTTAGCATTATTGTTTGTTACGTTTCCAATTCCAGACGCATGTAATTGTTTTTCCACAGGTACCGCCTTTGACAAGGTTTTGGCAAGTCATTCCAGAGTTACATTTCTCACCTATGTAAGCACCCCGAGTTCTGTTGTGCCACCTTTTTCATTTTTCTATACAGGGTGATTCGCATAAGGTGTTTAGGCGGGAGGGGCAATTTAAGAAAAAAATCACTAAAAATGGAAAAAATATTATGTAAAAATAACGGTAATACCTACAGAGTCGTGCTATAGCATTTTGAAAAGCCAAAAACCTATACATTAAATAAAAATTAAAAATAAGTTGTTCATATGAATAGTTTTTGAAATATTAATTTTCAAAGTCAAAATTTTGAAAAAAAAACATAATTTTTTTTCTTCAAACCATTTTTTTTTTTTCAAAATTTTACGTAATTAAGTAGTATTTTTCTGGCTTATTTTCAATGCTCTTATTTATTTTTGATCAAACACAAAAAACCGGATGTCAAAATAACCTGTAGTTTTTAAGAAAACCAAAAATTACAAAAATGACTTTTTAAAATGTTTTTTTTTTTAAGTTTTTTTTTCGTTATTGGAAGTGTATTTACGAAATAAATAATGAATTTTCTCTTTACTTTTTTTCACTTAAGAATCACTTAAGAGTCCAATAACGAAAAAAAAACTTAAAAAAAAAAAATTTTAAAAAGTCATTTTTGTAATTTTTGGTTTTCTCAAAAACTACAGGTTATTTTGACATCCGGTTTTTTGTGTTTGATCAAAAATAAATAAGAGCATTGAAAATAAGCCAGAAAAATACTATTAAATTACGTAAAATTTTGAAAAAAAATGGTTTGAAGAAAAAAAATTATGTTTTTTTTTCCAAATTTTGACTTTGAAAATTAATATTTCAAAAACTATTCATATGAACAACTTATTTTTAGTTTTTATTTAATGTATAGGTTTTTGGCTTTTCAAAATGCTATAGCACGACTCTGTAGGTGTTACCGTTATTTTTACATAATATTTTTTCCATTTTTAGTGATTTTTTTCTTAAATTG
Organism: Melanostoma scalare; assembly: GCA_949752695.1. NCBI lineage: Eukaryota > Metazoa > Arthropoda > Insecta > Diptera > Syrphidae > Melanostoma > Melanostoma scalare. Next base: position 16,822,607 of record OX456986.1, read on the forward strand.
CCCCTCCCGCCTAAACGGGGGAAAATGGACCCCCCCCCCTCCCATACGATTTTTTGCTTGTCTAGGTCCAACCTACACACCCTATCTTTTTGTCACACCTTATGCGAATCACCCTGTATAGTTAGTTAGTTAGTTTAAAATGACTTTTATTTCATGTATAAAACTAACAATTATTTAATAATTTCTTAAGTCTAATTGGCTTGGCCTATGGCCGTCTACCAGGTTGACAATATATAATTTTAATTTTGAATTTATTTAATGAAACATAATTATTTATAATTAAAAATCACCCTCTAAAATTCGTTTTCTATATCGAAGTGCAGCTACGGTGTAGTTGTATAAAGCATCCCATCCTCTTTCTCCGTTTAGAACTCTTAAGGCTTCTTCCTCTTCAAGGACATCTTTTGAAAATATTATTACGCGTAATTCCTTCAAAATTGGACAAACTGCAAGGAAATGGAAAACATTTTCTCTAGTGCCCATGTTGCAAAGTTCGCAGAGTGTTGGTAGATCGGTGCGGTGGGGGATGAAATTTAGGCTGAGTATCTCACCTCTTATTCTAAATATAGTGCTGATTTTTTCCACAGAGTAGCAATTCAGGAAGTATGTATTTTTACCAAGGTTGTAATTTAGTCTGCTATAATAGTTTCTGAGGCAGACGCTCCAGCCTCTTCAATATATCTTTCATAGGATAGTTGACCTAATTTCTCCAACATTGAGTTAAATTTCTCTCTTAGTGTGAAGGGTTGTTCGTTTGGCTGAATAACTATTTCTGTTCCACACTCCGACGCAATTTCATTCCACGATTTGCAGATATTCTTGTTGAATTTGATAACATTTTTCAGAATTATGTGAGGTATTCTTGTGTCCACCATCTCCAATACTTTTATTACATAATCGAAGTGCATTTTCAAGGTATGTAGGAACATAGGTTTAGTACAAGTTTCAATGTAACATATAATTTGGAGTGTTTCTCGGCAATCGAAACATCCTCTTCAAAAAGTATCGTAGGAACTTTTCAACGGAATCGTATGAACTATAACCCCATACCTGAGCTCCGTAGAGCAGTATAGATGCAGCAGTTGAACGGAAAACCTTTTGTTTTGCAGTATGAGAAATGTAATTGTTTTTAATACAACGATCCCATATCTATGAAATGGCTCGCTTAGCATCTGCTAGTTTTTCTTCAAGATGTGGACTTACGTTTAAATTTGCTGATATTAGCATTCCAAGATATTTGTACTTGCGTACGATTTCAACCTCCTCACCGTTGAAGTTCCACTTTTCCGAACGCGAGTAGCGTCCATTGCCATCTCTAAAAATCATAATTTTAGATTTCTGTAGGTTGACTGTTAAATTCCAGCTTTTACAGTATAAGTCGAGTCTGTTGATCATTCGCTGTAGACCGTCTACAGAATCACTCAAGAAAACAATGTCATCTGCATGCATTAAAGCTGGAATTTTTACTCCGTAGAAGTTTATCCCACCATGTACTGCATCAATTATATCATTAATATATAAAATGAAAAGTAATGCGCTGAGTATACACCCCTGTTTGACTCCCATGGTCGTTTCAAATTCATCCGAGATCACCCTGTATAGTCAACTGCTAAATGTCTATACATTTACAAACACTACATCCGGCTACAAAAATTAAGTTTAATTCCGAGATGCAAGGTCAGGTCCTTCTCAAACACCCTCGCACCAACATGATAGGGTTGAAAGTTGAGCTATAAAACTGATAAGAGGTATTTCAATTGTAGGATTCAGTGTATTCAGTATTTTGAAATACTGTTTCGATAGAAAGGTAATCGACTCCATTTGAGACGCTTCATACGATCCCATCAAAATATTCCTGAAATCTCACTTTCCTGGGTGACCAAAATGTAAAAAGCTCCATATCTCGAGAACGAAGCGAGATAGACGAAAAATAACGATTTTTTGGGGGTTGTACGCAGGGGGAACTCCATTTGAGACGCTTCATACGTTGTACGCAGGGGGAACTACATCTGAGACGTTTCATACGATCCCATCAAAACATTCCTGAAATCTCACTTTCCTGGGTGACCAAAATGTAAAAAGCTCCATATCCATATCTCGAGAACTAAAGCAATCGCTTAGAAATAAGTTATCAGATTAATTTTTATTATTTTTACTCTGATCCTAAATTTTGTACGATAAGCATTAGGATGCGCGCACAGTAGTGCAAGAAAGCGATGCGATGCGAGAAGCGATGCGACAAGCTATTCGAGATGCGATATTGTATACGACAAAGTGCGCAGAGTAGAAGCGATTTTGTGCGGTTATATTACTTGATTGTATATGGTGTCAAAACAATATGAATTCGTCATGCAATGTTTAACTTTGTTCCTCTGTAGTTATTAACACCAAAATAATATTTGAAAATTGCACCATATAACATAGTAGGCTGGTTGATTTTTTTCTTTAAATGCCAAAACAAACACTTCTCGCACAAAATCGCTTGAAAAAGTGGTCAGAGCAGTTTTCTTGCGAGAAGCTTGAGAGAACCTTGCGAAGGACTCGCAAGTGTCGCATCAAATATCGCTTCACTGTACGCACGTGGATAAAAAAGCATGTAAACACTTTTCTCGCTTTTTTGCACTACTGTGTGCGTAGCCTTAATACAATAGTCAGTTGCATAGTATTCCTCCCCTGAAACAATTTAACAGTCACACCCTCTATGATAAGAAAGTTCATCAGTTTTACCTTGAACTCGACTTAAAATCCGGACTTATAGTTAAATAAAGAGATTCATGAGTAAGCCGTTTAGTCCAAATGTCGAATATCTTACCCGACTCTTTTTCTCCCACACAAAACAATCTAAAAATATTTAGAATCAATGCGCATCCATGCGCCCAACTTTATGCTCACCTAATTTCCTAAACGTTGGAAAAACATTGTTAAGGGTGCTCTAAACCACTTAATGTGTGCATTTATTGTAGAAAAGGTAACAACGCATTCGCAATGCAATGCAAAGGATTTATCATCAATGTATAAATTGAGTGCACACCTTACTTGCATTGGGTTTCAACGCCGTTCTAAGAAAAAAAATTCATCTAGTTACCTAACTCACAGGATCCCTTTTAAGACAAAATCGGTACAGGTAGCTCACCTCAAGGACACTTTAATTACATTAATTAACGAATTGATAATTATGACGTATCAGGTACTAACTCACTAGCTTGCCTAGCAATGTCAATTCATTGCTATAAAATACGAACCCACTTTAAAGCACACCACAGTTTCAAAATATTAAGCAATAAGCTTGGAGAACATTTTATCTACTGCTGAAAATTAGTTACTATAAAAAACGAACCCACTTTAAAGCACAACACAGTTTCAAAAGATTAAGCAATAAGCATGGAGAACATTTCATTTACTGCTGAAAAGGTGAACCCCTTGGAGAAGGAACTAAGGGAAATGATTCAAGAAGCAAAAGAAATGTGTAAAATCTTTTATCAAGTTCAAGTCAACCGTAGACTCCCTTCAGGACAATGTGAAAATATTCAGAAATTTGAGTTGACATTACACAAAGACACTCACGTTCAGCAAAGACTAAATATTATTTCAATTGGTAAAGACAAAGTAAGTTATATAAAAGAACTTCATCAATATGTTGAAGGATTGCTTGCTGCGCTTATCAAAATAATTGACTACCTCCAAGAAGTGTACCAGAAACAAGATGTGACAATAACCGTCGTGGCAAAGAGTAATACACCCTCCAAAGTGTACCAATCGATGACACAATTCGTAATTTCATCGGATGACAGTGTTCAAGAGAATATAGAACCACAACCAAGTGCGGAAAAACAAGAACTACTCTCGATCCCAGGACATCGTGAAAGTTTAGCAGAAAAACAAATAAGAGAACCACATCAGAACCCCAAAAGCTTCCAAGAAAACATTGACAGGGATATAATAGAATGCTCCATTCACAAACATATCAAAGAAATATCGGTAGAGGACACAACTCCTACTCAAATTGAAATTCACAATAATAACCCTCCAAAGAAGCGTAAACTCAACAGGAAATCAACAACCTCAAAATCTGAAAGCTATCCAACAGGTCGCTTAACTCTTGGTACATATGGAACAACTGTACCCAGAAGCAGCTTTGAAAAAATCAACTGGAGCTCCCCAGCAGTCGCAACCAGAAAGTTGCTATCTATGGTATTTGATGATATTGTCTTAGCGACCAGTACCTTGTCCGGAAATCAATCGCCGGCATTCCACACACGTCAACGAGCACCAAAAGGGAAGCTAGATCCTTTCAAAATCGCCGATATTATCGAACATGTTTGTTTAAAGTGCAATGTTAGCAAGCAACTAGTTAGAGCAGCGATCACCACTAAATGTGCAGACAGCACAAAAAAGATCAGGCGAAAATTTCCCGATTTAATGAGTTAAACATATTATAACATATTATATTAATTATTATTATTATATTAAAATTAAACTAACGATACAAAACAAAAAACAAAGGGCGCTTTCATTAAAACATCTTATTGTGGATCTTAAAGAGATTAGTTATAATTCTTACTTCCTCTACTTATCAACTGAAAGACTAAAAAATCGTTGTTCTACGATGTTTGCTGAAAAAGAGTGAAACACATACCTTCATCGAAATTTTCAGGATCTTAAGAAACTGATTTGCCTTAAGCCAGTTTAAGAAAAAAAAGTTTCACATGTATTTGGTATTTTTTGAGCTATTTATTTATAGTTCTAAAAGCCTAAAGAAGGACTACAAGATAAACAGAAAACCCAAAGAAAATGAAGGTGAGCAATGTGCATCATACTTCTATTGTAAATATATGGCTGTTGCTTACTTTTATATCTTCTATTTTTATTGCTGTTTGGTTTCCTATAATTTTTATAATAAAATGGTATAATTACCGTTTACAGTGCTGTAGGTATGCCAAGGAATTTTTTTGAACATCTTCATATGCTTTCCACCATAAGAACCTTTGAATTACTTTTAGTTTAAGTCTAGGATGCAACGAAAAGGATAACTACCTGTAAGAACAATGCAACAATACTCCTTATAACCTCCGAAAAGATCTACTACCTATTTAAACAGTTTCTTACAAAAACAATTCTCAAACGAATGCCTTGTTTTTTTTTTCAAACAGTACCTGGAAAAATGCATTCCAGCTGAATATAATTTTACATACTCAAGGTCTCCTAAATCTTTATATCAATGAGCCTGAGTGAAACCGTGACAGATTCAGTTGTATTTGTGTACTGTGCAATCCAACACTATCATATTTTGACAAAAGTGTTTTCAACACACAAAAGCAAAAAATTTATTGAAAGCGAATCAAAAATGTGACGAATTTGCCGGGAGTTCAATGCAGAACAAATTACCCGCTGAATGATCAGAACTAGATTCATGGCCAAGATTTTTATGTGATAGTTGCGAGGAATTGACAAGTCTCCCGTTAGTAAATTCATTGCCATGAAGAGTGCTTTCTCGATTAGCCGTTCGGAATCGGCAGAAAATTGTACGTTTCCTCCATTCCCTCACAAGTCACAAGGCAATGGTTGTGAGAAATTCGCTAGCCTCCGGGGAATCCCGCTCTGTTGTGTCACCCTACTTACTCACTTATTTACTTAGTTTTTTTTTTAAACAAACTTTTGAACTTTGCTTGCAATAAATTCATCATTTCGTTTTTACTAATCGAAGAGTTCTTTCCAATACAAGACTGAAACAAAATTTTCAAGACATGCTCTATAGCTATAGTCCTAAAGAACATGTGGTTAAATTTTGGTAGGGTTCGATTGACTGGTGTTTATCAACAATCGTTCAAAGTTTTCTTTAACGAAAAATCGTCAAAGCTCCTTTTTGAGTTGGAAATTGTACTGAAAAGAAAGAATAAAGTTGGGAGCGTCTGGACACGCAAAATGTACTATCAGGAAATGACAGATGTAACGTTATGAGCATAACCGGCCGCCTGGACAAGACACTTAGACAATGATTAAAAAAGCTAATGTGCTTTCTGGTTCTACTTCTACTATACTTGAATCTCTATAGAATACCAATCGTGTGTTAACTATGTTGTTGTGATTAACTCGAAATAGTTATACCTAAATCACAAGTTAACTTCGGTTTCGACTGACATTTATGAGTTGATTCAAAGGAAATCAGTACATCCTATCACAATGTCGCTTTAACTTCGATGTTACGTGGTTCGTGTACAAGACAATTACGTGACTTTTGTGACTGAATCACAACCACCCATCGGCTTCTATCCCGTAACGTTCGACCGCTTTGAATTCGCTTGACGACTTCGTTGCTGTTTTTACTGTCAAAGCGACCAAAAGTTCAACAAAACAGAACATTTTGCTGTGAGTTTGAGTCACGTTACGTTGTCTTATATAAAACAAACGTAACATCGAAGTTAAAGCTACATAGTTATAGGTGCTACAAATCTTCTATGATTGGACTCGATCATCTCGATGTTAAAATTTCTCCCCACATACAACTTCACAAAACAAAAAAAATATTTTATGTCTGTTACTTTTTTTTAGTAGTGTAGTTTTGAATTTGTAGCTCAGAAGAGATCAACGGAGCGCGAATAACGGATTTCTATTTACATAAAATATTTTCGTCGAAGACGCGAAAAACATAAAGGGGCCAACTACAGCAGAAGCTATATGTACTTCTCGTCTGCTTGCCCGCTCAAAAATGCCAAGATTTTGGATATTTTAATTTAATGCTTTTGACTTTTACTCCATCGATAAATAGTAATTTTTTTCTAATTGATTATGGTCTAAGGAGAGTAACGTATAATTATTAAAGTGTCAACGAACTAAGGAAATAGAGTAAAAGTCATTAATGACTTCGAAAAAAGCACCATCACTAACGTATTGAATGAAAGAATTCACCTTCTGATGATGGATGAGAAAAGACCCGTTTCGTAAAGGTATTTTAATTTAATTGAACTTTATTATAAATTTGAGTACATCGTGTGCTTTATCTATCCTCATTTCAGCTCAAAAAGCAGCATTCAATATATCAATATGGGAAGTATAAGAAGTGCCACTTGTTACCCCATACCTATACGGTTCACAAATGTCATAAGAGTTATCCAATCATTCGAAAGAAAATACGACGGAATAACATATGACATCCTTGCAGAACCAATGCCCGATGGTTCCGATTACTCATATCGCTACATCATAATTGACCAAGACATATCCAAAGATATTCCCGCCAAAGAAAACCTTCACATAAATGGTTCACTCTACTCGCGCATAAATAGGATGAAAAAAATTCAAATGCAGTATACAAGACTCTTAAGAAATTCAAGAGCTGCATTGCACAAGTTACAGAAAAATTACAATGGAAAAAGTTATAAACTTTCACTTTTAAAGAGAACTGCAACAGGCGATGATCTGGGACAACAGACATTTAGAAACATTCCAACAATTTACTTAAAACTTGATGAAAAGCTTGATAAGTCATCGAATGTCAGTAACCAAGTGAAACTGAGTACTGACACTGGATCTCAGGAAACATCAATCAACGACAAAGAAAGAGATGGGTTGTCTCAAGGAGAAACTGTTGAACAAGAAGACGATATGCTGGGAGATCCAGTTCTTTTCGAACGAAAGATGAGGTCGTTTACTGACATTCTCATCCAGTTCTTACTAAATAACCAACATTAATTAAAAAAAAACATATTTCGAGGAGAAATATATAAAGCGATATATTCATGTATGTATGTAGTTTATGTTCGAAATCATAATAATAATTCGTTATGAAAAAAATTCTGACCTGAGAAAATGTTGTTTGTTTTTAAGAAAATAGAAAAAAAAAATCAGAAGCAAATAAGTTTTTAAAGAGGTCCTCAAAAGTTTTTTTATTCAAACCGACGCTATTCTAAAATCGAAGGCAATAAAAAGGTTGTTTATGGAAACTTGTTCTCCGTCCTTATTTAGAAAAATTTGTGTTGTTTGCTGAACAAAGAAAAAATCCTTTTAGTTCGAAGCACTTGAGTACATATACGTTAGATTAGTTCATTAGACTTGATTATTGTTGAGCAAGGATTTCCTTAACAGCCCCATGAGTTTTCGGATTTTACATAATACTCAACTTGCAAACCACATCACATATTTGATAACTGAACGAAAATGCAAGCTTTTTAACAGTTTATTGCGTCATCTGAATTCGACTTAGCGAAAACCTTAAGTTACTTCAGAGCTCAATTCAGGGAAATCTCGGGGCTGAATAAAAACCTATCATGAGAGTTTAAAATATTAAAACAAGAAGCTATGTGCAGTGGCGCCGCTAGAAAAAAATGAGGCGTGTGCAAGATTTGATTGGCGGGGCCCCTGAGAAAATTATTTCAGATTGCATTATTACAAAAATAGTATATTTCACAGCTATCAAACAAACTTAAGACAATATCTATTTTCGTAGAGGGAGCAAACCCGGTCACACTCAATATACAATCGATCGAATCATTTCAACAATTACTTGCACAATCACTTGCCCTTGCCTGGTTTGACGACTCGAAATATCGCCTGGTTATGAAGAATGGTTCAATGAAGTTGCCCAACTCCGATAACCAAGTTTAAAAAGAAATCCTCTCCTACTTATTACCTCATACCTATCCTACCTTCTCATCCACCGTAAGCACAATAGATCCTTGAGATCCGAGTGAAGTGTTGCCGCTTGCAGCTGCATCGCCATCCAACCTAACATTAACTCCTCCAAGGATTAATGTCTCCAAATGATAGAGGGTTTATATGTTCCTGAGTCAAGAATGGTGATATGCCAACATTTTGTACAGCTTTTACTATTTAACATCACAGTTGCTTCTTAGCATCGCGGTTTTTTAACCTTTCATGCATACTTTCCTTTCAAAATAATACTTTTGTATTCTGATTTGAAAAGCTCTTGTAATTGTATAGTAAAAAAAGTTTGATCAGCATTCATTATCATCGAATTTCCCAGTGAACACATTCAGCTATCCCGCTAGTAAAGTTTGTTCCGTTTATGTATATAAATTTACACTCCATTGTCAATAATTCATTGGAAACAAAAAGCTTATATACATAATATACTATCATACATAAAACTTATATTCAAACAGAAGTGGAGATGGAATGGAATGATCTTTGAGCATATAAATACGTTATTTATTCTATAGGTTAACGCGAGTAATAGGTACCCCATGAAATTGTTTTTGTCTTCAAGGATTATTTTGTGCTATATTGTGTGTCGTTTTCCGTCATTTTTATTGCAAGAAAGAAACTGGAATTCAGAGAAGAATAACCGTTTCACCACATATGTTTTTTTTTTAAACTCTCCTCCAATTTTTTTTCGTACATCATACCCAACTTAGCTTAAAATGGAAAAAACGCTCGTAAAACATATTGATGGGATCAGTTTGTGTGTTTCTTTATTGCTACTTAAAATCGATGATAAATAGGGTGTTTCACACAAAATCTATCAAAATACTGTAGCGTGTAGTGTGGATCGTATTAGATAGGTGTGTAAGTCGGATTCTACATATGTATTTCATTAAATTTTAAAATATAAAATTATTTATCAAATACTGCAAAGTTGATGAAGTTAACAATTGTCTCTGTAGTATTTCGAGTTGCTTGTGCATACAAACTTGGGTATGTACAAGTTTGAAGGAAGAAAATCTTTGATTGAAAATAATCGAATCGAAAATATGTATAAAATAAAATGAAAAAAACTTGTTATTGATTTTTTTAATTAGTTTTATAATATTTCGAGACATTTTTAAACAACCAACAACGTAATGGATCCCCTTTTGACGCATCCAAAGCGAAACACCCTATGCACCGTAACGGCAATGACTTCGGATCAAACGCTAGTCTAGAGAATTTTCTACCCACCCACTATTGCTGAAAGATTCCATAGAAAAAATGTACATGTGAAGAGATAGTTAAAAAAACTGATTCACCAAGGATAACATTAGAAAAAGAAACTGCCTTAAGCCAAATTAAGAGAACTGGCTAATATCACAGGGACACCATAATTCCTACCATAGAATTTGGAAAAATTTTATGGATATCACCAAAACGAAGAGACTTATTGAGCTGAACTTCAACTACGAAGCTTATGCCGCACTCACTCAATAGTTAGAACGTCTCTTTTAAATGATATGACCGAAAGGAAAATGAACCGGAAAGAAATTGAACCGTCACGTTTATTTTTTTAGTTACCTACAGGTAAATATGTAGTTTCTGCAAAGGAAGTACAGAGAGCGGTAGGAATAAAGAAGGTCGCCCAAAAAAATTTATTCAGAAGAAGCAACTAATAAAAAAGGCGAATTGAATTCTTTGTGTGATGTAATTACTCCATTTTTAAGTCAATGCCATTGAGTTAATTTCTAAGTTTAAGAGCAAATAGATTTGTACAACAGCGTTGAAGAAAAAATGTTAAATCTACGCATTTTTATATTTTACTGCTTATCGTTTTCAATAAATTAATTTAAAATTCATAAAGAGAAACAAAACTGCATAGTTTAGAAAATTCATGAATTGTTGTCTTAAGAATAAATAATCTCAAACAAAAAAAACTAAATCCTCACAAAGCAACACACTCACTAAATATAGTCAGACATAATGTCACCTAATATGAGTTACTATCAGAAAGGTACCGATACAAAAAATGACTTATGAACTAGCTTATAAATAAATAGCGTGGTACAATAGAGCTCCGGCGCCTAGCGCATTTCTCAAAACCATTGACTTTTGTGAGGGAATGGAGGGGACCTACAATTTTCTGCCAATTCCAAACGGCTAATCGAGAAAGCGCTTTTCATGGCAATGAATTTACTATCCTAAGAGTTGCCGATTCCTCGTGAAATTTGATACCGGTGAAAAAACATTTTTGCATAACAGGCAGACATGCTTCCATCGGGTACCACTGTTTTTACTTCCAAGGGCTATTTATCTAAATAACCTGAGCGATTCTATGACTAGATCGAGATAGAGAAAGTCTAGATCAGTTCTCGGATATAGAAATTTAAAATTAAACTAATCACTACCGGAAAGAATTCGACTGATACTTTATTCTTGGACTTTACCTTAAAAAAGCACATTTCAAGGTAATTACTTTCGGAGAATTTGCCAATTCCTTGTAAAAGGCGATAGGTAGATACGATACTCTTGAAAATACTATCGAACCTAGCGAGGTATCTTGTCGGAAAGGAAAATTTTACAATTTGTACGATTCAGAGGTTTTAGCTTCTCACTAATCTTCCGAAATTTTTCTCCGACATTATTTTAATACACTCGTCAAACTGCGTAGAAATGCGACCAAGTGCGTTATTTGAAAAATTTCTGACAGCTTTATGCATATTGTTTTTACGATTTCTTCCGACGTTGCGGACAATTTCCCACGCAACAGACAAATAAGCTAACCCACGCAACGTTTGTTGTAGCAGAAAACATACCAAAGTGCCATGTGATTTTAATTGGTCTCACTGAGCTCACAATTCTCATAAGCAAACTAACCAAGTGCGTATTTTTTTCTATCTAAATATAGTACTGGGGAGTTTAGTTGGATTTGAAAGTATCACCAATATTTTACGTATGAGCCCCAGCAGATATAAATAGAGACCTCACTGGAAAAGCTAAATTCCAACTATATTCGATTTCTCTTCTTTCTTTCTTGTAAGTTTTTTTTTTTTCATTGTAAGGTACTCGTAATATTGGTAGGTAAAGTAAGTTACTATCGTTTTCAAATGATTAAAATTTCAAAATTTATATAAATTAATTACGGCTGATGAATGATTTTTTTTAGAATTTTTTACTATTAATTTATTAAAACAGACAAAATATAATTTACATAATTAATAATTCAGAAAAACATAATTTTTTTCAATAACGTGGCATTATTATCAGTTAAGGGAACAGAATTCACACTTTTAGAAAAAATCATGTTTGTTGATATGGCAAAGCTAAATATACCTTTCCAGTGTCATAATTTTTTATTTAATTTTAGATTAAGTGCATATAGGTATGTACCCCCTATACCATACCTATGAAGCATTATTAAAAGAAGTGATACCATTAATCGCCTCATAGTATTTGCAGGATAATCTATCCATCTCCCCAAGATTAAAAATGATCGTTTTTTATACAAATGCCAACAATTGCAGAATCGCGTAAATACCAAAGTACCAGAGATATGACGTAGATTTGAAGTTTAAATAGGTATGTATACCATACCAATACATATATACCTCTACTCATATATAAATTGATTCAGAGCGTGAATTATGATTTCAAGTAACTTGGGTCTCTATTATTCCTCACAGCAATGATAAGTTGAGACAAATGCATCAAGCCTTTGCCATCCCGACCTTGTTGTGCTTAATTACTTATTTAATTTATTTGTTAAAGCCGATTATAAATATGATGAAGGATTCGAAATTTTAGATGTCTAAATTTTAGTCGGTGTTGAATGGGCTTTTTATTTTCTTGGAATATTTATTTTAAATACAGCGTAGGTATCTGAGTTTGACTCATAATTTTATTTGTTTTCAAATTACAGACTGTACAAGAAGATTGATTAGCTTCAATAGAAATGTGTCTACCTACCTTAAAATTGCTTGGTAGTTTTGTAGACTGCAAATTTAAAACGAAAAAAAAATTAGGAATGCACCGCACTACAAAACAAAGACCTTGAACTACTTTTGTTGTCCGGGTTTTTCAGCAATTCCCAATCAAGTAAAGATAGGATAAAGGAATTCAGAAAGAATTTATAAGGAATTTCGATTCTGCTACCAACAACCGTCTACCTGCGTTCAAAAGGGAGATAAAAGTATCCTTCACCGTTTATTTTACCCTCGTTCTTCCCTTTTTCTACAGCTCTACGAATCGCAGGGTAAACGAAAAACAATAGACTCACACTCACACTACAAATAAATTTATGGTTGTTGAGATTGTGTCTGTGTGTGTCCCTTATGATAAGAGAATAAGGGAGGATAGAAAACGCGCGCAAAACATGTTTTTTGTTGGGTTCTGTTTTCTGGTTTTTGGTATACCGTATTCTTGAGTCTTGACGCGCCAAATATCCAACAACAAAAACTTATGAGACCTTCTCTGGATGGAAGATCCCAGTCAGAAAGGGATGTTTTGTTAGTAGTTAGTTTGAGTTCGTTAGTTTAGTTTGAAAACGTCTCTTGTCCGTCTTGGTCGTCTCCAATTCAGCTGCTCATAACTAAAAAATTTAAATTGTGGTGCATTTCTTAAACTGTCATTTTTGAACTTAATCAAGTGAATTTATTGAAGTTAAAATTGTTAAAATGGAATATCAAGTAAGTTAATAACATAGTTTTATTAGAATACCTACCAATCTATGTAGAATTGTAAATCCCAACATTTTGATTAGGTTCCCAATCAGTAAGTAGATAGGTAGATACTTCGGGAAGAAGCTAGGACCCCATCTCTTCCAACCAAAGTTTCTTGACCTTGGATCAATATCCAACTTCATATACATAAATCATAAAATAGAAAAAACTAAATTTAAAAGGTCGACAGTACCTACTGCTTCTATTTAAGCATTTTCTAAATGAAAACATTCTTCTAAATCGAATTTAAAAAATTCTTCTAACTTTTAATAAACGCAGGGTAGGTAGCGCATCCCAAGAAGAAAACCTACATACAGTAAATAGGAACTTTTAAATTACTTTTCTTATTTTGTTCAACATTATTCACCTTATGATACATAAGTATTTTTAAATGTAGATTTAAATATTTATGGTTGGTAGCTTAGCTACATTATGGCTATGAATCTCGATTCTCGACTAGGATTTATACCTACTTTTTTTGTATGTTTGGCTTGTTGTTTTGTCCGTTTTAGGTGTATTGTTTAATGGTTTGGGTTTGTTAATTTATCTGTCGATGCAAAATGGTTTCATAATAATTAAAGCCAAACGCAAAACGTAGAAAATTAAGTGCAAAGTGGAAGAATTTTTCTCTGCTTTACTGTGAGCAGGCATTGCATTAAATATAGTGTTTAATTGCGTAAATTGTATCCAGTTGTATCTCTTTATAGGTAGGCCCATACTTTCCTATATTAAAAAGGTATTTCAAAACTAGTTTCAATTCAAATTGTTAAGTTGTGAATATATTTAATGTTGGATGCTTTTTCTATATAATCTGTATTAATTTCTGATTAGTAAAGTTACAATAATTGGTCTAACTACTATCAAAAAAAACCTTAACCCCCGTCCAATTTAAATCTTATACAAATTGATAAGCTGGGTAAGGTACCTTACCTACGTCTTTATTTATGGAATGTTTGGACGCATCGCATTTCAAGACCTTGAATTTCGCAATGCTTGTAATAACGTCATTTCAATCAGCCATTATTACTAGGCGTCCTGACTCCTGAGTTGAAAACTTGCAGTTCGGATTACAACACATTTGGAACAATTTCCTGTTTTGTTTGCCGACTAATCTTATACCTGAACTTGATAGAGCAGAGGTGTACCTTACCTACATTGAAGAGATAGAGAACGAGGGAGACATTTTCTGTGGTGTTATTGTCTTCCTTTTTTTTACTAATCTGCAAGATGCAAACAATGGCCTTCTTACACATACGTAGGTACCTATAATTAATTAACTGCCTGTCGCTGTCCTGTAAAGGTAGGTACATGTGTACGTACATATTTCTTTTCTAAATAAGGGATGAAATTGCTTTTGTAGTTATTACAACACTGAAAATTGGTAGCTATCGGTAAATTCACAGAATTCTACCTAAATAAGAAGTTGTGCATGAGGTTGGATGACGCTCGTTTAAATGGCAAGTTATTGTTCAATAAAACATCATTGCCTTTCCTTTCCACCTCTTTTTGAAATTGTTTTTGTTTCATAAAGTTTTCTTCAACTTGCAATTCGTATCGTAAACGAAAATTGCAAATAGTTTTCACTGAGAACTGGGAGAACATTAGGTCTGTTCGTTGAAGCCCTGGGGTTGCCCTAGGGTCGCCACAAAGCGTTTTTTGAGAAACCTAAATTCGCACTGAATGTCAAATTGAGTGTTTTTTGAGCCATAGGTTTGCCATAGGTTTTCCCCAAACTCGCCCTAGCTTTTTGCTGTGGCGATTTGAGGGCTGTCAAATGGCATGTATTTTTTTTTAATGACAGGGATGTGTGGTGATTTGTGGTTTAGCGTTTTTTGAGGACTGGAAAACCCAGGTTTTTTTGACAACTCATAGGGCTGTCAAGAAAACCTGGGTCAACCCTGGGAAAAGTTCAACGAATGGACCTATTATAGCGATCAAGAATTTGAAACCGAAAAAGTTCCTTTTGGTCTGATTCCGCCTAAAGGACCACTGTTTCTCTTCCGGAAAAAATGTAGGTACATAGGTATGTAGGTAGTTATTTTTCTTTCTTATATTTCTAGTTTAACCCAAAGGGATTGAACATACCTAGAAGTTTTCCCGGAAAAAAAAGATGCGATCATAGGTAGAGAAATTTTTTCGATATCAAATGAATGCCCATTTGTCGAATCATTTTTCACGATCTTTTTTTAGACATAAATTCCTTTTGTTTTTGAGCTACCTATACGCTCGGTAATTGTTGGTATAAAACGATTTTCTTCACATTTTTCATCAAAAATTTCTTTATATCAACGATCTTTATGTTAAAAAAAATCAGCTGCAAAATACAAATAAGTGCAACAGTGGCTGTGATGACGAGCTGCTGATTTAATAGTGAGCGTTTTTCATTGAAATTCGATAGATTTACTCTCAAATCGAGAACTACCTACTACTTTCAATGAAACATGTTTTTAGGCTTTTTCCTGGTATTGGAGATTGTTCACATAGGTATAGGAATTCATATTTTGTAATTTGTTTTTCCAGCAAATAACTGAATTTAAACATATTTACTCGTTTCCTCATACTTTTTACCTAACTTGTATTTCAATATTTTAAGTTGGTTCCCAATCAGTAATTTTTTTTCTTATCCACATTTCTAAGCATATAATTACTATGAATATCATAAAGGTGAGAGAGGTATTTTGGTACGTTAATTGCGCATAAACTAAGTATTGGACCGGTTTCGAACACCATTAGATTAGGTTTGTTCGTTGAAGCCCTAGGGTCACCCTGGGGTCGCCACAAAGCGTATTTTGAGAAACCTAAAATCGCCCTGAATGTCAGTGTTTGAGTGTTTTTTGAGCCCTAGGGTTGATCTAGGTTTCACCTCAATTCGCTCTAGGTTTTTGATGTGGCGAGTTGAGGGCTGTCAAATGGCATGTATTTTTTTTTAAATGACAGGGATGTGTGGTGATTTGTGGTCTAGCGTTTTTTGAGGACTGGAAAACCCAAGTTTTTTTTGACAACTTTTAGGGTTGTCAAGAAAACCTGGGTCAACCCTGGGGAAAGTTCAACGAACGTGAGGGAAAAAAACGAAACCCAAACGAACGATATCTACCCACGATTAGACCGATTATGAATTATGTACGAGAATGAATATGAAAAGTCAAAAAGATAGTAAAACGACTTCCAAAAGCAGTCATAAATGACAGCGCAACCTAACGAGTATCGTTATTTGTCATTATATTTGATTACATTTTCCCTTTGCATTGAACAGAGGATGAAAGCTCTCATGCTTTCACGGATCAAAGTCATTTATACTCGTAGTTAGTTTCCTTTTTATTTCAACAGTAAATTTTCACTTTTTTTCTTTTTAATATTTTCAGCCCCTAAAAAAACGTATGGTGGAGCAATCAACATCTACATTAACAAACCAACGTTATTCCCAAATTTCAACCCCAAGTGTACAATACATTCAGTACATACCAAGTAGCGAATGTAAGCTTGAAACTTTGCAGAATGTTTGCCAGCAGGCAAGCCGTCAACTTTATTCTCAACAACAAGACCAAGATGTTGTACAACCTTCGACTTCGCAAATTGTACATATCGAACATTATGAAGCTCCAATGATGCTTAACGCCTGGACCCAAACCAGTCCTGATGATTTTCCATCGTTCAATTCAGGCAATCAAGCTGAGCTGCTAGCCAAAATTCAAGCGCTTGAGCAAAAGGTTGAAACTCAAAGTGACTTGATTGAAAAATTGACTAAACCAAATCGCCAAACCCCACCCACCGAAATGATGCCCATAGAATATAGAATAATAAATCAATCAGACGGGCCCAATAATGAAACACAATTTGAAATAGAAATAAGTAGTGATAATGATAATAATGATAGCGGTAGAATCGAATATTGTTCACCAGGTCATGATAATCATAAAGAAAACAGATCTATTGGTAGACTGAGAAATGCCAGAAGTCCAAAAAGAGTTGTAGTAGAAGGTCCGCTAGTTTCAATTGGACCAAATGACACCAAAATTCCTGCAATAGAGTTTGAGAGAATCTCATGGGTATCACCGTCTATCGCAACGAGGAAGCTACTTTCGCTAGTCTTCGACCGCGAAACATTAGCCACCCACTCAATGACTGGAAAAGCTTCACCTGCATTCAAAGACATGGATAAGCCTGTAAAAAGTAAATTGGATCAAAACGCCGTGGATGATATTATATTTGCTGTTACAAAAAAATGTGGAGTTTCTTCAAAAGAAGTTCGAACGGCAATCACAACCAAATGTGCAGATGAAAATAAGATGGTAAAACTGAAGACATTGAAAACAACAGCTGCGCCAAACTTAATTTTGACTGAAAATAATGAAAGAAGAACT
The DNA here is from genome assembly GCA_949752695.1 of Melanostoma scalare. Lineage (NCBI taxonomy): Eukaryota > Metazoa > Arthropoda > Insecta > Diptera > Syrphidae > Melanostoma > Melanostoma scalare. Next base: position 16,840,329 of record OX456986.1, read on the forward strand.
AAGAAGAAGAATTAAGCTTTTCAATAGTATTTTGGATGTAAATAGTATTTATGAAAGAAATAATAGCTTTAAGATTTGCAATTCTATTGAGTTTAAATTTAAGTGTAAATATTTTTCTTCACACCAAGCAGAATTGACTTAATCAATTTCTTTTGATTTGGAACGTACAATTACTGTTTGTTTATGATTTCATTATAATGAAATTATTAATTTATGTATTTTGTTTGTTCGTTAGAACTAACCAATCTGCATGATTTCATAGGATAATGAAATCTATTACAATCAAAACCCGAATTCTTTAAATTGGTTTAAAAGAAAGAGATTACTAAAAATCCTAAAACAAAAAAAATCAAAAAATGAGAAGTGACACAAATTTATGTTGAGTTAAAATGAAGAGTATTGGTAAAACTCCTAAAACAAAAAAAAGAGCTGAAACAAATTTGTTATGTAAAAAGCAAAAGATTTTTAAAAATCCTAAAACAAAAATTAAGAGCTGACACAAATTTATGTTATGCAAAAAGCAAAAGATTGTTAAAAATCCTAAAACAAAAAATAAGAGCTGACACAAATGTATGTTATGCAAAAAGCAAAAGATTGTTAATAATCCTAAAACACCAAAAATATCAAAAAATAAGAACTGATATCAAGCATGTTCTTTCTAAAATTTGTAAACTATAAGGCATCATTAGGAGAATAGAATAAAACTGTTCACGAAGATGTCTGGTTAACTAAAGCGTTGAGGTAGCTATAAAAGCTTTGAATAAATTTTAGTTCACAACTTGGGCTAGCAAGATGAGTTTGCATTTAAAGCAAACGTACATCGTCGACAATTAATGTCGTTTTTAGTTTAATTCTCAAATATGTTGAAGAAGTAAATTCCTAAAGAAAAAGATACTGCGTTTAGCGTTTACTTTTAATGCCTTTTAAGTAACCAAAAAATTTGTATGTATTTTTCAACATATGCGCTTTTTTTAATTTTTTTTAATGCAAATAAACTGAAATATGTGGTTATTTATTTACCCTAAATTTTGTGAGATTTTTTTATTCAAGCGGGTTTTTTTCGATATTTTCTTAATTTTTTTCTAGGTGTGTGTTGTCTGGAAAAAAAGGTTTCGCATATTTTTTTTATTTTTTCTTTTATTTGCAGCTTTGATTCTATTTCTTCTGATTACGACGAAAACTTAGACTTTCAAAAACTGACGAGCACTGATGCTCGTTTTAAATGTGCCCAAAGCCCGTGTTACAGATAACAATACTCAAGAAAAACCATTTGTTATCGTTATGCTGCGATTACGATACTCGTTGTCAATATACGACCGATTTTGGAGGTCGTTTTGTATCGTTCTGACATTTTAATGGACCCATGCTTGTTATTCATAATCGATTTATGACGTGGCTATAGTTAAATTGAGTTTTGTTTCTTTGCCTAGCGTTTCGTAATTCGTAATACGGTCCAAGGGTTAAAAGAAAGAATTTAATTGCTTTTATGGGCTGTAGGTCCTATTAACCAAAGGAAAAGTTACAAGTAAATATTGGAACAAAGTAGTGCACCAATTTTATTCTGGAAACCGGTTATGTCACTTTGTATTGGTTTCACTCTGAAAAGCACTCATTTCAAAAAGCAATGGAACACATAAAATTAGTTCTATTCAGTTCTCTGTGAGTAAATTCAAAATTTTCTTCTTGACATTTGAATTACATGGATCTGTACTTTAAATCGAGAAGTAGCTGTCACTTTTCTGAATCATGAGAAGCGATCTTTTTACACTAAAAGAACGGTTTGAAAATGCTCCTTGACGCTCCTGGACGGTTTTTTCGTCCAATACGATACTAGTGTGTTCCTCTTGAGTATAAAAAGAAGAATGACATTGGTATGTCGAAGTGAGAAATTAACTAAAAAGTTTTGCCATCTTCTCCTCTTTAAAACACCGTTTCTATTATTGGCTTAAGTCTTAACGTCATCATCAGCTTTTTGACGCGAAGAAAAACTTTTTTTCTTTTCAAAACAGTCGTCTGGTGATTGTCGAACTACAGAATGAACTCAGTAATGAACTTTACGAGACATATAAACCATTGTTAAAGTACCCTTGGAACCAAATAATTAATATTTTTTTTCAATTTTTGTAAATGTCTATTTAAATTTCTTTAAACAAAACTGCATGATTGTAAGCAATTTATTGCAAGTGTATTAACAAGAACAAATTATTATCTACAAAAGTATAAAAAAAGAAAAGTTAATACTAATTTTACGCATATGAGGAGGCATTTTAACCCGTAGATTCATTACTAAGGTGAATCTGTAGGCGCAGGTGTAGTCACAGTTTCAACTTCTGAAGAATCTGGTTCATCATCTGAACCTAAAATAAAAAATATATATATATATATATTGCTACTGTGAATTGAAAAATAAAATTTATTGTACATACTTGGAAAGAGTATATCCATTAAAAAATTAAATATTCCAACCAGAATGTCCCAAAACATGTCTTCCTGTTGTAAAGTTGATATACACTAAAACCAAACTGAACTTTTTGGTAACATTAAAAGCACCAAACGATCGATTCAAATAACTGATGCATGAAACATATAAACTTAGGTATATTAGCTTAGTTTGAATCATCACATAAATAATACCACACAACAATTACAAAACAATTAAAAAAAAATCACTTGCGACTATTTTTCAATGTCATTATCATTTTACAATCGTACATACAAGAACAGGAAACAACAATATGTACCTCTCATTCATTCGTGGTTACTACGGGAAGTCCGCATTTATATTTTAGCGTTGATAAGACTAAAAGCCGTTAAAAATTGTCTTTACATTGGTTTCGTTCCACTACATTTGTATGCGTAAATAATAAAAACATTTTTGTAACCCTTGATTAATATCTGCTTCTAAAACCCAAAACAGAGGGTCTATCTATTTAAATGGTTGATGTGATGAATGCCTTGCGGTAATATACTCGTAGTAATATAAATACTTGAATTCATCAATCAAGTAAAAGTGAATTCAAAAAGCCATGCAATCAATCCAATGGCGTAACCGAGAGTCAGTCAGACTATTTTATTGGAGGTAGAGATGATTCCCAATATTATCCAAATGGTTTTTTTTTTCGCTAGCATCACCTCTCCGAAAATTAATCACTCCTCTTAAGAATCATTCTCTCGTCAGAGCAACCCACCAGATAGTAATCCAGACATGACAGGATTCATGCTTCTGGGTATACCTTCTTGGTCCATGAAAGCAGGTATTGGTTCTTCGATTGATCTCTACACTTACTTACTATTTATATTTACAAAGCCTTGGACTACTTCATATCTGTCCATTGCGACCAAGACGACGCACGTCTATTTTACGTTTCCTTCCTTGATAAATTTATTTTGTGTCTTAATAGCCAGACCCATTTCCACCAGCTCCATTCAAATGAATGGGAACGCTTCACTGACAACTCGATCCATTCTCCCAATAATAGCCCCTCTTCATTGGGCCTACTACCGTAGATGATGAACAGAACGATGAACTATTTTATTAACTTGTAAGCAAAAAATTATTAATCACACCCAAAAGTACTTAACACTATTTTGCGAGGCCCAATAGAACACGTAGCGCGTTACGGTTTTTAAAATGTCAGTACAACGTCAGTACATCCTTGCTGATGATATAAGCATCAGCAAGGATGTACTGACGTTGTACTGACATTTTAAAAACCGTAACGCGCTACCTTGCGAATTTCTTATAATTACTACAAGATTGATGTTGAAGAGACTACATGATAACGCGTGGCCTTATTTAAAGCGTTTTTCGGCATTCAAGGATGTTTTTGCTGTCTTAGCCGCAGCAGCATGATTTCTCCAGACGTACACACCATTATTAATAGGTCCGTTCGTTGAACTTTCCCCAGGGTTGACCCAGGTTTTCTTGACAACCCTGTGAGCTGTCAAAAAAACCTGGGTTTTCCAGTCCTCAAAAAACTCTAAACCACATCCATGTCATTAAAAAAAAAAATACATTCCATTTGACAGCCCTCAACTCGCCACAGCAAAAAGCTAGGGCGAGTTTATGGAAAACCTAGGTCAACCCTAGGGCTCAAAAAACACTCAATTTGAGTTTCTCAAAAAACGCTTTGTGGCGACCCCAGGGCGACCCTAGGGCTTCAACGAACAAACCTAATATCTTAACCAACTGTCAAATCAACAAGGACATGGTGTGTTTCTGTTTGGTCTTTTCTTAAATCTACTGGAGGCTGAAGATGCCGTCGATGGCGAATTTACTAGGCCTGAAGCTGCGACTCAGGCTTTCGGCGGTCACACATAATAACTAAAAGCATTTTGACATTTAGGAGAATTATATCACTGTATCGTTTCCTCAAAACATTTCTTGCATTGAAACCAAGTTTTATTGCCATAAATCACACTTGTTTTAGTAAAACTTTCAGCTTACAGATAGAGTATGCTTGTAATTAGAAATTTGAAAGTCAACTCCACAAACTATATATGTACATACATAACTAAAAGAAATCCAGCATCTACAAAATGTCCTACGAGCAAATCCTCCAGGCACCAGAGTCTGGAAGCAGCAAACTCATCTTCTTGCATCATGTCGACGAATTCGAAGCAAATGCCATAAAGAAATGCCTAATGGAGGAAAACATCAAAATTCGTTGCTTAAAATACGAAATATTTGGCTGCCTGAATCATCAAGAGAATCTTGTTAAGGTCATGCATGGTCGACATCCATTAGAGATTTTCAATTCATCCAATGAAAACTTTGTTACAAAAGTAATGAATTGTGACGTTATTGTATTTAATGCAAATTCCACTAATTTTGATAAAGTGTGCATTGATCTTCGCCGTGTAATGCAAGGGCTTGAAATGCTTTCTAAAGAACAAAATGAAAATTCTTCTGACTCTAGTTCGAAAAAGCTTCTTATACTTATATCGACACCGATGACCTGGGCTCTGACTACTCCCGATGTAACAACGACTGAAGACGATGAAGTAACAAATGAGTTTTTGCTCGAAAACGATTATAGACGCCGGAAGGCTCATAAGAACTATTGTAAGCACAAGCTTTTAGAACGTGATGTCATTTGGTTTCAAAAGAAGTGCCAATATTTTATAAAAACATTGGTAGTCTGTCCTGGAATAACGTACGGAGGGGAAAATGAAAAGTTTCACTACATTTTCAAACATGCATTTTACAATCAGCCAGTGCCAATACTTAGTCCTGGACGGCAACTCATACCAATGATATATTTGAAGGATTTTGTGCGGTAAAGCATCTATTTTTGTGAATTTCTTTTTCAAGATTATGTTTTCCTTTTAGAATTATGAAAAATATTTTCGATAATTACCCAGAATCAAAAGTTCGATATATCTTTGCTGTACCACCAACACTCATGTCACTCAAGAGCTTTGTTTATAAAATTTGCAAAAGTTTCAATGACGATTGCAGTAAGATACGTTATCAGCAAAATATCGACCTGTTGATGATGGATAAAGAACTTTTTCCGGTAAGAAAATGTTTGCATAGTAAAATATTCAAACTCACTACGCCCTTTTAGCAATCTCTTCTTGATGTACTGTCGGTCAACTTGCAATTGATGCCAACATATTTTAAAGACTTTGAATTTACTAATTTAAATGACGAATTTTGGGATCTATTAGCTCAAGAATTTCGTGAAGCTAGAAACTTAAAACCGTTGAAAATTGTAGTGGACGGTCCTCCATTAGTTGGAAAAACTGAACATGCTAAAAAACTAGCGGAATTCTATCAAGTGATTTACATCGATACATGTCAAGTGATCAGTACCTATATAAGTTTTTTGGTAAAAAAAAGAAATACTAATCGAATTCAGTGTGACGTCGATTATCTTGGTTTCTTTAATCGTAGGAGGAAAAAATAACCAACAGTACAATTGCAAAAGAGCACTTGGAGTGCAACCTGTTAAAAGGAAATGAACAAAGAGAAAAAGAGGATAAAAGGGCTACACTTAAAACCATTGAATATGACCAAGAAGATAAATTTTTCATAGAAGAGCTTCAATCAAAAATTGAAGTTTGGTCAGATGAACTCTTCCAACTTAAAGTGTACATTGCTTCCCATAAGAATTTTGAAGATCAGGACTTTGAGATGTTATCGAAGTAAGACTTTTTTCTATGCACTCAATTTGATTCTCCAATTGCTATACATACTAGGTGTCTTATTGCTCTCATTTCCGACAAGCAATATAATGTTAATCAGGGTTATGTCATCGATAACTTTCCATTTTCCTATAACCAAGCCAACAAAATCTTTTACAACACCAATAAAGTCAGCGATATTCAAAATGAATCGAACGTTGAAGCAACCAAAGACATGATTCGGCCTCCAATATTAAAACCGACACATGTTGTTATATTCGATGCTACAGATGAACAGCTCTGCAAACATGCAATGAGTCTCACGGAAACCGAAGCCACCATTCGTCGATGTCTAAGACATCAAATGCTTCCTCGCTTGGATGCATATCGTGAAAGAAATGAAGGACCAGATTGTTTAGCAAATTTATTCTATGACAACGAACTTGTACCGATCAGCATAGTTCTAGAGCAAGATACAAAAATTGAAGATACTCTTCGGATCATTAAAAACGAAATAGGTTCACCTTTTACATACCCACTGTCAAGTGCTCAACAGAAAGCCTTAAATGTTATGGCTAACGAAAAAAGGCAGAAAGAAAGAGAACAGCAAAAACTTAGAAAAGCGGAGTTATTGAAATCAATGACCATGGAACGCGATCGTAAGCTTGCAGAATGGGTATGTGGATATATTTTTTGTTTTTGATTTGATTTTTCATTCAACTCTTGGATTCTTCTTAGACGGAAAAATACAATGAAATTATGAAGCATGAACATGAAATGCATGAAATTAAGACTTTACCTCTACGCCAGTATTTGGAAAAATATGTTTTGCCTACACTCACTGAAGGAATTTTAAAAGTAGCCGAGTTACAACCTGATGATCCGGTTGATTTTTTAGCTGAGTATTTGTTTAAGAGCAATCCGGAGGGGCAACAGGTGCCGCCTTTTTGTACTGATGAACAACGATCACGTTTCATGAACTCTTTCTATGAGGATTTAAACAGCGGCCCAGATTATGTTTCGAGTTCGGTGAGATTCGGATGTGATGAATGCCATGGTGATAAGAGTTTTTGAAAAGGCAGTTCATATTATGAGATTACTTTATGTTTGGATTTTTGTTCCGCTTCAATTAACACATAAATTAGACAAATTGAATAAAATTACTTAAAACCCGATTTATGTAAATGCATTTTTCATATAAACTCAAACGGTAAATTAAAGAATTTTTGTTTTTTAAAGAGAATATACCAGGTGGTCACTGGCAATTATATTGAAAAAAGAAGTGCCCTAAACCATTCAAAAGTCTTCTAAACCATAACTGGCACAAAGAAAACACTTTTACCGATTCTGAGAAGAAAATTGCATTCAAAATCCATCCATAGGGCAATGAAAGTCCTCTTCGTTAAGTGCTTTTACTTCACCCACAAGCTAAATTTTACCAGAAGCCGTTGAGCCGGAACCGGATGGACTTTGGCGATTATGAATAGTGATAAACCTTTTTGTTGCAAGTGTCTTTCAGTGTAGAATGAAGAAAACTTCACTTACCGAGTTAAATAAATAAATAAATAGGGTGGCGCAACAGAGCGAGATTAACAGAACCATGCTTTGTGAGGTAATAGAGGCGACTTACAATTTTCTGCCGGTTTCAAACGGCTAATCGAGAAAACGCTTTTCATGGCAATGAATCTACTAACGAAGTAGTTGCCGATTCCTCGCGAAAGGAGATACCCATGGAAAAACATTTTTGCCTCTGTTGGGATTCGAACCACGATCCTCTGGGTTAACATACGGACATGCTAACCATCACGCCACGGGGACCACTTACTTACCGAGATACCATGTCTTGATAGTGTTGCCGTTAACCCTACGGTATTTTACTAATAAAGAGAAAATAACAAACCATGTATATATACTTGGGGCATTCGTAGTTTAATTCCTTTCAAAATGCAAGAATGTGCTTTTTCTGGCAAAGGAGTTGCGGGTGACTCACTGGTTCTTATTTTCTAAACTCTGTACAAAATGGACGGAGTTAACATTGGTCGATTTGTCGAAGCAACAAATCGACCAAAATGATTACATTGTTCAACGAATCGACTGCAAGGCAATACCGACAAATTGGTGTAACAGAGAAGGAGGACATGAAAGCAGTCGCATTTATTCGCACGAAGTTTCAACAAATCGACCAGTGTAAAGCCGTGTTTAATGAAAAAAAGAGTAGAGCAGCGTAGCTCAGAGCAGAGCAAGAAAGTGTGGAAATGTCAGGCAATTTAGAGCAGAACAGCTGGTGTCAAAAGTCAGCTGATAAGAAAGCAACAAACAATTTTATGACCTTAGCTAGTTTGCAAAATTATGTTTGGTATCCTATTATAATAAAAATCTATATTCGGAAACATTGGAATCAAAACTAAACTAACATGCGATGCTAATTCAATTGATTTTAAGTTAAATTCGATTTCAAATAGATTGCAAAACGCAAAATATAAACAAAAATATTTGAATCAAATGTCAACAGCTGATTTTGACACTTCCACTCCCATCTGCTCTTAAGGCCCCGGCCCATAGAACGCGTTGCGCGCGGTAGGAGCGGCGCGGCAACTGATGCGGTGGGTTTTGCCGCACGCAACTGATAGGGGTGACCCATAGAATCCGTTGCGGTGTTTTGACAGATAAATTTAGTCAAAATGGGGGCGTTCAAAAATCGTATCCGGATAGCTTGTTGTTGTTGTTTACGTGTGGGAAATCGAAAAAAATAAGTTATAATCGTGTAGCAATGATATTTTGAATGTTTTTCTGTTTTCAAAAGTCGAATTTTAATATTTCACAGCTGTTGTCTGTTGTCGATCGTTCAAAAAGGTATCTAAGATACGGCTATCCGAGATAGGCTATCCGATAGGTTCTTGAACGCGCCCATTGTCACTTTTTCCATATAAGAGAAAACTTCAAATTGGTTGTGACTGCGCATGTCTCTCTTCTGTCACCGCGTGAGAGCCGCGGCAAAGTAGAAAGTTGGGCTACTCGGCGCGTTCGGCGCGTTACTCGCGGTGCTTATGGGTCACCTCTCATAAGAACGTGTGTATTTAATCGAGCTGTCAGTTGGAAGCGGTGCCGCACGCGCGCAACGCGTTCTATGGGCCGGGGCCTTTACTCAAAAGCAAGTGCAGAAAATGCTGCTCTAAAAGCTCTAAGAGCTGCTCTAAAAGCTCTAGAGCAGGTCATTAAACACAAAAAGATCTTGCTCGGAGTAGAAAAATTTGTCATTAAACACCAAAAAGCTGCTTTTTCTGCTCTAGATCGATCTAGAGCAGGGTCATTAAACACACTTTAAACTACGTCATGGACTTGCCTGGGCTTGCCTTTTCTCTGTTGTCAGTGCGCACTGAACACAGCCAAACTTATGTTCGTACTGTACTTAAAAGGAAAATTAATTTGACAACTAAAGTCTGACAACGGAAACGCTGCAAAAAATAAAACCAAAAAGAAATAAAATACAAAGCAAATTAAAGGATTTGCATTTGCATGGGATTCCCACTAGTTTCTTTTCCAATAAGCATGTAAAATTAAATAAAAACACAACGCATGTAGAATCCATTTTAGTTTACATATTCAATTGTTTTTTGAAGAATTTATACTGTGAACCGATAAAACAAAGAACTAACAAGCATAAATATTTTGCTAAAAGTGAAAGCCGTTTCTGAGCAATCATAAAAAAGAGTTCTATTGTGCAATAATTCCACTAAACATACATTGCCAAAGCTGCTAAACCATGTCGTTTTTAAGAGGATCTCTTAATTATGTTTGGTGTACAACCAGTGTACTTGGAAAAGGAGCAACAGGATCAGTGTTTCAGGTAAGTTGAACTAGAGCCCCACATTTGCTATCTTATCTGATAAACGGTTAGTCACTGTACTTGAGGGCTCCGAATTCGTTGCATTTTCCTTATCAATGATAGCAGAAAAAATATAACAAAACCATATTTGTAGGGTGTTAATAAAAACACAGGTGAATCGGTAGCTGTAAAGACATTCAATCCATACAGTCACATGCGTCCCCAGGAGGTTCAAATGAGGGAGTTTGAAGTTCTGAAAAAAGTGAACCATGAGAACATAGTTAAGCTTCTGGCTATTGAGGACGATCAAGAAGGCCGTGGCAAAGTCATTGTCATGGAGCTTTGCACAGGCGGAAGTCTGTTTAATATTTTGGATGACCCAGAGAATGCCTATGGTTTGCCTGAAAAAGAATTTCTACTTGTCCTTGAGCACCTGTGCGCTGGAATGAAGCATTTGCGAGATAACAATCTTGTGCATCGTGACTTGAAACCAGGAAATATCATGAAGTTCATGTCGGAAGACGGTCAAACCGTATACAAACTTACTGACTTTGGTGCCGCGCGAGAACTTGAAGAAAATCAACCGTTTGCCTCGTTGTACGGCACAGAAGAGTACCTTCATCCTGATTTGTATGAAAGAGCAGTCCTTCGAAGGTCAGTAAATCGATCATTTACAGCTAATGTCGATCTATGGTCCATTGGGGTGACCTTATACCATGTAGCAACTGGTAATTTGCCCTTCCGCCCCTTTGGTGGTCGAAAAAACCGTGAGACAATGCATCAAATTACGACACGAAAAGCTTCGGGAGTTATATCAGGTACTCAATTGTCTGAAAACGGTCAAATCGAATGGTCGACAACTTTGCCCGCACATTGTCATTTGACGGCAGGATTGAAAACTCTAGTGACCCCTTTATTGGCTGGACTTCTGGAAGAAGATCGAACTAAAACGTGGTCATTTGATACTTTTTTCCACCAAGTTACATTAATTTTAAGAAAGAAAGTCTTCCACGTATTCTTCATCAACCGAACCGACAGTATTGAGATTTTCTTAGAGCCTGAAGATCAAATCGAAGAGTTCAAAGATCATATTTTTGTTCAGACTGAAGTACCCTGTGAAAAACAAATTCTTCTATATTGCAACGAACATTTAGAGCCAAGGATTGGATCATTGTGTGGTAATGGATTTTTTCCATTTATTTAACTTCCACAAATAATATGGCTTAAAATTTACAGCAAGTGCATTCCCTCTGACTGATCGAGAGAATCCAATTTTCCTTTATAGCAACGAAGATAATAATGTTCAATTGCCAACACAACAAGATTTGCCAAAGTTTCCAGTTTTTCCTACTAATGTGTCTGTCGAAAATGATGCCAGTCTAGCAAAGGTATTCCAACACTTTATCTTGCATTACTTTGAAAATCAAATAAATTATTTATTTGCAGTCTGCCTGCAGTGTAGGCCATGAGTGCAAACGACGAATCGAAACACTAACATCAATTGATATTTTGATTAAGAAAGGTGTTCAACAGTTTATTGAGACCCTAACAACTACATTGAAACTTTTGCAAAAGTAAGTAAATATAATAAAAGCACCTAGTACCTACTTATTCTCTCTATTTTTTTAAGGAAAACTAAAAGCTTTGACGAGCTATTGTCGAATGTTATGGAATACTGCGAAGTTGTTTCGGATCTAAGCAAAACAGTGAGTTGATAATGAATTACTCTTGAATATTAAATCATATATTTTTTAGAAAAAGCCCGAAGAGGATGCCAAAGCTCTCGAGGAAGTAAAAACCAACTTTGACCGTGCTGCCGATGTTATTTCGCAGCTCTTTAAACATTTCGTAGAAGACGACTCACTGAGGTAAAGTTTTTTTTGGTTTTTTGTTGTGTTATGAAGTTGAATCTCTACTTTTTGCATCAGTGATGAATGGCGGTCGTCAATGCATGGCAAAATATGTGCTTGCAAAGCACGTTCTAGTGCTAAGGCAAAATACCTTATAGACCGCTTGAGAGACTCTTGGCAGCACTTGCTACGAGATAGAGCCACACGCACGCTTACATACAACGACGAGCAATTTCATGCCCTTGAAAAGATAAAGGTAATTAATTACATTTTATTTTTGTTTGATTAAGAAAATTAATAATAAAATCTATTGAAGGTTGATCGAAATGGTAAGCGAATTAAAACCCTCTACTTGGATGATGTCAGGCCATCTGTGGCCCAAATGGCAGAATGCCTTGCCGATTGGTATAAATTGGCTCAAACAGTATACCTCAAGTCACAAATTCTTGAGAAAGACGTCAGAGACTGTGATAAGAAACTCCACACGATACGCGCTAATTTAAGTGAAATGAAAAGCATTTTGAAAACACAACAAAAAGATGACAAGGATAACGATGAAATAAACAAGATATCCAAAAACGAACAGAAGAATGTTATGAAAGTAAGTCCGATGATGTTAATTTCATGTAGTTGTCTATTCGTACGCCGCGTTGTAGCGAACGGGAACCGAACCAGAGTAGAAAAAAGGAACTTTAATTAGGCCTCTGAGATCTCAATGAGCACCGTCAAAGGAAAAGACAAATACGATACGCCGCTAAGGGTACAGAAGGTCGCCAGATAAGCGCCGCCTTATGTGTCTAAAGCTTTCTGGACCTACGCACTCTTCTTAATATAAAAATACTTGTTTTGGAATTCATGACTTGAAGAAACATTTGCTCTAGTTCTGCCTTTCGTTCATCGTGACGTACGTGCGAATAGACTCCTTCTTGATTCAGAAGGAATTTTTTTAAATTTTATTTCCTTTTTATAGTTTATACAAGAACAACAAAAAGAAGTTGTTGTTATACTGCGACAGAATCGCAAACTTATTGGCATGTTACAAGACCTTGGATTGGGTGCAAACGAAATCAGTTGCTCTCTCAAACTGAATAGTACATCCTAAGTGGCCTTCAACTGTTTGCTTCGGTTTGGGAGTATGTATTATTGTTTTATTGCTGTATGATACTGTATTGATCTTGTTCGAATGTAATTATGTTTACTTAATCTAAGATTATCCCTTTTTGTATGTACCAAACACTTGTTTTGTTTTTTACTTAAGCGATATAAATTTATTATAAAACAAATAAAGAAAAAAAAATATGTCAACAATTAGACATCATATCCATACATTGGACCCTCCATGTACGCTTTGTGTTGATCTGCAGAATTTCTTCGGATTCGTCGACCGATCGGTTCTAAATCGGCATAGCACTTGGGAAAGACCCGCTCGACAGCTTCTTCGGCCTGTTCTCTAGTGGTGTTACGAACAGCTAGTACGGAATACAATGCCTTCGTCTTCACGCAGTTCTTCAATTATTAAGAAGCTACAATTAAGTTATTTGAAACGAAAAAAAAAAACTAATCATACTTTATGCGCTTCTTTGATGTTTAGAATAGAAGCATCTCCTTGGACAAGGGCACTCAAAAATGAACAATGGGCCAAATTCGCTGCTCGAACCTCAGTGCAGGCCAGATGGTCAATGTTTTTAAAATCTAACTCATTATTGCAGTAGTCAAACATATGAATCATTTCGTGGGTAAGTACGCCTTGGACCATGCCTTCTTTTCTAGCCATATTTTGGCAAACGACGATTTGATTCATTACGGGGTCATATCCCCCAGTGACGGAAGGATCACACACCTCACATGAAATATGCCGCCGAATGTCGATTGGACAGCCTGATGATTTAAGAGCACCCATCATAAGTTTTACCAGTGGGCTATTCTTGACACACCAAAAGACATTGCGTTCGCATTTGACTTTATCCATACTCTCTGTTCCTTGCATTCCCATTAGGATTTTAGACCATTTTGGTTTGAATGTCTCACCCCGGCGCTCTGGATACAGATCGTAACCCCATTCCTTTGCTCCTTTTCCCTTGGCAGATGGGTCTGATTCGCTTGATACTGACTCTTGCTCTTTTGGTTGATCTATTTTAGCTTGAGCGTGAACAACCATGTTGATGGAATCAATTTAGTTTTCATTAAAAATCCATACAAGAAAAATTACTGATTAGCTAACCAAAAAAATATATTTTGGTTTTGAACTGTCAGAGTTCAAATGTCATAAGCAGCTGATATTCTAGTACTACATTTACCGCTAGATGGCAGTCTGAGGGAAATTTCCCAAAATATTTCAGCGGAAGTTGAAACTTAATTAAATACGTTCAGCGCAAGAAGAGAAAATACCAACGGATTTGTTTTCTTCACCGCTTAGTTCGGTAACTAAATTTTAAGCAATAAAAAACGAGTTCAACAACCTGAAAAATTTACCAAAACTTGTAAGACGATACCAAAACAGATATACTTTGATCGCTGAAATCGAAGTTACACGAAAAAATCTAAAAATCTTAAAACAAACAAATTGAAAAAATCTTTAGGCAATACAATCCACGATACATTTGGTTGAACATTAGTCGTCTAAAAAGTTGTGAAATTCAGACCAGGAGCCAGATTCTGTAACGTTTTAGACGACTATAGTTTGAATTTTAGGCAGTAAATAAATTGCATACATCTACATGCATCTGCTACTACAGAAGTGCAGAAAAGTAAAGCGAGACGGATGAAGATTATAAAGCACAAAAGTTAAAATGAGAAACGAATAATATTATGGCTGCAGATGAAAAATTATAGGTGCTGATGAACATGTTCATCTGCACCTATAATTTTTCATCCACTTCCTATAACTAGACATGTCTTCCCTCGCTATCAGACAAGTATGAATTTTACTTTCTTCTGTCTATTTCTTTTTCATTTCATCTGCACTTGCAAATGCATGTAAATCCACCATAAAAATTCAAAACGAAAAATTGTTTGTACACTCTTAAAAAAAAAATTATAAAAGATCGAAAAATGAGACTATTAGCTGAACACGACCAATCAACTGTAGCGCACTTCACTTGTATCCAAAATTTCCCTTCCCACAATCTCTGTTTCAACTTCCTTCACATGTTTCGCTCTTTTCCTTTCCTTCAATATGGCCGATCAGGTAAGCCGCGATTTTCTGAACTTAAAACTACAATTAAATATAAAAATTTCAAGTTTTTCCAACAAATAGTGGTTAAAATGAATAGCCTATTCAATTTACTTTCTACGAAACATAAAAGAAATTGTGATGTTAATTGCGTTTAAAATCTTTTCGTACTTCAAAATGTCTTGATTGAACGCGTGTTAATTTTTTGGGAATCCAAAGTGATTTACATATAAATATCTTTCCTTTCGAAATCTAAAGGTTCTACAACTTGTTAATAAATAATTATTTGCTATTTTTTTTTGTTCAGCAAACTGAACGTTCATTTAGAAAGCAATTCACGATTCCTGTGGTACGCAGGAAATCGGTGATGAGCAAACGCAAATCACGTTTCTATAGAACTATTGGACTTGGATTTAAGACTCCAAACGAGGTAAAAATTGAGTGAGCGCCATACTAATGGTCTTCTTTGTTTCTTTGCATGGTTTTTGCCCCCTCATACCCTTTGTGTGTGCCATACACAATACAACAACACATCCTACACAAAACAATTCCCAAAATACTTGACGTAACAGAACGAGAAAGCCTTCCAAAAACAGTTTGGTATCAACCTAAACCGTAAGCAAAAGCCCGGCTTTGCCAAGAAGAAGTCTCTTCGTCGCAGTCGAGAAATTGGCTTGGGCTTCAAGACACCACGTGAGGTAAGTGATCATTAAACAAGATTTGTTCATAATCCCTTCTTGTATTTTTTGTGCCTGCGAAACTTGCATCATGCTGAATCAGGTGTTCCTTTGCTGATAGTTCAAAATTGAAATTGTGCATATTTTTCTTTTTGTTAGGCTATCGATGGAACCTACATTGACAAAAAGTGTCCCTTTACCGGCAATGTAAGGATTCGTGGTCGTATTCTTACTGGAGTGGTTCGCAAATGTAAAATGCAAAGGACCATCGTCATCCGAAGGGACTACCTGCATTATGTTCGCAAATACAGTCGTTTCGAGAAGCGTCACAGGAACATGAGCGTCCATTGCTCCCCAGCTTTCAGGTAAATTTTTTATTTCTCTACATTCACTGAATCTCTGGTAATTCTATTGTGATGAAAAAATCATGACGGTCTTCATAAACAAATTGCTGATAAAACATGTAATATAATAAATTATATCTGACACAACTGCATGTTATGCTTGAAATTCTTAATAATGAATCCACATGCTAATTTGTGTTATCTCTGTTTTAGGGATGTTGAAGCCGGAGACATTGTTACCATCGGAGAATGCCGACCTCTATCAAAGACTGTACGCTTCAACGTACTGAAATGCTCCAAAGGACAAGGCGCCAAGAAGAGCTTCAAGAAATTTTAAAATAATAACTTTGATAAAATAAAGAAAAACTTTTTTTTTTAATTTATTTGTTGATTTTTTTCATTTTAAGAGTTAACAGGGGAATGATGTTCTTTTACAGTGGGAGGTAAGTTTAGTTTACCGTTTGCACAAAGGCTAATAAACTAACGTAATTATCTTTTCTTTTTTTTAAAGGTCGATGATGTCTTGGTGCTTTCCTGATCTAATATTTTTTAGGTGAGTTGAATGAATATCGAAAACTTTTTTTTCCTATTAGATGATGAAAAAATCATGACGGTCTTCATAAACACAATTGATGACTACTTCATTTAATATTAATTTATTTATCTGATCTTTATTTTTAAAACTATTTCCTAGTAGGTATTTGCCACTCAATGTTCTTAAAAATGTCATTTTGCTTTTTTACAGATACTGACCAGACGTTGAAAATAAACGCATTTTGGTGTTTAAAAGAATGCAGGCAAAGAAATCCCGATTTTTTCGTTTTCAAATGTAAAAAAGCTCGTTGCCAAAAATAAAATTAAAAGAACAATTTTCGTGTTTTACAATTGATCATTTCCATCGATAAATTAGCAAACGACGCGACGGTTGAATTCGAAAGTATTCAGCATTCAGCAATGAATGCACCTGATTGACTTAAAAGTTATAAGCAATTTGCTGTAGACTGTTTGAGGTCCTTTCACTGAGCCTAGCTAATTCGATAGCATTACTCGGCCCTATCGAGGTAACCGTTGGAGCGGAGTTTTTTCCGTAACGCATTCTTTTTAATAGATTCAATTTTGCTTCGAAGTACTTGTAAGAAATTTTTCACAAATGCGGCAACGTACATATATCATTCACAAAACTAAAACTTATCGGAAGACGTAGGATCTGCTGATCAGAAACTACCACAAAGCAAAACGTCTCTGAACCGTAGGAGATCGGAGAGAATTCCGATCGGACGGTTACCTCGATAGGGCCGATTATCAATAATCTTTTTAATGGCAAACTTGAGATTGGTATCAAAATTACCGAAAAGATAAATCAATTTGTTGGAGAGAAGCCAAACTACTCTATCAAGGCCAGTCGGCCTTGAATCCCAAATGAAAAGGACTAAAAACAAAACAGTCGACCCGTGACCACGACATGTGTAATAAAGTCGGGCAGCAAAATTCAATAATTCGAGGGAGTCTGATGCTTTGTTTTTGGCATTTGTGGTACGAAATTGTTACCTCGGGCCTTGCGATAAGGGCTAATAACTGCTACGTCAAGAGGAGTCCCGAGTCCGATTGTTTTACCGTTCGTAAAAAACACTTAGGCGAAAATTGAAAATGAAATTTTTAGGTTCAAAGTTTTAGGTTCTTTTCCAACCAGAAGTTCGATAATTGTAAAATAGTGTTATCTACAATGAAGCGATTAAACGGTTATGCACATACTTGTAGGCTTTTGTCCGCTCCGCTCCGACGATTACCTCGATAGGGCCGTCTATACCTATTCCTAGCGAAGGGAAAACCATGCTTGACTAATTTTTAAGGGAAATTTTTGATTTTAAGGTATACAGGATTTATAGTAATATCAAGGAACTTTTTTTATACTAAAAAAAGAGGAGGCTGTGCCAATCTGGAGCACTCAGACCTAATTGCCGGTCTGTTGTACTACCAGGGTAGCAGCCTTCTCTTTTTGTGATTCAGTAGATTGGAATAAGGTGGATGTAATTTCGTATACCTATAACCTCAAGGACGGCGGGCGTCCAGATGAAACTGGGAGGCTAAAAGAAAAGTAGATGTCCAGAGCTGGATTCGAACCCACGCGTCCGGCCTACCTACTGAACACTCTACAACGGCTCCACGGCCGCCTTTTCAATATAAAGGAACAGTAGCGACGCAAAATCGCCTTCTTAACCCTTTATGGCGAGCCGGTGAGCTGTGATTGTTTGAATTGACATTCTATATGTAGGTACCCACTTAAATGATATAACTTCTGTGGAGATAGGACCTCAAATTTAAAGAAGAGCTATGTATGTATGTATGTAAAGCCAAAGCTCGCATTGCTAATTGTTATTCACTTACGAGAAGGTAGAAACTCAGCTCTTCATATTTTTTTATAAAGAAGTTGTACAGTAAGTAGCCTATTCGTTTTATTGTTATTTTTAGTTAGTTTAAATGACTACATTATCCTAGTGGATTGTTTACTTTTTAAGCTACGCACTAAATTATTTGCTTTTAATAAAAAACGTACCTTATACATATTGCTGCTCTTTGTGTATTCCCAGTTTGTTACTTAAAATCGCCGAATTACATTCCTAGCAAAAAATGCATTTTTCTCACTTTCACTTTTTCACAAACACAAATCCAACGTATTATAAATTTGAAACTACATAATTGTTACTGTTACAAACTTCCAACTAATTTATTTATAACAAACAATTGAATTCTAACGAAAAAACAAGCTCTTAGCTTTGTTCAATGAGAAGAACATATCGGTTCAAGACAAAACGGAACATGAAAAATGGGTGGGTTCAACGAAGCTACGTTTTTCAGTTTAATTAAGGGGCTACATGGGCAAGTTATGAACATCTGCAAATGCACATAAACTTTTCTATCTATAAAATAATTTCATAGCGTTTTTTATTGAATTTCGCAAGATTTACACTCAAATCGAAAAGTACTCTTTTAAATAAAATATGTGGTAGTAAAGCTGATGTTCACATGTATAGCAATTCATATTTTGATATTTCGCAATTTGTTTTCTTGAGCAAATAATGTTGTTTTCCAAAATTAATTTCACTACTTCACTCCTTTTTCGTCGACTTTTCGAATTCGTTTAAGAGAAATTGACAGATTTAGAGTGATTGCGTTTGTAGTGGTAAAACTGCAAGATTTCTTTTTCATTTAAACGCTTAAAAATCGATCACTTGAATTTTAAAACTTATTTTGTCAAGAAAATTTATTTACTATCAGCGGACTTTTGGAGCTCACAAAAGTTAAATAGAAACTACGGTTTGCTTTGACAAGCAGTTACATGAAAGTTTGTTTATGGATTGGTGTTCACTCCTGTGCCCCCAAAATAGAAACGGGAGTGAAAAAATCACTCCCAAGCTTCACTCCGAATCGATTTTTGGAAAATGTTTTGAATTCGTCCCTCCAATTCACTCCGGTTTTTATTTTTGGAAAACGACATAAATGAATTGCGTATTCAATTCGAACGTGTCTAGATGTGTAATCGATTGATTGATCAATCAATCAATTTTCAACTGAAACGACTGCAATTGGTTCTGTTTGAGAGATTTTTAAAAATTGCTTTGTAACACCACCCACACCTTAGGTTCATTCAATTCTTTCCTGATATTTTTCAGCAACTATTTTGACCTAGTGCCGGCAAAACAAATTTCCAATAAGCAAACTATTTGGCATTTAAAATTTGATAGCACATGTATAATTTTGAATGTGTGAGTTAATTCCGAGTTGATACTTGATACTCCAACCAAATGAGAGTAGATCTTGCATCTTGCACTTTGAGTTTTGAGAGTAACTTTAGAATTACTCTTTTTTTAATGAAACATTGAAGATTTGAAAGGAGGAAACTCTGGTTGGTTTGAACCTTGCACACACAACTACTTCAACCGTCCACAAGCTGATTTTACATTATGTTCGGATTTCTAGTTTCGGAAAACTAGTAAAAAATTTTCTTTCATAAAATAGTGGCTGCCTAAAAAAAAAAAGTTATTTTGTAGGTACCTTTTTTAAAAAAAGTTTCTTGAAGTTTAAGTCATGAAGTGTTATTCAATCATTCCATTATCTCACAATGCATAGTTTTGAGAACTGCGCTAGGCCCCTGGGCTCCCCGCTCTGTTGCTCTAACCCATGTATCTATGTGTGCATAGTGTACATTTCTTCCTCTAGTTCAAAATATGAACAAAGGTTTTTTCAAATCCCTACACCCGAATTGAATACCCTCTTTAACTTAATCATTTTTTATTTTTACTACGTGGGCATTTGTTAATCGTCAAAGCAAGGGAAACTGTCTCTTCATACTTAAATTAGTAACTAACAACCATGTTTCATTCCAATTAGCAATTATGTTTTGTTTCAATTAAGATAGCAATGACAAATATTGCATTCAGTGGGCGGTGGTTCTTCAAATATTCAAATGCCATTCGCTCTGAGGTCTTACATTTAAAAAAGAACATAATTATTGAGATTTTTTTTATTAACTCTATTACAAATAAATAAACAACCAATGACTTAATTATAGGTAATTTAGGATAAACTACAAAGAAAAACTAAATGCACACTAAGTTATTATAAATAAATAACACTGTGCTTAACGTTGTGAGAATTGTAGAATCCACATTTTGGTAAAATTTAGTCTGCATTTCATATGGCGTAAAATGAACAAGCTTACATACATCTTTTTCGAATATTGCATCTCATATTTAGTTTGCTTTCTTTTCGGTAGCTTTGACTTGTTTGATAGGGTTCTCGACGCAAGTTTTGTACAATTCATTCATGCCTAAGGCCGCACGAACATTGTCTTTTGAAAAGAAGAATTTCTGCAATTTTCCTTTTGAGTCTACAGTTGGACGTCGATCGATTTCCTTTCCGTTTTTGAACAAAATAACAGAAGGCAGTTGTCTAGAGAAACTGCTATCGGAGATATGGAATTTCTTGGCGGTATCTGGGAAACGGCCAATGTCAATTTTACCAAACCGCAAATTATCCAAATGATATTCAGCTGATAGCTCTGAGAAAACTGGAGCAAAATTCACACAAGAAGGATTCCAGACAGTATAAAAGCAGACAATCCAAACGACCCGTTTATCCTTGGCCAATTCCTCTTCAAAAGTCTGTGCGCTACGAAAATAGGTTACGTGTTCTGGTCCCTTGTACGTTGGTTCCGGGCAAATTAGGCCAACAATAATGAATAAGAATAGGAAAATGATTCCGTAGCGGAAGTCACCGTACGCCCACAAGATCAAATTAGCTACTTTAGTGTATATGAATGAAGAAGTTAAGTAATTGATCATAGTCACGCTTCCAGTCTTTCGTGAACGAATCATTACAACAATTACCAGAAAGAATAAAATTTCAACTTCGCGACCATCCAATTCGCACATTTCTTCCTTGTGCTTAAATAGATAATTGCACACAAATGGCATTCGTTTTCCAATCAAATACGAGAAACTGAGAAGAATATTGACCCAGTAGTAGGGTTTCACAAGGATTTTAAGGTCTTTTTTAAATGCCATTATAATTAGAAGATTTAATTCACAAGTTTTTATTTAATATTAGAGCATTACAAAATTTATTTTCTTTTTTCTCGAGTGGTCGCGGTAGGCGGAAGACGAATGTCAAAAATACAGTAGAAAATTTATGTTTTCAGCACTGCAGTTGGCTATCCTTGAAGTATTAGTGTTCACAGGGTGGTGTTGTTGTAAATAGAGTTATTAAAAAAAATTGTTGGTGAAAGTAATGAAAATTATTGGAATCTTACGAACACAGTTTATACTTGAAATTTCAGAGTTTTCATACAACTTGTCTATTGGCATTTGATGTTATTTGAAGAAGTGAATTTATCAAGTCATATCAAAAACAAATCTTTTACTTTTCAAATTTGTCAATATGGAATAGCAGAGTTGTTTCAAAACGTGAAGATAGAGAAAAAATTTTCCGAACACAATTTAGAAAATTAGAACTTATTATAACTTATACCAATATGTGCTCACGATTCTGTCCGAAATCACTGATGTCTCACAAGTCACAACTTTCCACTAAGGACTCAATTTGCGATGTGGTTCTCAGCAGGTCACAACTTTGTGACTTTTTGGCAGAACCGGGATGTTAGCTAAAATTTTGTTTTTGCATTGAAAATTGTGAATTCAGTTAGTGAGTTTAATTAAAAAGTTTTTTGATTACTCATAAAATATTTCCGTTGTTATTGCTCCGTCACTTTCTGGAAGGTGAAATTTGTTTATAGCCCTGTTCTTCCCGAAATTTTTCACACTCACAAAACACAATGTTTTAATCATGTCACAACTTTCCAAAAAATACCCAAAGCATATCACAACGTTGTAAATAGTTGTAATTTGTGACTTTTGCGCAAAGACAGGTTGTTAATTTCACAATTTTTTATTTTTTGTCAGAAAAATTAAAAAAACAATATTCCTACCTTATCGACATAATCTTCGGATGGTTCCATTTTCACCATATTTTGACACGTCTCAGAATACAAGAGCACCAACAAAACAAAGCTAAAATATTTGGTGCTCATTGCACTTGACATACCGTTTTTTACTACCCTTCTCGACGTAGCCGTTTTTGAGTGCGTGTCATTTCTGTTGATGTCCACTCGGAAAATAAATTTTCCAACAAATTTGCTATTAAAATTATTTATTAAAAACAGTATTTAAAATAACAAGTGTAAGGAAAATTTTGTCGGTATGTCTGAACAAGTTGAAGAAGTAGTTGATGCAGTAACCCAGACGGTTGAAAATGTCACGGAGACTATTACAAATGCGAAAACACCATCAACTCCTGAGGGTATGGCGGTTGCATACGGCAGCCTGGTCATAATGGCTATGCTTCCAATTGTTTTTGGCTCAATAAGATCAGTGAAATATCACAAACTAAAAAAAGTAAGTATCAATTGTTCACTTTGTGTGGGAATTGTTTTTCATATGCCAACATCATCAGAGTCCTTTCTCCGGGGGTTTCTCCGTTTCCCAAACAGTTTTTGTATTACTCATTTTTTATAAGTAACTTAAAAAAAAACATATTTATTTCAAATACAACTAATACTATTGAAACACGTAATCGATCATCTGCCACTCAAGTGGAAAAACAATTCGTCTTGGTTGAAAAATTGTTTTTTTTTTATTTCACTGTCTCAAAATGTACAACGCAAATTATCTCATTGGCCGATGTTATAGAAATCATATCGCATAACCAGTTTTTTATTTTATTTTTAAATATTTGTGTGATTACAGGAATCAGGCGAAAAAGCTGATACCATGACGAGTAGAGATGCCATGTTCTTCCCCATAATTGCTTCCTGTACACTATTCGGACTCTACATGTTCTTCAAAATCTTCTCAAAGGAACACATCAATCTCCTCATCACTGGGTACTTCTTTTTCCTCGGCGTCGTTGCCCTTGCTCACCTACTCAGCCCTGTTATTGGATCTCTGATACCAACGGCTATCCCTAAAATTCCCTTTCACATCCACTTTACCAAAGGTGAAGGCAAACACAAAGAAGATATCATCAACTACAAATTTTCGACTCATGATATTGTTTGCTTGTTGATCTCTTCTGTCATCGGAGTGTGGTATCTTCTTAAGAAACATTGGATCGCAAATAATCTATTCGGACTTGCGTTCGCCGTGAACGGCGTCGAACTTCTTCATTTGAATAACATCGTAACAGGATGCATTCTTCTCAGTGGGCTTTTCTTCTATGACATCTTCTGGGTATTCGGTACAAATGTAATGGTGACTGTTGCCAAGAGCTTCGAAGCACCCATCAAGCTAGTATTTCCTCAAGATCTGATTACAAACGGTTTGAGTGCATCCAACTTTGCTATGTTGGGTCTCGGAGATATTGTTATACCTGGCATTTTTATCGCTCTGCTTCTTCGTTTTGACCACAGTTTGAAGAGAAAAAGTCGCATCTACTTCTACTCGACTCTCGTAGCATATTTCTTGGGACTAATGGCAACTATCTTCGTCATGCATGTCTTCAAACACGCCCAACCTGCTTTGCTGTATCTAGTACCAGCTTGTATGGGTACTCCAATATTGGTCGCACTTATTCGTGGAGAAATCAAGACTTTGTTCGCGTAAGTATTTGGATTGCTTGTTGTAAGAAGAGTATTCCTATAAAACTATTTTTTTTTTTGCAGCTACGAGGACCACCCCGAGGAGAAGGAGAAAGAAAAGAAAGAACTTAAAGACAGCAAGAAAAAAGAATCTAAGAAAGCTAAATAATTTATTTTGCCAAGACAACTAATTGCTATTTATTGTATATAATTTGCATATGCTAACGTTTTTTTTGTTACATTTTTTTAGTTTTTTATGAGAATTGAATTTTCAAACCTATCGGCGACGATATAAATGCACACAAACAATTTTTTTTAAATTAATTCCAATCTAAACAAAAACAAAAATTCTTGCTGATGTTCAGTTCAAATAGAAACCTTTCTGCATTTCTTTTCATTAAAATAGTGGTGTTCTTCTTATCTACAAACTACAACTTAAATCGTGCGCGAACAAATGCGCATAAGAAACATATAAAAAAACTTTTTTTTACAAGTTAGTCAAGAAATTAAGAAAATAAAAAAAAGATACGTGTATGTATTTATTAAATCTCATATGTAATTTTTTCATATGAGCGATCAAAATAAACTAACTTTTCTTAAAGGTATTTGATGTTTAAAGTGTTTATTGTTTTAGGACTGAAATCGCTTTGAATTGCTTATTCCATTTCGTTCTAAAATTACATTCTTTTGCTGAGTTTTCGAAACTTATCGCGAACGTCGTTGATTTTGGGACCACTGAAACCCCTGGCGTTTCATTTTTCTTTAGTTTATTTATTTGTTTATCAAGCCTACTGCAAACGGGTTTTATTATTAGTATAAACTGTTTTCGAGACGTGAATTGACTTACTCAATAAACAATGGTCTCTGAGTTCGGAAGGTGACTGATTGTGTAGAAGCCTTTACTAAAATGAGTAAATAATATTGTCGCTACAGCCTTGTTTAAATTCCCTGTGTCCTCTCATGGAAACCAATTATGTAAGATAAGTCGTAGTGGACTCTTTTGCACTGGAAACAATAAATTTTAAGAGAATCATTCAGCCTTATTATGAGTTTCACGTGAACAGCTTTTCGTCCGGAACATTTTTGTTCGCCCGGAATTTCAAAAGCTGTTATGAGTTTACCCTGAACAAAATTCCACTTGAAATCAGAAAGTTCACTTCGAAAAAAGACCACGTTCAGTTGCATCCAATTTCCCGTCATTGTCATCACCGTTTCCACATTTCACGGGGAAAATAGCTCATAATAAGAGAATTTTTGCGAATATGGAAAATAAGGGAAAAGTGAAATGGGATCTTTTTCGAAGGGAATTAGTTCACGTGAAACTCATAATAAGGCTAAATCACTAAAGTACCGAAGAGCTTTTGATATGACGGAGAGTTAAGAAATCGGTCGGCATTTTGTGAACTAGTTCTAATGTCAAATGGGATATCCCACTGGCGGATCACTAGTAAAAGCAGATAATTGAGAAAGTTGTGATTCCTTCGAAATCAATGTTCGAAGATTCAAGATGAAGAAGAATTCGTATGAAAATCTGAAATTCAGACAATAAACATTTTTATAATTTCTAGAGTGCGTAGGAGATTGTTTTTTACTAGCGAGAGAGATTAAGTGGTACTGGGCTTAGAGCAAGCTCATATGTACGCACTTATTTACGCTCTTCATCATTAATGCAAGTGTTAGTGGTTAGCATAAGCAGAAAAGAATGTATTCGAACAAGGACAAAACATTTCGCATAATTAATTTATTCTACACCGATAAAACAAAATCAATTAAATAATAATTAAATACAAAACAAAAATCATGCTTGTGGAGCACTGGTTTTGAGTTTTAATTTTAAACTACTTTTATACTAAGATTAAAATATGAAATAAAAGGGTTAGAGTTGTATAACCTACTACTGCGAGCTATCGGCTCATGCATGCCATAGTTAGTTCTGTGGTGGTAGCAATGCAAAAACTCTAGATTACGTAGTTGGTAAGATCCTACGCGATAGTTGAATCCTATGTGGGAGAGCAAGTCATTAGCATCAAATGAACCTGTAAGTTGATGTAAAAATACTAAATCATTGTTAATCCGTCTTTGAGAGAGTGGTTGAAGAATTAAAAGGCGAATACGATTTTCATAAGGGGGAGATGATCTTGCCAGTCAGGGCAAAACGTATGAATCTGTGTTGTACTGCCTAAATACGAGATTTATGAACCTCATAAAGAGGTGACCAAACCTGAGATGCATACTCGAGATTGGGATGAACATGACAGTTGTATAAGGAAAGGATAACATAGGGGTCGTTAAATTCTTTTGCCCATCTATTAATAAACCCAAGCATTGAATAAATGTAAAAATATTAAACAATAACAAAAAAGTTTTGTTATTGTTTTTTACCAGGAGTTGAACTAGATTTTAAAATCGTACCTGGGCGAAACGCTAATTTTTGGAGTTGAGGTCAATGGATCTCTAGATCCTCCATGCATTGAATTTGCTTTGCTTGTTATGAGGTTTATGTGTTCATTGAATTCGAGGTTAGTACTAAAAATAACAAAGATTTAAAAAGACGTTACGAAATTTGACTTGAAAGGACCTATTGTGTGAATATGAACTTATCCAAACAATAAATACTGGTGAAAATCCAAATGCTTTTAGTTTATGTAGTATGATGTTATGAGAAAGTTGGTCGAAGACCTTAGAGAAGTCAGTGTAAATGCAGTCTAATTCATACCCCTTTTCGAGTGCATTAGAGCATTTATGGTAAAATGAGAGAAGATTAGTAGCCGTCGGGAAGATCGATGCATAAATCCGTATTCCTGATTACAGATTATATTCCTTGCATAAACTTTCGCAGTTCAAACAGCTGAGGAATGCATGAAAGCTTTGCAATTGGCCTGTAGTTTTTTATATCTATTTTTTCACACTTCTTGAAAACAGGGGTAGTAAAAGACTTCTTCAACAAACTAGAAAATTGTCCACTATTTAAAGAAAGCTTAAAAAGGTATTCAAGAGGAGAGGCTAAACGTGAAGAACACTTTTTTAAAACGATAGGACCAGATGAAATGAGAAGAAAGGTTATAATAATTCTATCATTGTGAATGGGGATACTATTGAAACTTACTTGTGAACAGTGAGTTAAATACTCAAAATAGTTTTCATAAATTTTGAGAAATGTACTAGGACTACAAAAAGAGCCACAAAAATGATTTGCAAAGAAATTGCATATGTCGGGAGTATCCTTCAAAAGATTGTTATTATAAATAAAATTGGTTGGACAGCAGTCTGATTTCTTTTTGGAGTTAACAAAGGACCAGAAGCTTTTTGGGTCATTTTTAAGAGAGCAATTCGTTTGAGTTACATAGTTGGAGTAAAGATTTTAAGAAAAAGTTCTGGGTTGGGTTATACAGAAAGATTGACTTATCACGAACAATAAGGGGACTAATTTTAAGAGCAACTAGAGATGTATGGAAATTGGCTAGAGCTAGAAACCTTTGATATTCAAGGTACAGATTCTACTGCCGCGTTGTTATATTATTGACTAAAAGAGAAGCAAAGAGGTTAACAATTAATTCTTCGACCGAGGAAAATGTACTGAGGAAATCCAACGTTGAAAGCATTCGGGTTTTCTCTTTACGTAACATATTTTGATGCAAAATTAAGACAGGTTTGCACTTTTTTCGGTAAGGAGATTGGTTTAGAGTGCAAAAGTTAGATGAAGGTTGTTTGTAAGAAAATATATACGCTTATTTTTGACATTATGGATATTTCACCATTCTTTTGTGTACCAAGGAGGAAATGAATTTTTTAAACGCAAAAAGGAGTTCATACAAAATGACATGAATTGTTGGAGGCGAACATAAAGGAAAGGCCTTCATCGATCTGAGAAGTGGTGGAAAAAATAACATTGAAATCAATATTATTAAGAAGTTTGCTTCATTCATTCTGCGAAAGTTGAAACTTTAAGAATTCTCACATTTCCAACACAGATACAGGCTTACCTCGATCGAATCACAGCTCTCCCATTTGTGGTTTACAATTTCAGGCGTCACCAAAGACTTTGTTTCGGTCGCGCTCATTACTTCTGATGATCACAAAACAAATATTTCAACGAAGCTCACACTACAAAGAATTTTCTTGGAAAAACAAACATTATACAATACTCTCTGATTTTCGCCTCTATACTGTGTGCCATTGGATAACAAAAATAAACATTTTTGATTTTACAACGTCCTTTCCATTTTTATTTGTATCAATACCGAGAACAACTAAACCACCTTCCAGCTAAGTAAACATTTATTTTCAAAAAACTTCCAACTGTTCAATAGGCAGCCATTTCGAACTCTCTAGAGCGTCGTACATATTTCTGTCGTTGTCCAGAGCCTCGCGATTGAGTTTGTCTACATCAAGATGAAATTTGTGTTCAATGAGAGCCAAATCAGCATCGTGCTCTTGATTATGCTGTGCATGCTGTTGCTGTTCATAGGTCATATTTCGCTGTGCACTCCAAGCTTCAGCATGTTGGGCCAACGTCTGAGGATCAGCGTGAGAGGGTTGTTGAATTGCTTGTTGGTAGTATGCTGTAACATCCGTGGCAGCTGCTTGTTGATCATAGTACCCTTGCCAGGCACTATATCCCTGCCAGTAGGTCGAGGGATCGTAGTACTGTGAATAATTTGCAGCTTGGGTAGCTGGAGTAGTTGTGGATGGAGTAGTAGTGTAACTAGGTGTATACTCCGTGGTTGGAGTATCTGATTTTGGCTTCGGTACTGCATTACAGATTTTAAGTGGCTTACATCCGAGACCAATGTAGCCATTCATTTCATATAAAGCTGATTTTTGTTCATCTTCGATACCAAAACGAACAAAACCATAGCCTTTTGAAAATCCCGAACTGTCAAGAATTACTTTAGCCGTCTTGATAGACGTATACTTTGAAGAAAAAACTTTATATAGAGAATAGTCGTCTACATCTGAGCTGAGATCTCCAACCCATACGCTGAACTCACGGTCATTGCCGGGCATTTTATATGAATTACTTGCACTGTTTAACCGGAATCTTACTATGGGATTCGTTCCAGGGATAGGTTTACCATTTAACTTGTGCATTGCATCCATAGCCAAGTCATCTGTGGCAAAGTTGACGAAACAATATCCAGCCGGTTCACCGGTGTATTTGTTTCTCATAAGCCGAACAGTTGTAGGATCTTCTCCCATCTTACGAAAAGCGGCAATAACAAAGTTTTCAGTCATGTAGGTTTCGAGCTAAAAACGAGCAAAAACGTTGGGAAAACATAAGAAAGGTTTCATCTAAAAATGTAAAACTTACACTTCCCATCCATAGCTGACAGTGAACAGCAGACGCCATTTCAGTTGAAATATATTTTATGTATTTGAGTTTAATTTAAGGATTTAATACGATTTCAGAAAATGCTGGAAAATAATCGCCCTTTTTGTTTGATTTGTGTTTGGTTTTGCTTCCTTATAAGCTGACATTTGCTTTTTCGGTTTCACTGTCGGTAGCGCAGCACGTCGGTAGGTGGTGAAAAATGTGATGCCAATCTAATTTAAGCTAAGGCCACACTGTTTGTTTTCTCAGCAAAATTGTTTGTTCGAATTCTTGCGTGCTAAAAACAACAACAAATTAAGCTGATAGCGTGAATAAACAACCCCAATTATTTCTTAAGCGGTTATAAACTGCAAGTATTTCCAATGTTTGTGTAAATGAACTTTTGGACAAATCGTTTGACAAAACAAATATGAAAACATTACATTTGAAGCACAAAGAAGAAATAGTCATTGCATTTGTCCCTGTCCACACGTGTTATTCCAATAACGTTATATCGGTCGTTTCTGGGCAAAAGGGGTGAGGAAGAAAGAAGCTGGATGCGCAAAATGAAATTTGATTTATCTGCCTAAGCAGTACACTTGGCGTGTCCAGACGGGTTATGCTCATAACGTTATGCTTTTTTCAATACAATTTCCAACACAAAATGGAGAATTTGTGTGAGGAATTATAACAACGTCTGGACACTAGGTGTTAACAGCATAACGTTAACAGCATAACCCGTCTGGACAGGCACTTTTAAAAATAGCAGAGCAAGATCAGGGGTAAGATTTTAGACAAGCGGTTTTTGGCTTAGTTTATATCCGCGTGCAAAAAAACACTGCTATTATCAAGATGTTAAGCAAAAACTTGTCTGCAATAGATTTTGTTATCATTAACTAATTTACACTTTGTGTAAAGGCGGTATTACACTATCATATATATATGAACAAAGTTGTCATATAATGTATGGCACACTTTCTGTAAATATTGCAAGTCCTATTACACTATGCCATATATATATGAACAATTTGTATGGCAAACAATTATTATATGACAAAGAAAAGTATCGCTATCACACTTATATGACAACCTGTGCCATATAAAGTATGGCAAGCATGAATATAATGAACTAGCCATATAAAAATCGATTGATTTTATATGACTTGCGCTTGTCATACAATCGGCATCCTATGTTTTTTTATTTTTATTTCCCTATTTGTAGTTATTTCTTTATTTCTATTTGTACGTTGAATGCACGGAGTGCTTATGTGAAATCTGAAATGTTATTACACATGCATACTCGTACATAGATGTAAATTTCAATAAAAAGTGACAGAGATAATAATGAAAAAAAAAAAGAAGAAATATATATAGATATATGTTTCTACACTACTTGAAACAAGACGAACATACTTATATGGTGACAATTATGATTTTGTATTACACTACGCCATATATATATGGCTCTAGAATCATTGTCATATATATGGAGACATACAAATACTGCCATACATATATGACTATCACACTTATATGACGATATCGTGCCATATTTTTTTTTTGTCAACTTGCCATATTTATATGATAGTGTAATATGTTACGTAGCAAAACCTGAAAAAAAAAGATACCCAATGTATTATCATTCAATCCAATAACTTCATGCTACTTACCATAGGTCATACAAGAATTTCCTTCTTTTTTTCTGTTGTCGTTGTGCTAATTTTGATATCGTCAATCAACCCTAAAAAGTATAGTAAAGATAAATTAAACTGAAAAAAAAAGACAAGAATGAGAGTTTGTTTACAAAATGCAAGTACATCCGTAATGTATGTACCTATGAAAATATGTAAACAAACTCCCACCTGAGGTTTTACAAAAACAAGAGAACACAATTGTACTTACCTTTGAAAGTTCCAAAGAAAATAAAACCACCTAAATAAGAACAAAAAAAAGAAATAGAAAAACAAAACAAAAGCCGTGTTTTATTATCCTTTGTGATCTGATCCGGATCAGATCTGATAATAAAACAACTTGGATCAGAAAAAAATTTATTTCTAAATGTTGGCTGCATCGTTTCTAGAGTTTGACAGATAGTAACCACTTTTATTTTCAAAAATCGAATTTCATTTTCAATTATTGTTTCATTTGTATATTGAATTGTGATAGTCGCTCAGCGAAGTTTGTCAACAATGAACAACCGCATGTCATAGCTGCAGACAGAACAATCTGGCGATACCCGACAATCGACAAGCGATGCTATCAAGCGTGGCGGTATTATTTTGCTTATCGCACCAAAAGATCCTAGTCAGAAAATCATAAAAAGAGTTGTCGGTTGTCGCCCTAGAAGGTGACGTTGTTTCAACCGATATAAAACTGAATTTGTTGGCCCAAAAAACTATGGAAACCTCGGGATATAACGCATTTGCAGGTCGTAAAATGTTTATACCGATTTCAAACGGCTAAGTTAGAAAGCGCTTTTCATTGCAGGGCACTTCTGGATTCCTCCCGAAAGACGATACCAGCTGAAAAACGATTTTGATTTTCTGGGATTCGAACCTTAAACTCCCAAGAAATGGCAGATATTATGCTAACCATTGCAGCACGGACATCAATGGCTTCTTTGCTTCCTATTAAAAACAATCTGAAAAGTTTCCCAACCTCGCTGTTAAGACGACAACAGTTGTCAACAAATCTATCTTTATGTGCATGTTTTGCAAGCACAATTAGATATTTTTTTACTTCATTTGAGTGCAAAAATGTTTATGCATCCTTTGATAGCAGTTAATAAAATCTTCAGTCATTGGCTGTGAATCTACTCTCTGGCCAATTTTAAAATAATTGGATTCAATGTCTTCGGGCTGTTTTTGTAATGTGTTTAGCTAAACTATTAGTTGCTTCACTATTTGTTTGTAATTAAAATTTTCTTGCGTGGGTTCTATTCTTCACCATACTCTGCTGTACCACGTAGTGACCGGTCCACCTTTAAAATGCGATGTAAAACCGACAAATAGGTGTGCATTACTGTCAAACAGACGCCATCACCAACACTTCAACCGCTCTTCATAGAGCGTTGCTTCGGAGTTCTCCTTAGCCCAGGCAAGCTTGTACGTCAAGCTGATATTCAGTTACTAGATATGGTTTCGATGGGATATGAAAAACCAACGACTGACAACCAAACTTGGACGTACTGTAGTTCTTTCACAATCGTTGACGTGAAGGTTCTAGTGAAAATCAAGAATTTCAAAATGAGAGAGAAAGCAGAGGCTAAGAATCTGTCCAAAGAACGCATTTTTTACACTTTCAACCTAGACTAGGGTTAACGACACATACTAATCTGAACAAAATGAACACACAGGCGTTGCTGCGAATACAATCTTTTATTTGAAGCTAGTGTAGTTTAAACGTATAAAATAATATTTAGTTGGTATATTGTGTGCTACATGGCACCTCGCAAGTGGACGAACGTGTGTTCATACTGATTGCTAACAGTAATCCTCATCCTCATGTCTTGATGGAATACCGCACAATCAATAAATGCTTAGCGCAGGTCAAAGAAATTATTTCTTCTTCTCGAACATCCGTACAGTCCTTTTGGTTTGGTGTCCATAAGTATATTGATGTCGTTGTTGGAAACCGACCTGCGGACGAATCTCATTGCCTGGCTGAGCTTTGGTTGTCAGCTCGGTCTTTTTCCCGGCGGATCTCTGCTTCGATTGATTGGCGTATAGCTAGCTTGCAAGCACGTTGCCAGATCTTTGTCAAATCTGCGCCAGATATCCCCTGTGTTTCACTTCAGCGTCGATCTTATCATCTTCCGATTCGATCAGATCCATTTTCTCACGGATTTGTTGCAAAGCTGCCTCCGAACACAATAAGACCAAATCAGCACCAACATGACCGTGTGTCTCGGCAGCAATCTGCTCCAAATCAACGTCATCAGCTAAGCACTTGTTCTTGGTGTGAATTTTCAATACTTCGAGTCGTCCAGTGATAGGGATTCCTATATCAATTTCACGATATTGATGCGTCCGAAACGACGAAGGTCAATGGATTTGGGCTTATTAGTAGCTGCCATCACAATTAAATATGAACTCTTCTTCATGCCATTTTGCTTAGAGGTGCAATAGCGTCGATTTCATCAATGATGATTGCCGGGGAGTTCTTCTTAGCTTCCTCGAATGCCTTATCACCAATTTCGTCATAGAAAACAGCGTTGAGCGACTCTTCTTCTTCCTAATTAATATAAAAAAATACTTAATACTTTACAAAATAAAATTTTAGTTTGATAATCTTACCTCTCGCTTGATTGGATTTACTTCAATACGTTGTATGGAACTAGGAAAAAATTTGTCCCAATGTATTCCCATTGCATTTGGAAACCTTGAAAAAATAAATTCGTTCTTAAAACTCCCTTTTTCGCTTTTGAATGTCAACCTAATTTATATTTAAGTCCGGTAGGGTTTGCAATTCAGGCCATTTTGCCTTTGTACATTTTTTTTCGTTTTGACGTTTGAGTTTTTTTCCGTTCACATTCAGTTAAGGGCGACAACATATGCGTTGAAAAAGTGACCCTAGATGTGAGACTAGAAACTAAAAACTGGATTTGTAATTGTGATCCAAAAAAAAGTTGGATCTTGTGTTGTTTTTGCAAATACATATATTTTTCAAAGCAAATCTGATCTGGATCAGATCACGGGGAAAATAAAATACGGCTAAAGAAACGAAAACAACTCGCGATATTTAATTAAGAAACAAAACAAAACAAAAAAAAAAAAAAGGAAAATACCAAATGTAAATTCGCGAAACACCGACATTAATATTTTGACACTTTGATTACGCACTGGGTTGCGCAGACTATCCATCTCCCTCTAACTCAAAGTAATGAGTTAATGTTATTCAGCAATATAAGATTGCAAAGAAAGCTAAGCGTAAGTGAAATTTGAGAGAGAGAGTTATGTAAGTTTTTTTTGGTAGATTAATGTATGTTTGTGTTATTGATTAGATGATAGGTAGTGTAAGTATTAAATTGGGTATGACTATAGCTTAATAAAGAGTAAGGTAGGAGAAAGTAGGTATGTATGTAGGTGTGTGAAGAAAGGGGGTGGACAGTTAGTGAGAAGTACAGATGGCAACATAGAAACAGATGGTAAATTTTAAAGAATAATAGAAAACGTTAATCAGCTGTCTACCGATCCAAATAGAGAGGTAATTATGTATTTGATTTGACAACGGGATTCGAACCAAGTGCTTATGTACCCGAGGAGCAAAAGAGTTAACAAGGGAAAGAAAAATGTAGAACTTTCTTTTTGCAAAAGAACAGCTGACAGAGGAAGTTCGGCACTGATTTTTCTAATTTGTAAAAGGGTCAAGTAAGCTCAATTAAAACAAAGTCAAGTTTCAAATTAGTTTTTTTGACACAAATAAAGAAAGAAAAAAAAAAGGAAGATATAAAAGGAAGAATAAGTAAAGAAAAGGTAAGGAAGATTTGGAAACATATGTATAGGTATAAGGTGCGAATTATAATATTTTATTGAATTTATTTTATATAGAAAGTTGAAGGAACTAAAGGAAAACCTTTGAGAAGCGAGGGAGAAGAAAATAAAAGAAAAAAGCAGAGGTAGGTTAGAGAAAGTGAAATAACTTTTGAACGAGTATTAAAAATTTTAAATTTAAATAGGTTGGTTAGACAACCTCTGCAATGTTTTTTTTTTTGACCTACCCAAGGTCAAGGGCAACTATAGAGGACCCATCTAGAAGAATATATGTAGATGCATATATGAGGAGGCTGAGGAGGAGAAAGAAGAAAGAACTAGAAGAAGTTTAAGGATTGTGGAAAAAGGATCCGAAAGTGAATTTAGAGAATAAGATTGAAAGTGGAAAATTAAAAGTATAAGAACTGAAAGTGAATGCGAAGAATAAGCTTAAAAGTGAAATATACAGAATAAGATTGAAGGTGAACTCAAACAAGAAAGTATTAAAAGTGAAATTATAAGTATTGAAGGAAAAGGAAAAAGAAAAGAAGTATAAAGAAAGTAGAGTCAAAAAGTGTAAAAAAAAAAAAAAAAAAAAAAGGAAAGAAAAAGAAAATAAGAGTGTAGTGAATTTTTTTTTAGTTTTAAGAGGGTAAAAAAAAAAAAAAAAACCCCACAAAGAAAAAAAAAAAGGAAGTTTAACAACAGATATTATATATTTATATATGTGTCTAAAGATTTAAAGGAAATACAGTGTGTCTCACAAGTACTGCCGGCAGGACAACGGGGGATATCTCTAAAGAAAAAACTGTAAGTTTTATATATATAAGAAAAATTTTTCTTTGATATATCGTATTGAATACACATAGATATATATGAGGATATAAATATCAGAAAAAAAAAAATTTCCATTTTTTTTTTTTTTTTTATATCAAATGTTGAAGTCATTGGATAAATAGATGCAAGTATTGAGCTTTTTCTTTCTTTTGTCTTTTAGTCAAAGAAAAATAAATGAATGTAAAATCTTTAAAAGACAAAGTTGTTTGAAAGGTTCGGTTTTATTGAATATTATGGTTTGCTAAAGTAAGCATAATGGTGTGTGATGGTTGGACTGGGCCGTCCAATGTGAACGGTGATGGTTGGTGGTTAAGTTCCATTTTCTTTTGGTCTATGACGATTTGACTGACAAGACGTAATATGACAGACTAGGTTTCAGCTGGAAGGTCATTACAGGGGCCATCTTCACAAAGAAGGCCAAGAAGATGGCATTTGGTTGCATCGGACCGATGCAAGGGTGGGTTGGCCATGACTTCGTCTCCAACATCTGACGAGCGCGTCGGAGCCTCCAGCAGAGTTCCATCCGATAATGAAAGGAGACAAGGGTGTTTTTCGGTTTGAAAGGTAGTAGTAAGGTAGTAGTTTAGTAGCAAATAGTATTAAGTAGGTAGTAGGTTAGTTTAGGGTATTTTGGTGTTGGGGTAGGTAGGTTAGATAGGGATTAAGTTTTTTATTATTTTTTATTTTTTTTTCTTTTGGAAGAAAATTTCTTTCAGTAGAAATTTGAAATTTTTTGAGTCGAAGCACCACCTTCTTTTGTCCTTGGATGGAGCTCACGTCTCTAGGTTTTGCATTTCCTTTTTGTTCCTTTTCCTTTGTCCTATCCTTATAAAGTAGCTTCCCTACCTATTCCTTTTCCATTCCTACCGAAATCCTAGGCACGGTAATTTTGTTTAGTGAGTGGGAGGTACTATTGAAAGAGCAAGAATCCCCCCCATCCGACGAGTTAGATCCGAGCAACCGCAAGCGTGCCACTGCTCCTTTCGATAGTACCAAAGTTCATCCCCTGTGGATTCCCAGCTCCTAACAATGGCGCCCAACGAGACCTAGCGATAGTCCGATTTTGGCCTATCGTAGATACTTTTCATTTTTTTTTTTCTTTCATTTTTTTTTTCCAATTTAATTTTTTTTCCCAAAACCCGATGCAAATCTAGGGACAGAGGGAACTCTTGGTGGTCATGAATCGGTGACTGCTATCCAGTCTGAAGGCTTTACGTCTGAGACCTAGTGAGGTAGTTCACTTTTGATTCAAGATGACGCCAAGAGTAGAGTGAGGTTAACGACGTCTGACCCTCAGCTATCCGTTGAGGAGGGTTTACCCAACTTCTCGTGAGGTAGAGGATTAGGCGTCGAGAACTTCATTCATGTGGAAGTAAATTCTCACTTCGGAGCCAACCATATTTCTGGCTAAACGCCGAGGTTTATGTAGTGGTTTTGAAGTGGGGATGAACCGAAGCACCAGCTGGACTCCGAGCGCACCAGCTGAAACAGACGGACAAATACTTAGACAAGACAACCAAAACTTTGAAGCAAGTAACCAGCAACCAGCAAGCATTCGGATAGGAAACCTGGTACAGCCTCACACACCTAAGCATAACATTGAGATACCTATAACAACAACAACAACAACAACAAAATTAGTAAATCCTTTTCTACAAAAGAATTGAAATTTTGGATTTGTTTTTTTTTATTTTATTTTTTTTTATATATATATTTTTTTTACATTTTTTTTATATTTTTGAATAATTTAATATATACATATTTTTTTCCAAATTTTTTATTTTTGAATTTTTTTGATTTTTTTTTACTTTATTATTCTGTTTTTTGAATTCACTTTCCGTTCTTTGAATTTTTTTTTTACTATTTTATTCCTGGTTCAGGAAAGGTTTTACACTTCGTTTTGAATTTTTTTAGGAAAGATTGAAAGTTTTTTTGAATTCTTTAGATTTTTGAAGTTTTATTAGGGTTAGTTTTTTTTCAGCATTTATTTTTTTTTCGAATAGGTTAGTTTTTTTTAGTTTTTTTTTGATTATATTTTTTTTTTTTTTTTTTTGAATTTCAACACAAAAAAAAAAAGGTTTTTTTTAGCAGTTTAAGGTTTTGAAGGTTGAATTTAGTTTTTTAGTTAATTTTTTCTTGAGTTTTTTTTTTGCTTTTGCAAAAATTTCCTTCTTTAACTTTGAAAGAAAACATAGAGGAAAATCCGAAGAAAATTTTCTTTTCGTTGTCTTGGGAATAAGGTACTTGGTTTGAATTCCATTCCGATTAGTGGTAGGATGGCTGACAAAGCTCGAAAGCAAGGAGCCATTCCGAGAAATGGGCCAACCACAAGAAGTTCGGCAAATCAGGTTGGGGACCCGATCGCAGGAAGATCAGGTGTGCCAGTGCCGGCGGTTGACGTTCCGGAAGGAAGAAACGCGATAGACGGTACTAGACCAGACCAAGACGTAATTGACATGATTAGAAATTTGAACGTTAGATTACAAAACGAAGACACAGACCCAACAGATACGAACAGGAACCAAGAACAAGGACAGTACGAACAAGAAAGGAACCACAGTGAAGACGAAGAAGAACACGGTGGGGATGAAGATTACTTTAACAACGAACCTGGCCAGACAGAACGCGACAGACTTTTGGAAGAGAACAGGAAACTACAAGAAGAACATTCGAGACTGCTACAAGAACAAAGACAAAACCAGAATAGCGCGAATGGAGGGGACGCTGCAAGACCAAGAATTTTAACAACGACAGACCTGTACGAAAGAATGGAGACGGTGGCAAATCTAGCTGTGAAGGAAAGCCAGACAAGGACGATGGGCTTCTTAGCGGAGGGCTTAAGTAGCGTGATGAAGCTACTGGACAAAACGATGACGACAATGGACCAGAAATTCAACGCACTAGAACTCTCATTGACGGAACACAGGAACACGACGACCAGGAGATCTGACCAAGACCAAACACTGACGAACGAAAGGGCCAGCCACTCGAGAAATAGTCAACCTCGACATGGTCCATCAAACGCTCATCACTCATCTAGGGACAACAACCCGAGGGTTGATGTTCACAAATGGGGGGTGAAGTTTGATGGAACGTCAAAAACCATGTCGGTTGAAAGTTTTATTTTTAGAGTGGAGACGATACGAAAGAAGACAGGACTTACGGACGATCAACTGTTTGCCAACTTCCACCACCTCGTTTCCGGAGCGGCAGAGCAATGGTACTGGCAATATCTGGAGGAGAACCAGGACGATTATCTCCTAAATTATCATGACTTGAAGAGTGAACTCATCAGACAATTTAAGCCGAACAAAAGAGACTTCGAGATCCTGCGATCGATTATGGATCGGAAACAGCAGCCTCACGAGACATTTGACGAGTTTTACGCCGATATCAGGAGTTTGACATTACAAATGCAAGTCAAACCAAGCGAACCGGACCTGATATCGATGGTGAAGAAAAATTTAAAAGAGAGAGTTGCGACGTTGATATTTGGTTGCTCTATCAATAGTGTAAGGGAATTGAGAGAGGAGTGTAGACGAGCGGAGGAACATTTGACTGCTAGAGACGCAAAGAGGAGATTTGTAAATTAGTTAGGTGTTAAGAGGGTAGACATATAAAAAAAAGACCCCACACAAAAAAAAAAAAAAAGGAAGTTTGGTGACATTTAATATATATATATATATATATAGGTATACATATCTAAATAATAAAACAGTGTCTCACGAGTGCTGCCGGCAGGACAACGAGGGATATCTCCAAAGTAAACTGTAAGTCTTTTAAAAAAAAAATATAATTACTTTCATTTCAATTGAAAAATATATATATGCATATATGAAGATACCAAATTCCGTATCGTACCAGAAAGGTAGAATTTCCATTGTTCTTTTTTGGTATACATATATCAGGGTGAAAACAGTTTATATAGCATACGTTGTTAAAAATATTGAACTTTTTTTTTCTCTTTTGATCAAAGAATAAATGATTGTAAAAGTCGAATTCATTTGAACACTTCTGTTTTTTTTTTATTTGAATATTATGGTTTGCTAAAGTAAGCATAAAGGTGTGTGATGGCTGAACTAGGCCGTCCAATGCGAACGGTGATGGTTGATGGTTAAGTTTCGTTTTCTTTTGGTTTGTGACGATATGACTGACAAAGACGTAACATAACAGACTAGGTTTCAGCTGGTAGGTCATTTCAGGGGCCATCTTCACAAACAAGGCCAAGAAGATGGCATTTGGTTGTATCGGACCGATGCAAGGGAGGGTTGGCCACGACTTCGTCATTAACATCTGACGAGCGCTTCGGAGACTCCGGCAGAGTTCCATCCGACGGTGGAAGAGGATAAGAGTGTCTTCGGTTCAAAAGGTAGTAGGTTAGTAATAAATAGTATTAAGTAGGTAGTAGATAAGTTTAGGGTATTTTGGTGTTGGGTTAGGTAGGTTAGATAGGGATTTAGTTTTTTTTATTATTTTTTTATTTTTTTTTCCTTTGGAAAAAAAAAAAATTTCTTTTAGTAGAAATTGGAATTTTTTTTGAATCAAAACACCACCTTCTTTTGTCCTTGGATGGAGCTCACGTCTCTAGGTTTTGCATTTCCTTTTGTTCCTTTTCCTTTGTCCTATCCTTATATAGTAGCTTCCCTTCCTATTCCTTTTCCATTCCTTCCTAAATCCTAGGCACGGTAATTTTGTTTAGTGAGTGGGAGGTACTATTGAAAGAGCAAGAATCCCCCCCATCCGACGAGTTAGATCCGAGCAACCGCAAGCGTGCCACTGCTCCTTTCGATAGTACCAAAGTTCATCCCCTGTGGATTCCCAGCTCCTAACAAATACCGCCTTAAGTTCCGTAAATTTTTTAAAGGCTGTACCAAACTTCAAAAATAAATTAAAACTTCTTTACAATTTAATTTCAAATACGAGCTTTTGTTTTAAATCGACAATTACAAAATCACTTTTATTAAAAAGCAATTTTTTTCGGAGGTAAAAGGTAGAGCTAGAAACAAAAACTAATCGAGGTTTACAAAACTGATTTTTAAGAGCAAAAAATAGCTTTTTGGAATCCATGTGAAAGTTGAACCACCCACTGTATTACCACGCTACCGACTTCTTCCAAAGCACATCTTACTTCACTGACAAAAGTGACAAGAAACATTTTGCACCACTCCATTCTTGATTTGTCATTCTGCAGCGGTTTCGTTATATTCTGATTTGCAGTTTTCATTTTACCAATTAATTGAAAAAAATCTAAAGAAAATCATGGAAACTATTCTTGGAATCAAAGGAGCAGACTTTGTTATGGTTGCTGCTGATACAACACATGCACGATCAGTTATTGTCATGAAAGATGGTAAGTTCCGAAACTAACCCACATCTACAATTTGCCGACAAAGGAAATTTGTATTTTAACAATACCACAACATATATATATATAATTCTATTCAACAGATCAAAATAAGATTCACAAGATCAATGATAAACTTATGATTGCAACAATCGGAGAGGCTGGCGATACTGTTCAGTTCACCGAATTCATCTCAAAGAATATTGCTTTGTATAAGATGAGAAATGGCTATGACTTGTCTCCAAAGTCCGCTGCTCATTTTACACGAAAGAACCTAGCCGATTATTTGCGGAGTCGCACTCCATATCAAGTTAACATGTTTGTAGCTGGGTAAGTAGCCAATAAGTTGGTTAGAATTAAGATTTATTGTTGAACTTGTCACAGATACGATGACACCGATGGTCCAGAATTACAATATATTGACTATTTGGCCAATGCAAAGGACTTGAAATATGGCGGACAAGGGTATGGTGGATTGTTTTGTGCCAGTATCTTTGATCGATACCATCACGCAAATATTACCCAAGACGAGGCTTACGATGTGCTGAAGAAGTGCGTCGTTGAGATTCAGAAGCGTTTGATCGTCAATCTGCCCGCATTTAACATAGCAGTAGTGGACAAGAACGGCATTCGAAATCTTGACCAAATTACAGCAACCAGTCTTATTGGGTACGCAGCATAATTTGTAAATTTGTAGAAGTGTGAACTATTTTCACAAATGTTGGTATTTGGTTGAATCGAAAATAAATTCCTTTTTTAACAACATGTTGCTTTTTTGATCTTTTTCAAGGATCTCGAAACGAACTGGCAATTGGTGAGCACAGAAATTGAAAAAGAAAGAAAAAGGAGAGTCAGTTTCTAAGTCTATATTTATTAGCATTGAATATTATATTGCAGCTAGACTGTGTCCATTCATTTCGCAGTCATCTAAGTTTCTGTTGTCAACATCCTCTGGCCAATCCAAATCAATGCCCACCACATCCAAAGCCATTATATCTATTGGCTGTCCAATAATCGATGCGAAACTTGGAGTAGTTCTGCCAAAATCACCATGAACTAATTCTTTGATATATGTGCCGGCTTGGCTGACAATATCAATGATTAGAATCTTTGGGTTGTTTCTATCTACCAATGCTTTGGTACTGTAAATTGTTCTAGGTCTCGGATGAAGCGGGCGTCGATGTAACACTCGTATCGGAGTGATCTGCTCGATTTCAAATCCATTCGGTAAGTCGAGTTTCTTAAGCACTTCTATAGTGATTGGTTGCTCTAAGACACAAAGGGCTCGGTAAAACTTTTTCTTCTTTTCTTCGCCAGTTTTAATGTGCACCAAATCTTCACGCGTCACCATTTGAACGTTCCGAACTGAAATTTTTTCAGATTTTTCTATTTCCAATTCAATGGCTTGAGCTAGAGTTTTGGGCAAAGTTATTCGTTTAGAATTTGGTATTTCCAAGACAAATGGACGACCTCGACCTAGACAACGGACATCGACGTCTTCTCGGCCACTAGAGGAGAATATAATTTTGTCCTCATCCACTCCGTAATGGGGAGCGATAGATCT
Source organism: Melanostoma scalare (assembly GCA_949752695.1). NCBI lineage: Eukaryota > Metazoa > Arthropoda > Insecta > Diptera > Syrphidae > Melanostoma > Melanostoma scalare. Next base: position 16,882,985 of record OX456986.1, read on the forward strand.
TATGATGATTTCTTGTATACTGTCGTCCATGACACGTTTGCCTTGGAGAACCCAAGGTGAGTGGGACAGCTTCCGCGAAAGCTTACGGTATCGGCCCGCGACAAAGACACAAGGTCCCGCCAACGTAACGTCTTTCAATGTTAGAGACGAGCTTGTAATGGGGCAGGGGATGTCAAATTGCTTTGCAAATACTTCTGCAGACAACTTGGATGGCATAAACATTTTCTCCATGTAGCCTCTTGTGATTTTCTGTAATTTTCCTTTAACCGTCTTAGTTGAAAACACAGATTCGTTTACTTTAAGTAGTTTGGCAACATCCTCCTCCTCATCGGGATGATCTAAGAATATGTTAATTAGAATGCCCTCACAGTTATACGTCTTGTTTAGTCTTTTGCATATAATTGGGTTCAGAATAAGCTTTGCAGCTTCTTTCAATGGCACATCTGGTGGTCGCTCATCATCAAATTTGCTAGCAAATTTTTTCATTAATGCAAACCACATTGAAAGTTGACGTATTTGCAAAAGCATTGGCATTGAAAGTGCAATCCCAATTTCTGGGCAATCGTATTGAGCAATATTACAGCTTGTTATTTTATCAACAATTTGCTGTTGAAATTCTTCAGAAAAAAGTCCTAAACATGTACTGCATGGACCTAATCGTGGTCTCTTCGGCAACACTTCATCATCGATTGTTTTAAACTTAACATTCAACTGCGAAATAAAAAAGATAAAAAATTGCTGGTTCATGTTCGATATGCATACCTACCTTTTCAAAGGATTCCTTCATGGCTTGGTACTCCGAACCCCTGGCTTTGAGATACCGAAGTTGACATATTTGACAAACGCCAAAATCATTAAGGTAGTCACTTATTTCCTGATTGCTCATAGCGATTAAACAAAAAATCTGGTAATGTTGAATTTATTTTGAAATAAATTAAACGCGTGTTTCAATTTTAAATTGACAGAAATTTTTCAAAACAAAACATTACAGAAATCTGCAAAGAAGATTTGACAGCTTGGGTTTTAATGGTGGCATAAAAAGTACTGCCAGATCAGTTTTTAGAAATCGGTAAGCAAATTATGAGCTGAAATTTCCACTAAACATACCTAATAAATATCTTTTAACGATTTTAATGATGTAATTACCTCTTTAATATTTCATTAACTAGGTAATCTAGTTCCTAGTTCTGTCAGTCTTTATGTTTATTGTACAACACCAATAATTGAAAAATAGTTTCGAACTGACGAAAAAAGTGAAAACATATTCGGAGAGAGTTTTACTCGTGTTCTGTTTTGTGATAAGGATTTTCAGAAAAAAAATTCAGATTATGAAAAGGCACATCGTTAAGTGTCAGAAAAGCCACATAAAATGTGTCATTCCACTAAAATTTCCTTTTAAATACGGCAGCTTATGCATAAATTTTACTTAGCTCTTATAAAACTTGCGAACCACAAATTAAAAAGTCTGACTTTAATGTGAAGGCCATCTAACGCAGAAGTCCGTGTGTGTTTTTTTTTTTTTGTCATGTTTGCTGTTTGCAGACTGCAAATTGTCATTTGTCAAAAACAGAAACTAAAAAGACAAAAATAATTAATTTTTCTCTTGAATAGCTGCTAAAATTCAATTCCAAGGTATTTTTATAAAGTTTTATTCAAATAAAATAGTAATAAAGTTTTCTATTGTAATAAATTGTAGTTTTTAAAATAAATTTTTGTAACTCTCTCCCCTAATTCTCAATTCAACTACTGTTACGTCATTGAATAGACATCTTGCTTCTAGCCGATTTGTAAAGATTTTTCTAATTTTTGAACTTATTTCATTTTTTTGCTTAGAATGTCGCTCGGGCCAGCACTTCGTACCCCATTTACAGATTTAACTGGTTGTTTGATAAATCATCAGCACTATGACAAATGCGGTGAGTTCGAGATGAACATGATGGACTGCCTAGAAGCGTACGGTGTAGACAAGGGTATGCGAATGTGCTCTGATCTGATTTCCGATTTTCAAGAATGTGTTGGAATGAACAAACAGTTGCTGCGATTCCATGTGAGATTTAAATCGTAACTAGATTGTTGGATTTTACTAAACTCAGTTCAATTTCAGGCAATGAGGGCTGAGCGCCACAAGCAATATTACAGTGGCGAACGTTCCAGAGAAGATTTATATGCCAAGGGCCCCAGAGTTGATGCATATTAGGAAAAGGAATCCCTTAACATTTGTTTTTAATGTGGAATAAATGAAGTTGTAGCACATAATGGTACCGTTCATCATCTAATTGGTTTAGATTTAGATTATAAAACACACTATTTGGTAGGTACCTAGGTTTCTTCGTTATTTTCCCTGCAATGACTTAATTCAAGAGTGGAAATGCAGACCAGTAAGGGAACTCTCATTGGGGAAGAATGAAATGTTGTTTGTTATTCTGATACCTGTATATTAACTAAAATATGACCAACTGATTGTTTTGATATATCCCAATCTTGAATGGTAAGTCGACATTTGTCTGTTTGTATATTAAAAAAGAATACACTTTTGGATACACAGGAAAATACCTAATAACTGTCTGTAGATAAATTGAATACACGACCGCCTATTATTTCTGTGGTGTGTTTTTAAGCACTAGTTGGATCGGAGTTTAGGTTTCTGTTCGTTCTACCCCAACCTTATCTGACTATTCGAACTATTATGTTGCCGTACTGTCTTTCTAGTTCATTGTTAGTCTGCTTCCAAAATCAAAAATCACTCGCAGTGTTTTGCTTTTGAATTGACTAAGGATTTTCTGATTGGGTTTCGATAATGTCCATCCTTTTTTGCCTTATCCTTGGATTGTTGTGCACTGAATTATTGACTGGAGTTAGCTGGGGAGTATTGTATGTTACAAAAAAACCTTACTCGCAAATTATGTTCATTATACTTCATCGGTAACCAGTTGCCATTGGGTGCCAATGTGTACAGGCAGCTTAAAGTCTTAAATGAAAGCGTGCAGCCGAAGAGTTAACGGAAAGCCTGAACTGAAGTCGATAGACAAAAGGTAATAAAAATTACAATACTTACTATGGTGACTGTTACAGACAGCAGAAAAAACGTCAACGCTTTTTGACCAGGGCTTAGTCCGTAAACGTAATCCTGATTTAAGCCCACACCCGCACAAAATAGTCTTGAAAAGAGGACATATTTCGGAAAGTATACTCTTAGCTCTAATAAAAAACCCGCAATTTTTCTGCATGGATGAGTCTAGTTGAAATTATAAAGGTGAATCTGCAGATCAACCACTATTGAACCAGAGCAACCACGACAGCACCTCCAGCATTCTTCAACATCCGAACCTTACGAAGCAGCAGATATAGTTAGACAAAGCAAACAACCATCTGACCGCGGTTTCTGGTTCTGGTTATCACTCTGTCAGTCGGCAGACAAGTGCAGCTAAACAAGTGTAAGGGTGAACTAGTGATACTCGTCAAATTGTCTTGAGGAGAAGAGAATAAAATAACATCACATTTTCACTCTTCTTCTTCTTTCCATTTCTGGCGTTACGAGTAGTGATCTTGAAGCGATCACAACTCTCCCACTTTTCTGCTTCACACTAGTGATCCGCCTGTGGGGTACGCCGCGTTGACCTCAGAAAGCGTCGGCAAGCCTCCCGGTTTTGGATTGTTCCATGTCTGAGGCCAACCAAATGCTGCTGTTTTTGCATTTGCTTGTACCAGGAGTGTTTTGGCCTGCCTTTTCTTTTTCGTCGCGAATTTGTTGAAACGTTGTACGATATTGCCTTTTGGACGGGGTTCTGCGGATCTCTCCTTTGAACATGACAATACCAACTGAGCCGGTCGTGCTGAATTTTGTCCAAGATGGTACTTTTGACATGAAGGCTTCCGCGGATCTTAGTACTTCTAATTCGATCAAGCTTTGTTACTCCTGCTGTCATCCGAAGCATCTTCATTTCGGCTGCCGTCAATTTGCTCTCATACTTTTTGTACATTGTCCAACATTGTGAACCGTATGTCAGAGCTGGACGGACAACTGCTGTGTAGAGTCTTCCCTTCAGCTTAGGGGGCATTTTTCGATCACAGAAGATAGCGGAGTTTTCTCGCCACTTCATCCACCCTACGCTTACTCGATGATTGATGTCGTCATCACAAGTTGCTTCACTATTGATCATAGATCCCAGATATTTAAACTTTTCACACTTGGGAAGCACATTTCCATTCAAATAAATGTCTGGAATAGGCTTGTCTGGATCAGAAAAAGGGCAGCACAGGTATTCAGTCTTTTTAGCGCTAATACGGTACCCATTTCCTTCCAGAACATCAATCCAAACGTCAAGTGCTCGTTGCAGGGATGTAGGATCCTCGCTTATGATGGCTCCATCGTCAGCAAAGAATAATTGTTTTACTTTATTGTCCGTTACTTTTCCTTCGAGCAAATAATCCAGAACAGCAATAAAGAGCAGTGGACTCAAGACACTTCCCTGATGTACACCTACTGTTATTTGGAATTCTTCGGTGACTCCAGCTGGGCATCTCACTTTTGTAACTGCTCCCTCGTACATGTCCATAATTATTCGCACATAGGCTTCAGGAACTCCTCGGAACATCACATTTTCACTAAGAAAAAGAAAAAGTAAGAAAAGCGCTCCATTGAGGTACTTGATAAATCCTATGGGGTCCGTTTTTGTACTCACCCACGAGATGACTCGCAACATCGAAACCTCCTAAAAAGTTTTTTTTTACGTAATTGAAAGAAGAAGCTTGATTCTAGGTTTTTGCTGGTATTAGGGCTGAATTTAAAATGAATTATGTACATGCTTATCAAACAAGGACTGAGAACATCGATGAATCAAACAAAACTTCAGAGTAGGTATTAAAAATAAATAAAAAATAGGATGGCACAACAGAGCGAGGAGCCCCAAGGCAAAAGCGCATTTCTCACAACCATGCCTTGTGTTTAAATGGAGGGGACCTACAATTTTGTGCCGATTCCGAACGGCTTATGGAGAAAGCGCTCATGGCAATGAATTTACTAACGGAGGACTTTCCAATTCCTCGCGAGAGTCGATACCTGTGGAAAGTATCGACTCTCTTCCTCTTCGAACCTCGAACCTCTGGGTTAACAAACAGGGAGACATGCTAACCATCACGCCACGGGTACCACACAGTAGGTAGTAACGAAGTAAAAAATCTGGAGAATATCTATAATAACACTGTCATGATTAGGGCTATACAAATATTTCGCACATTGCAATAAGAATCAACTCTACAAAAAACTAACGTTCTTACAAAATGGCGCCCAACTAAGGCTGAACTGAAAATGAAGTTGACTAAAGCAATGTATTTCTGGGGTGCCCTTGGCGTGTCCGCCTGTTAACCCAGAGGTTCGTGGTTCGAATCTAAACAGAGGCAAAAATGTTTTTCCACGGGTATCGCCTTTCGCGAGGAATTGGCAAGTCCTCCGTTAATAAATTCATTGCCATCAAAAGCACTTTCTCGATTAGCCATTCGAAACCGACAGAAATTTGAAGTTCCATTCCATTCCCTCACAGGGTATAGTTGTGAGAAATGCGCTAGGCCCTGGGGCTCGTCGCTCTGTTGCGCCACCCTATTTATTTATTTAAAGCAGTGTGTTCAACGGCCTGTTCTGAAAAGGTCTAGGCAGAAAAGATCAGCTTTTTAGTGTTCAATGAGAAAAAACAATATTTCCTGCATCTCCTTTTAGCACAAAACTTTTTTGACTCAATGGGGGCGTTTAATACACTTAACCGGATACACAAAACTATTTCTATCACAAAGCTGTCTATCCAAGCTATCAGCTAGCCTTTGGAAAAAACTACTAAAATTTATAAGAAAATACTGAAAAAGCTATCCATAGATCGCTGAAAGCGAAGCTACAAGAAACAATCTTTTGAAAGCCTGGCCATACCGACGATTTCAACTCACCGAGTCGGTAAAAATGGAGGCACCCAATCAAATGTTGCTTTCCATTAATTTCATTCGGCGAACCACCAATGGAACACCTAAAATTATTTCTGTTCAGTTTTGGCAGATTATCTTTGTGTGTGTGAAACACCTATGCCTCATAAAAATTTATTGATTTTGACATTTGCTATGGCACTTTCCATTGGACGAAAAGAACCGTCCAGGAGCGTCCAGAAGCATTCTCAAACCGTTCCATTGGTGCAAAAAGATCGCTTCTCATGATTCTGAGGAGTGACAGCCGCTTCTCGATTTGAAATGAGAATCGACTCAAGAAGCACTAACACATGTTACTCAAATGTCAAAAAGAAAATTTTCTTCAAGGAATATTTTTTAAGAGCCATAGGTGTTTCACTCACACAAAGGCAATTACGTTAAACTGAACAGAAATTATTTTGGGTGTTCCATTGGTTTTTAAAATGAGTGCTTCCCCGAGTGAAACCAATGGAAAGTGCCATAGTGTTTCTTGAGTGGATTCTCACTTCAAATTGAGAAGTGGCTTTCACTTCTCAGTATCATGAGGAGCTATCTTTTTGAACTAACGGTTTGAAAATGCTCCTGGATGCTCATGCAAGGTTCTTTTTTTTAACATCACAGTGTTTTTTGAACTTTTACTAAAGCTTTCCAAATGAAGCTATTTCACATTCACATCTCGTAAAAGCTTTCATTTTATACTTTCCAACTCTCTTGTACTCTAATGAAGAAGCTACTTTCGAATGCTCATTTGTCACTCGGGTCCACGCTTAAAAAGAGAACAAGTATACAAATGCGATAATTTGACCTACTTAACTATCTCCCACACACAAAGAATTACTCAAAGCTTCAGCATGAAAATAACATCGCACGCATCTTTAGCTTTTAATATGAAACTCCTCATTTTGGCACATGGCCCGCTCGCTCAATGTATAAGAATTCAATATAAATCTTCTCATAAAAAAAATGCTCACGGCACATAACATTTAATAATGTATTCAAAGCCGCGGTGCAAGAAAATTAATTATTAATATGAAAGGATTTTTTCGTTGTAATTCTCACAACGTTTTTTTTTTGTTTGAATAACTGAGCAGAGTGAAGAGCTCCCTGTTCGCTGATCCTTTGCCTTCGCCCTCGTTCTTTGGGTGTAGTGTTCTATTATACGGAAGTTCATCCCTTCGTGTGCTTCTTCTCGTTGATGTTGTATGGCGTTGGACTACCGTGTTAGTCGTTGGTCGGTTGTTGGTTGGTAGAGAGTCGCACTTGTACGTTGGGAATAACTCTTTGCTGGCCTTCACTTCGCCCTGCAGTGGTAGTGCTCTCGCGAAGACAAAGTTATTGCAGCAAAGTGGGGGAACGAATTTGAAAAAAAAAATTGAAAAAAAAATCCTTTCAAATTAATAGATAAACGCGTTTTTCGTGTGTTCACTGCCTGAAATAGTGTTGTTATATTTAATAAGCAAGTTAACTAAACAAAATACAATAAAAACGAAAACATGGCGTCCACGTCGTCTTCGTCGGTGTCCTCATCCTCGTCGTCCAATTCGAAACCTCCTAAAAAATATTGAAGTTTTTTTTTTTTTTTTGAAATCCTTCAGCGCAATGGTGTTATGCATGTAATAAGTGAAAGTTTTGTGGTAAATTTAAATTGAAAAATATACAAAAAATAATAAAAATTTAAAGTTTCACCAATGGCTACTGACTACTGTTAAAAGCAAAATCCATTCCTTCCACCGCCCCCTTCACACGGCATTGTGAGATTTTGAGTGGGTGCTTGTTCACATACATAGATATATATATCTATATATATATACATATATATTTAAAAAAAAATTGTTAATAGTTGAAAGTCGTCCAAAAAGGTTAGTTTCATGTGTTTAAATTAAAATGAATTTGTGAACATTGTGCTCTAAATATCCCGCTGTCTGTGATCTGATGAGTATCTTGAAATATTTAAGTATCCAAAAAATTCACTACGAGTTATCTATGTAGGTATCTATGTATCTTTTTTTCGTCTATAAGAATGAGAGGAATGTATTTTTTTGTAGCTTCGCATGTACTTTGGCAAATGGCAATGAGTAGGAAGTAAATGTCCTTTCAGTTTGTATGAAAAAAGCCCATTTTAGCAAAAAGCTCGTACAGGTATAATTTTTTATTTTATTTTTTATTTTATTTTTGGGAGTTTGTATTCCAAAAATATCATTATACAATTTTTGTTTTTGTATTGCAACACAGATAGCACTAGCGACTAGCTATACAAAAAGAGAGTACTCGTACTTTACAAAGAGACAAACGGAGTAAAGAGTGAGTGTGATGTGGTACCTAGTATACGAGTATGTTATTCAAATAATGAGAAATGTAATCGCTATCACTACCCCCATGTCTGTGTCATGTTGTTAATTTTTATCATAATCTTCATCGCTATTATCATCGTCAACTACCCACACACTTCACCCATATATTGTCCCTATTTAAGAAAGTCAAAACGGTTTAAACCGTCCGTCAGTCAACCTCTAGTGGTGTGGTGGTGGGTGGTGTGTACCTTTTTTCCACTTTTCTTAATTTCTTTTTCTCTATTTATATGTTATTTACGGGCAACGACAACAACAAAAGAAAAAGAATTGTGTCAATGTGTAAAATCAGTAAAAAGTGAGTGAAGACGATGTGAAGCAGACCTAAGGGTGAGTGACAGAGTGGGGCGAAAGCCCTCTTCTCAAAAGTATAAAACATTAAAAATATACACAAACACACATGGTACTCCTTTGTAAAAAAGAGTTACCAGGGTCGATTGTTTTATGCAGGCTTCAGAAAGTAGTTGAAAACGAGGGTTGCTTTTGTATAGATTTGGATTTAAAATTAACCACAAAGTATTAAGGAACACCAATTAGAAAATGAAGTTTTGTTTTTTGTTTGTTTGAGTGCTTGACTCCTCGATCACATGGTTAACATTGACTTATAAGTTATGGTTTGTAAAAAAATTTCAAAAATAAAGAAACAAGCTAGGATATAGGTTTTGGTAATAAAAAGGGTTTTGCAAGTTTGAATACCATCAAGAGACAAAAAATGACAATTAAATGTCACAAAAGACTTTTTTAATAGAGATTTTAATTGAAAATCGAAAGATTTAATTTCGAGAAGTACCACTTAATAATTCAATAAAAAAATGCTTTTTAAGTATTTTTTTGTAGTATTGGTGGTAAGGCTGATATTCAGACATAGCATTTCATATTTACATGTATTTACCACGTTTCCACTTAGGATCGGATTAGGGTAATCGAATCGCATTATGATTCAGATTTCGATGCAAGTATCTACTTACTTCACCAAATCGGGTAATCGAATTCAAATAGAATCGAAGTGTGTGCACAGTATGTGGGCAATTTCCACTGGTTCTCTAAAATTAAAAAAGCACACCGACACACTCGACTAACCGATTACTCGATGTAGGTATAAACACACCCTTTCGAGACTGGCACTAATCCGAATTGAAGCGTGATTCAATTCTAAGTTGAAAAGTAGTAATTGTCTCTTGTTGTCTTGAAACAATTAAAGAATTCTAAGGTTTGAACTGGGCTGACATCAAAAATTTACAGCACACAAAATATTTTCAAATAACTAACTGCCAAAACAGATCTTTTGTCTTTCCGAAAATTGTTCCAATGACAATCTCGACAGTTTTTGTCTGCGAAGATCATAATTCGATACTATATACGGATACATTTTGTTGTTGTTTACATGTTTAAAATTTAGCATAAACACATTTATTTCCAAAAAGTTAAGTAAAAGTATTCGAGAATTTTTGGTATACCTTTTTATGCAAGTGATATGCCAGTATTGGCGTCAAAAAAATCGACATCGCCAGGAAAATCGAAAAAAAAGTAGATTCCAATCGTTTAGCCACGACATTTTGAATGTTTTTCTTTTTAAAAGATAAATTTTTATATTTCCCTGCTGTTGTCGGTGGCAAATTTAGAAAACTGCATATGAATCGTGCAAAATGATATTAGATAATAAGAAAATTTGAACACCATCTGGTGAACAAAATCTGGCAACTCTAAACCTATGGAAAAAAATACAGTCTTAAAGGTTGTTATTTCTACAAAAAATTAAGTCTATGATTAGGTCTCTATCATCAGTATTGACAGAGATATCGAATTGAACACAGCTCAGGGTATCCCAAAGTTAACCTTTTTTAAATTGTCAAAAAGTGATGTCAAAGTTGAGAAACGAGCTTTGCTGTAGAACCATTTTTTTCTTAGAATATGACCAAGAATCACACCCCAAAAGATAATACACGAAGCAAAATGATATCTATTATTCTGGTAGCCGAGGTAGCCTATCCAATCGGTTCTTGAACGCTCCCTATGTTGTTTTTTTATTTTGGCTTGCATTTATTTCCGTTTAAGATACTTACGTTCTTCTGTTTTACTCCTTCGCTAGTTAACTGAATTCAGATATCTGACTCGTTTCAAAAACAAGACAGACATAAACAATTTTGACGAATATAATACAAAAAGAACATAAAAGTGCTACCAATTTATGACTGATAGAAATTTTGATCATCTTCTTCGAAAAAGGAATAAGTTTGTAAAATTTTGTATTTATACATTATTTTGCACTTAATTGCTTCTAAGATTAATCAATTTGAAATTTCGCATGAGGTATTTCGAACTTTTTCTCTTGTACATATGCCTCTCTTCGTTTTTCTATAAACTTCATTGTAATTTTTTGGGACTTTTCTCTGGCCCTTTAAAATCACATTGTAAAAAAATTAATCTTAACACTAGGTGCCCAGCTCTATACGTGGGAGTCTTGGTCATAATTTCCGTTTTTATTTTCAAAATTAGTCTGTTTTGACATCTAAAGCCATGAAAATGAAAGAAAATGATACTTGGGCCGTGTTCTTGGGCATGCAACCGTTGTCGTTACTGAGACTTTGTAAACACGATTACTTATGGTAGAGTTAGGACAATCTGAATCTGGGAAAGCCAAAAGCTTAGGCTTACTGATTTAAAATTGGGCCATTTCTGATAAACAATTCTTTTAATATTTGCGAAAAAACAATTCTTTTAATATCTGCGAAAAAATACACTATTTTTTGTGTAGTACCACAAATTTGCATTTTTCCAGTGAATAAAATAAAATAAATAAATAAATAGAGTGGCGCAACAGAGCGAGGAGCCCCTGGGCCTAGCGCATTTCTTACAAACATACCTTGTGAGGGAATGGAATACTCCAAGAACTCGTAGTAATTTTCTAAAAAGTGTGTTATCAAAAAACGGAATACTCAAAAGTCAAAATAATTTTGAATAATTTTGGTAGAGATCAACATTTTTTGAATATTTTGTTTTTTTAATAAATTTACACTGTTTTTATAAAAGAGTGACACTGATTTCAGTAATGTAATGGTTAAAAATTGCGATTTCTAATAGAATCCCATTATTTAAATTTGTTCTAACCATCTCTTGCGAAGAATTGGCTATTTCCCTTTGAGTAAAATTGCCATGAGAGGTTCTTTCGAGCATAGTCGTTGAAAAACCTGTGGAAAATTGTAGGTCTTCTCCATTTGTCATCGAAATGTTTGAGGGAGGAGCACTAGGCGTTGACGGATGGGCCAGGCTTATCGAACTCAAACATATTTTTTTATCTGTGGGGATCATTTAATTTTAATATCTCGATTATCCACAAACATCAGAATAGACAACGTTTTACTTAATACTCAAATTGATATGTTTGTCTCGGCAAGTCACAACCTTGTGACTTTTTTTTCAGGAGAATCGGGAAGTAAAAAAATAAACGACACTACCAATGCAGTTTTTGTTTTTGTTTGCTGTTTTGTGTGGTAATTTAGTAAGCAACTTCGGAACTATTCAAACGATTAAACTCAAATTTTAATCATATTGAAGTAATTTTTCAATACCGTAAATTTAATTTAATCTTTCAGGTATATCGCTTGACAAAGTTATTGCTTATTCCTTGAATGTCTTTAAAAATTTAAGACTTTATAAAGCCTCTTCAATGCTGCAAACTTAACGGTAATGTTATCGCATGACAAAAAAAATGCCCAAAAGTAGAAATAGCTCCTTAATGTGGCGCAACACAGCAGGGAGCCGTGGTCTCTAGTGAATTTCTCACAGCCGCATCTTGTGAGAACTGGAGGAGACCTATAATTGTTTGCATATTTCCAACGGCTTATCGAAAAAGTGCTTTCCATGGTAATGAATTTCACTAATCTAATCGGATCGAAAAATCAAGGAGTAAAAAACAATTATTGGCGAGTAAAATCACTGGTTCAAATCCTGTATCGCAAATATTTCCCTATATTAAAGCATTTTTCTCAGCCATTCTTGGAAAGTTGTGGAGGATGCCTGTATGAAACTTTATTTTACTTTCAGAGCTCCCGATAGGCGATACCTGCGATTGGTTTAATGCTCAGAGATGCATTGTGCCTGTTTTGTCTATTTACCAACTTCGTTTTGAAAGAAGTACCGTTCAAAATTTTTAGACGTTTTAACTTGGAATTCGTTCCCGTTTTCCTTTTAGTTTGTACAGAAAAAACTTTCACTACTTATGGATTTTCCCAAACTCATTAGTCATTACGTTTTATCGTTCGTAGCTGGAGCAAATACGAACTTGATTAGAAAACAACGATACAACATTTTTTTTAGTTAATTTCGATCACTTCTTCACTTATAACCGTTACAACGCGAACAACCATGATAACCTAAAATTAAAAACATTCAACAAACTGAGCTTTAACCATTTTGAGGTAATTTTCTGATGCTGTCGTTATGACAACTGCGTTGAGCTGCCGAAATATGATACATGTCAACACTGACAAAAAACTGACCTGGAAAACCAATATTGAGGAAAGAGTAAATAAAGCCAACGTTGCACTCTTCTCCTGTAAAAAAGCCATTGGCGGGAAATGGGGTTTCTCGTTCCAAATCCCATTGGCTGTTTACCTCGGTAATTAGACCGATACTCACATACGGGGTGATAGTCTGGTGGACAGCACTAGACAAGATGATCAACTACAACAAGCTGGCCAAAGTTCAAAGAACGGCTAGTCTGTGTATTAGTGGCGCACTGAGGACAACCCCATCGGACGCCCTCAATGTACTACTAGATCTCACACCCCTAGATATCTTCAGCAAACAAGTCGCAGCTAGCTCAGCTACTCGACTCAGAGCTACATCACAGTGAACCAATAATCAAATCGGCCACACTACCATTCTAGATAACTTTAGATTCTTACCGAATCGATCCGACTACACCACCCCCAAGTTGGTGTTTGACAATAATTTCCAAGTAACCATACCTTCAAGAGAAGCTTGGGAAAATGGCGCTCTTTTGGAAAATGAAGCAATACACTTCTACACCGATGGTTCAAAAACCAGCGAAGGTGTGGGAAGTGGAATCTACTCAGAAAAACTGAATCTCAGTCTTTTCATCCGCCTACCCGATCATTGTAGTGTGTTCCAAGCGGAAATTCTGGCGATTAAGGAGGTGCTGTCTTGGCTCAAAGAAAACGTCATATCCTCCACGGATATTCGGATCTTCTCAGACAGCCAAGCTGCCCTTAAATCTCTTGCCTCTGTCTCTACAAAATCCATCACGGTCCAAAATTGTCAGATGTCTCTGAGGGAGATGTCAAATTAGTTTAACATTCACCTTTCATGGGTGCCAGGCACAGGGACATACCAGGCAACTGTTTGGCAGACGAACTAGCCAAAAAGGGCACGACCACTTCCCTACGCTCAGAATGGAACAACATAGGTGTACCTATCGCTACATGTAAACTCCTACTTAGACAAGACGCTTCAAGGATAACAAACACTAGATGGACTGAGAGTAACAACTGCCTTGCAACCAAAAAAGTTTGGCCGTGTGTTGACTCAAAACGCTCGAAGAGTTTGTTGGCCCTGAACCGTCTGTATCTAGGTTCTACCATAGGTGTTCTTACGGGACACTGTCTAATAGGGAGACACGCCAAAAGACTTGGTGTGTTTTCCAATGATTTCTGCAGAAGCTGCATGGACGAGGAGGAGGAAGAAACCGTTCAACACCTTCTTTGCTCATGCCCTGCACTACTTCATAGGAGGAAAACTCATCTAGGTGAATTCTTCTTCGATGATACTAGCGACCTAGCTTACATAGACCCTAAAAGTCTTTCGAAATACATTAAAAGTTCCACGTGGTTCGACTAGCAGGTGATTAACCGGCTAGTCCCGTAATGGAAGATTAATAAGTGATCAACTCGTTAATCTTACATCGGGTTTCTGAGATCAGTAGGTGATTAACTTGCTGATCTCTGTCGTATCACAATGGGCCCTGGCGGCCTAAGTGTGTCAGGCAATGTACTCATTGACTGACAGCCACTTCCACCTAACCTAACCTAACACTGACCGTAGTTCAACACGAACACAAAGAAGAAGAGAACACCTTTCAAAAAAGAAGAGAAAACGAAGAAAGAGTAATAAGGGGTGTAATGTGTAAAGAAAGGGAAAGTTTGCAATATTTAATCCTGATACGCGTGCGTAGCATGTTTGACCTCTTTGGAATCGGGTTAGTTTTGAGTAAAATCTAGAGCTCGAATTTGGAAAACTTTCAGAAACGATCTAATTGTTTTTGTAGCAAACACTTAATTTTTTTTAATTTAAAACGAAACGAATTGGTTTTCAACTTTTCAAAAAACATACAATGTCAAAGTTTTGCTAATGTAGTTTTAGTCATTCGCTCTTTTCTGACGTCAACGAAGAGAAAGTGATCATCCCTCCTCATCCTTTAAGATTTAGTTTTGTCTAAACCGGATTCTTCTTGACCCTTTGTTTGCTTCTATCAAAAATATTTAACAACATTTTATAGTAGTGTCAATGCTTGTCTCAGTAAGATTGCTTAATATTTACTTCCAGATCCTATATGAACTACGTTCTTAGTGATGAAAAGTGATATGGAGTCATTAAAATTATGTTGAAATTATTTGTTGACTTTGTATGACTTGAAAAATTATGTGGCTAAAAGAAACACAAAACCCAAGATCTTGAGGTCTTTTGACGGGTTTAAACAAAGACAAAACACACAAAACCCGAATCAATAATATACACAAGAGTTAATTAGTGTTTTCAATTTAAATACTTTCATATACATTCGTAAAGTTAATGGATGCAATAAAAGGCAACAGACCCATATATTGGCTGTCGTTAGCGTCTTTCAATTGCTGTAAGTATGCGGAAATGAAAAATTTGTTCACTGGAGTACCAACTGGTTTTATTTTGAACCTTTAACATGCCTACAAACCATAGATATAGTTGTGTTGCAACAGGAAACGGAACTTAATTACCGTCGTTTTATTCAAATAAAACTGGCAACACTATATTCCTACAAAAAAGTCCTGAACTCATTTCGCTTCTCTTGTTTCATTTATTCATTTGAGGGTGGTGTTTTCGTGCCAAACATTTCTTCTCATTCTCATCCCCTCTTCGACATCTGATGCGATGTTTTTCTTTCTTTTTTTTTTCCTTTGCTCTTCGTCTTTCTTTTTAAATTCTATGTTTCATTTTAAAGCTACAATGAGAAGGAGGGATGCTCTTCAAGTTTCAAAATAGAACCAGATTAAAATAATAATTTTGAGTAAATCTGGCTGTTCATAGTGTGGGTTACGAGGGGGTGGCTTAGGTAGCAACATGGCAATAGAAATGGCTGAGAATAAAATCGTAAATTCTCTCGGACTCTCTCGCATTTGGCTTTGAATATAGTAACTGCTAACTGGGGTTGAAACGCGGCTGCATCAGAATCCTGCTTAGAGAGAACTTTCTTAAGTAGAATTCTCCATTAATTTTCGTGCTGTTGTACAATTTGAACGCAAGCAGAGAAGTTGTTTTTTTGATTCGTATATAATTTCACTTTCACACTTTGCATTAGCATTCGCAGCATGAATTTGCGAATTTGTATATTTGCACTTAAGTTTAGGGCGATTGACAGCATTAAGTGTATTTAAATAAAAATTAACATTAACATTCGGAGAATAGAATATAGATAAACAGCTTGTACGGTATATTGAGTGTGTGTGTTCGTGCGCGATATCGTTTTTGCAATTCTAGTAGGTAAATCTGCTGTGCACATGTCCTTTCTTCATGGCATTTTGTGTAATGAGTTCTCGAGGTAAATTTACAAAGCTTTCCATACAAAAATTATGTATGTCTGTAATTCCTAAACATATTTTAGTTTTTTTTTTTTGGTGCTCAAGTTAATTAAAATTTTATTTTTAAGAAAACAAGAAACTCAATATTATAGAGAAGTGAAAGTGGCAAACTTTATAAAAACTAAGTTCAAACCCGCGTAAAACTTGCCAATTACTTCATTGTATTGGATGGAAGTAATGAAAAAAAGAAAGAAAAAAAATATTGCGTGTGATGCATGTTTTGTTTTCGTTTGAAATATTTCCAAAGGCAAAAAGCATAATGAAAAAATGCTGTTGGTGTGTATTGTTGTTGTGAAAACGAGTTGAAACATTTTTAATGAGTACAAGGTCATTGAGAATCAAAAGTCCTAGATTCGTTCGTTTGTTTCGTTAATAGGACACATGTACGTTTTGTCGTATAAAAATTGGTGCAAGTACTGAGAAGTTGTCTACTCTTCTACTACTACGTGCTAGTGGTTCTATCTAAGGTGCATTTGTGAAGTATGTATGTCAAGATGGTGTTTTGTTTGCTGGAAATGAAACGGAATTAAAGGCTTATCGTAAGGGTATGCATGTATATATATACATACAACATACATAGAAGGAGAAGAAACGCGGTCACAAGAACCTTTGTGTGACAAACTGACAAAACACCATATATTCTTGTTTTTGGATTTGACATTCGTTTGATTTCTGCTTTGTTTTTCCAGTGACCCTGTTTCATCAAGCTTTAAAATCGCAACTTTGACATTCAATGGATTATTTTGTTTAGTTTTTATAGCTACTCAATTCTCATTCAGGTAGGTTAAGCAACATTGTCGCTTTGTTTGCAGCACATAGAAATTTGAAGTTTTGAATGGTACAAATGGTTGCATGAATCAACATTGGTTTGAAAAACCTGTCTGTCTGTAGATACTTAAATATATAATACGAACTCAAGAAAGTTTAAATTTCAGAAATATTGACAATGGCTTTTTTTAGTCATTTTCTCAACTTGCTTGGCTTCTGATCTTTATGGATTGAATAATCTAAATGACTGTTTTAAGATCAACCATAGGTCGTATTAGACAGATATTTTTGGTCTATTTTGATTCCAAGATCTGAACTTTTTGTTCATCCCTGGTGAGACGAGACTCTGACGAGCTTACACTAGATTTTCGAACCAGAATAATATTTTTTTAGAACCCAGCCTTTTTTAATGATTGTTAACAAATCCTTTTCGCCGTATTATATGAAGAGAGGTGATTTTCAAATTCAATATTCTTATTAAGGGCTATACCAATTTTTTTTATATTTTTAGTAAATAAATTGAACATTGAGATGCAAGCAGACACGGATAGCAAAATGCAAAAATCCTGCTTAAGAATCGTTTTGAGACTTGAGAACTCTTCTTTAAATAAACTGCCAAGAACTCAATACTCCAAATAAGTAAATGGGGTATCGCAACAAAGCTATGGAAATCTCAGAGCCTAATGCATTTTTATGGCCTATAAATTTATGCCGATTCCGAATGACTAAGTTAAAAAGTGTTTTTCATGGCAGTGTATTTATTTTAAAGGTGATACCCGTGAAGGTTTTTTTTTGTTTGCTTTTTCTGTGATTTGAACCGCGAACCTCTCAAGTAACAGGCAGAAGTGCTGACCATTACGCCACGGGTACCAATCAATACTCTAGAATGTCGAAAATTGGAAATCAATGAAGAAAGATCGTTCATTTCGCTTGTCGAGTTTCACGTTTAGAGGTGCAGTTCACTCCCATACTTTCCATATTGTGTTGAAAGAAATTGCTCTTTTCATCTTAATTCTAAATATCATCTGCCAACGATTGCTTCATTGTAGACTTTAGAATTTAATACAGATACAGAGAGAAGTGAAAAATCGTATCCAAGATTTAATTTGCATTTGGATCCTCATACTTTGGATTGCATCTGATGTTGTCTTAGTTGCGACAAACCCATGTTGGTCATCAGATGGCCTAAGGTTAGGTTAGGTGGAAGTGGCTATCAGGTAATGAGTATGTACGTAGATGCATTGACTGACACACTTAGACCACAAGGGTCCATTGTGATACCACAGAGATCAGCAAGTTAATCACCTACTAATCTCAAAAAACCCGATGTGAGATTAACGAGTTGGTCACCCATTAATCTGTCATTTCGGAACTAGTCGATAACCTGCTAGTCGAACCACGCGGAACTTTTAATGTATTTTTAAAGACTTTTAGGGCCTATGTAAGCTAAGAAGCTAGTATCCTCGAAGAAGAATTCACCGAGATGAGTTCTCCTCTTATGAAGTAGTGAAGGGCATGAGCTAAGAAGGTTTTGAAGGTTTTTTTTCTCTTCTTCATCATTGGAATACACACCAAGTCTCTCGGTCCCGTAAGAACACCTATGGTAGAACCTATAGAGGCGGTTTAAGGCTAACAAACTTTTCGAGCGTTTTGAGTCTACACACGGCCAAACTTTTTTGGTTGCAAGGCAGTTGTTACTCTCAGTCCATCTTCGTTTTGTTATCCTTAAAGCGTCTTGTCTAAGTTGGAGTTTACATGCAGCGATTGGTATACTTATATTGTTTCATTCTGAGCCTAGGGGAGTGGTCGTACCCTTTTTGGCTAGTTCGTCCGCTATACAATTGCCTGGTATGTCCCTGTGTCCTTATTGTGTTTCGCATTTGGGACTAAATACCCACTTAACGATCCTCAAAGTGTCCCACGCCTCGTCAGCTTGATCGAACTGGGTAATTGTCTCAGCTTAGTGTATCTCCTTTCTCTTTGTACATTGGTAGAATGTAACTTTACTTCCATTGCTAAGGCTGACTTTTACCTTCTAGAGACTTGTTCGTAGATGAGAATAGTGAGGTATCTTAATCTGGTTCTCCCATTTTAATTTCCAAAACTCATATAGTAAATCGTCTGACCAATCAACTTTACCTTTTTAGATTTCATAACTACTTTAGACACGCTTAACAGTTAGCGTGTCTACCCGTTACGTGAAACATCAAGGAAAAAAGTGTTCTTGTACGGTAATCATTTTTCGCGAGAAATTGGCAATTTATGTCAAGGTTGAGCTTCTGAAATGTAATTTTGAGGAAACTGTTTCTTCATCTTATCAAAATATTGTCGTGATCTACAAGGTGCTGTGGTTGAACGTATTTATTGGACTTCGGCGACTGAATCTTCTGAGCCCAGATTCCAGATTTAAATTATCGTTAAATCGTTAATTGTATCGTCAAAAGACTGTTTCATATAATTGTGCTTTCAGCGGTTGGTGAAAAGTTATTTTACTATCGTCTTACAAAAAATTTTGGCAACTCTTTCAGGCTTCTTAACACGCTTTTTAGTACCTGCAATTCAGATGGTA
This sequence comes from Melanostoma scalare, assembly GCA_949752695.1. Taxonomy (NCBI): domain Eukaryota; kingdom Metazoa; phylum Arthropoda; class Insecta; order Diptera; family Syrphidae; genus Melanostoma; species Melanostoma scalare. Next base: position 16,902,469 of record OX456986.1, read on the forward strand.
GTTGTTTTAAACGTTACGGATTCCGACCATGAGCATTTCTGTTCCTTTGATCAACTATTTTAAAGATAATTATAATCGCTCCCTTGTTCAACTTCTTTTTCGTATTTCTTGAATATATTGATTTGTATCAGCCAGCCGCAGGGGAAGAAATTTCTTTCAGCTCTTTGACTGCAGATGGGTTGGGTTTGGGTGTACATCTTCTTATTGGTTCTTTCTTCCAGCTTATGCATTTTTTTTGGAGATGAGCTTTTTCTTCTCTATTATTTGAGGAACATTCCTACTTTGAAAGCAACTTCTTCTTACTTATCACTGCTTTAGCTCCATCATTCCACCACCATGTTTCCTTGACTTTTTGGTAGTGTCCCTTTGATACTTTTATTTATTTATTCAGTCAATTAGAAATACAAAATTCTTACAGACTATTCAATACAAAACATGGATTATATATATATACCTAATTAACCACCAGAGTGCAAAATAGATTTCAAATTTGATTTAAAAATATTTCTACTATAAGAAAAGTTCAAATTATCAATACCTGCATTATGACATACTGAGTTTGCTTGTCTTAAGCAACGCGCAATAGGTTCATTGAAACCATAATCAGTTCTATGATATGGTACAAAAAATAAGTTATTGAATCTGAAAGAATATGATTGACAATTGATACCAATCAAATCAAGCAAAAAAGAGCATGCAATTTTATCATTTAAGACATCTCTTACAAACATTACATCAAAATATTTACGACGTGATTCCAGGTCTTGTAGGCCAAAAAGCAGGTAGCGAGCATTGTATGAAGGTCTAACAATATTCCAGCGTAAAAGATAGAACAAGTATCTAGTGAAACGTTTTTGAATTCGCTCCAATCTGTTTGAATGTGTTGAATAAATCGGATTCCATATAACACAGCAATATTCGAGGACTGATCTTACATAAGCAAAATACAAACATTTAAGAGTGAACGGATCTTTAAATTCTTTCGAATTTCGAATTACAAATCCCAACATAGAATTGGCTTTCGCTCCGATGTATTCTATGTGGCTATTAAATGTAAGCATCGAGTCAAATATAACTCCGAGATTTTTTTTTTTCGCTAATTTTACTAAGAGGCACGTTTCCTATGAAGTAAATAAAATTTACACAAGACTGACGACGACAGAAAGTTAAACTTTGACATTTTGAAATATTTAATTGCAATTTGTTTTGTTCACACCACATAGATAAGTTTAATAAGTCTTTGGGATTGAACAAGAACATTAGTAATATCATTAACAAGTAACAGAAATAATAATGGCCCAAGATGGCTTCCTTGAGGAACACCGGATGTTACATTCATGGCACGCGATAAGCACTTGCCTATATGAGCATATTGAGTTCGACCACTTAGATACGAACTGAGCCATTCCAACATGTTTGAGTGAAAGCCATATCTTCGCAGCTTACAAATAAGAACGGCGTAATCTACTTTATCAAAAGCCTTCGAAAAGTCTGTGTAAATTACGTCGCACTGTGAACCACTTTCAAGAGATCTTAGCACAAAATTAGAAAAAATAGCAAGATTGGTGGTAGTAGATCTGCCGCTAACAAAACCGTGCTGATATGGTGAAATTAAATTTTTTAGTGAAATAGCAAGTTTTTTATAAATAATTTTTTCAAACAGTTTTGGGATTGTTGATATTTTATATATTGGTCTATAGTTTGTTACTTCGTTCTTAGATCCAGCCTTGTGAAATAGGGGTAACAAATGAGCACTTCCAACAATCTAAAAAGGAGCCTGCCTCGAGTGAACGATTGAAAATGATAGTTAGAGGCAGGGCAATAGCCTGCGCACAATTTTTCAAAAGTATAGGAGGAAAACCATCCATGCCCGGTTGCTTATCTAAGTTCAATGCACACAACTCTTCTAACACTTCATCTATAGAAATATTTAAAAAGCCGATATCCATCAAACTCGAAGAACCATTTCTATCAAGCACTGTTGCATCATTTAGGGGAACATATACTGAACTAAAAAACTGCGCAAACAGATTGCAAACTGTTGGAAGGTCGGATGAAGTTATGCCCGACAAATGCATAGTGCTAGGAATGCCCACCGATTTCTTTTTGCTGTTAATGAAATTCCAAAAACATTTTGCATTGCTTTTGAGTTTGCTTTCAATACAAAAAATGTGATGCTTGTACAAAAAATTATTTAGAAAATCAAACCTCTTTTGAACACTGCAATATTTTTCATATAATAAAGAACTATTGTTAGAGTTTTGATACAATTTATATGCTCTATTTTTACGATTGTTTAGATTTAGCAGTTCTCTATTGAAATACGGCGGTTTGTTAGAGACATTCTTAATAGTCTTCGGAATGAATAAATTGACTGTCTCTTTAAGCTTATCTGTAAAGTTGAGGTATGCATTATTAAGATCTGAGTTGCTTAAGACAGACATCCAATTAAAAGAAACAAGAAAATATGACATTGAAACAAAATCACCTTTAGTATAATCATAAGTGTTAATGTCTTGAGCAAAAACAATGATTTGGCTTTAAGCAAGTTTGTTGTAGGCAATACGACTTTGTGCTGTGCTTTGTGATCTATTTTGATTTTGTTTTACACATGTCTCTTCTTCTTTACCTTTTCCGATGTTACGAGCATGCATCGTGATCTAGAAGGGATCACAGCTCTAACACTTAATTATTATACGACTTCTCAGCATATTCAAAATGAATTGCATTTTTCTTTATCCAAATTATACCACTTGTTTCTCCTAGAGCGCTGCTAGGAGAAACAATTTGATTTGTTTGATTTCGTTCACTGCTTTCGTAAAAGAAATTGTCAGAAGATAACGGTGTTGCAATGCGAGAATCTCTCCCAGTATTATCTTGCAGTCTTTTACCTGAAATCTGGTTTATTTGGTTACCAAACTGTAATCAATCCGGGTTTCATTTCCACCACTGCTGTGGGTATGTGATTAGTTTTCGGTTAACATGATATTAAACACGATAACACCGTTCGAATTCCACTAAAAATATTTTGACCAAGGGGATTCCTGTTACTGTACCCCATACGCCATACCTATATAATGGGATGAACATCAAAACGAACAAATAATTTGCCCCAAGGGTGTGAAAATAACGCAGAAATTAAAAATTCGCTCGAATTTGTTGGAGAGGCATGTAACTTCTTCTTTGTTTCTTCTCAGAGATAAATAATGATCAATATTGAAGGCAAAGCACACCCACCAAAGCACCACTTTGCGCTTAAGTTTACATAAAATATGAAAATTGTTTTGTTGTAGAAGTTTTACAAATTAAGCTATTGAATCTGGGCTGGGGACATTTGAAAATACGTATTCTTTAGTTTTTTCTCTCCTATAATACGATACGTATCAAAAGAAGGGTGTTTTGGAACTACTGCTTGCTGAAAGCTGCCCCCTTGGAGACGAGTTATTTTGTAAATTTTTTAGTGTTGTTAAATTGATTTGGTGGTGCCTGTGGCGTAATATTTAGCATTTCTACCTGGAACGTGGTATGTTCGAATTCCAACAAGTCCTCCGATTATAAATTCCTTTCTATGTGAAGCGTTTTTCCGATCAGCCGTTCAGAATCGGTAACAAATTGTAGCATGTAGGTCCCTTCCCTTTCTTTGGCAATGAGAAAAGCGCTTGGGCCCGGGGCTCCCCGCCTTGTTGTGCCACAATATTTATTTGTTTATTTTAAATTTACTTTGATAAAATTTAGAATCATTTGTTTTTTTATTATCTTTGTGGGCTTTGTGTGAATTCTGGGTTAAGCTGATGATGAGCATCCAACGTTCATTCATGAAACACACCACTGGAGCGGCGCGCGTGAAGAAAAAACTCAAAATTATTTGAATAGAATATAATTTATGAATGTCCGCTTAGACGTCAATAACTTGATAGGTCCTTATCAATGTGGTTTTAGACAAGAGAAGTCCAGAATAGACCAAATTTTCACATTACGCCAGATCTTGGAAAAAACCCGAGAACATAATATCGATATTCACCATCTCTTTATCGATTTCAAGGCCGCGTATGACGGTATTTACAGAGACGAGCTGTACAGAGCCATGTCTAGTTTCGGCATCACTGCAAAACTCGTACGACTATGCAGGATGACTTTGGAGAATTCACGCTGGTCCGTCATGGTCGGTAAAGAACTCACCGCCAGCTTTGATGTCGAAAAAGGCTGTAGGCAAAGCGACAAGCTGTCATGCGATTTCTTCAACAACATACTTGAAAAGATTGTACAAAACTCAAACGTCAACACCAGAGGAACAATCTTTCAAAAGTCTGTGTGTAATGGGAAGAAATAAGCGTGATGTCATAGGTGCTTTTGCGAGTATTGAAACAGAAGCGGCAAAAATGGGTTTGATGGTTAATGAGGGCAAAACGAAGTATATGTTGTCATCAAACAAGGACACAGAACATCGACGAATTGGACAAAACGTCACAATAGATAGACATAACTTCGAGGTAGTACAGGACTTCGTCTACCTAGGATCCGCTGTAGACACGGACAACAACATCAGTGCGGAGATCAAACGGAGAATAACTCTTGCCAACCGTTGCTTCTTTGGGTTAAGAAGGCAATTGAGGAACAAAACCCTCTCCAGAAAAACCAAGGTAACCTTGTATAAGGCCTTAATCATCCCAGTCCTGCTTTACGGTGCGATACATAGACCTTGTCGAAAGTGGATATGAGGAAACCCTTGGTCTTTTCGAAAGAAAAATTCTCCGAATGATATTGGGTCCCGTATGAGTATGGAGAAGAAAATACAACAACAAGCTGTATGAGCTGTACCGCGACATGGGCATAGCCAGAAGAGTACGCATCGCGAGGCTACGATGGTTGGGCCATGTAGAGCGGATGGATACAAACGCTCCGGCTCGAGGGGTTTTCGAAAGCACATTGTAGGGAAATCGCGGAAGGGGAAGACCTCGTCTTAGGTGGCGCAATCAAGTGGATAAAGACCTTAACCGACTTAGAGTGCGAAACTGGATGCGAAACTGGAGAGAGCTCGCCCGAAACCCCCAGGTTCTGTAATGCCCGCCTAAGTAAGTAAGTAAGTCCAGTGAGAATGCAGAAGCCAAGGTTGTCGTTCATGTGTGAGTGCCTGGTTTTAAAGTTGTCCCAACAGCAAATAACAAACTAGGTTATGAATCACCGGTTTGTGATTTTTTATTTCACTTGCTCGAACTCTGACCAAGTGTGACGGAATAACATACACACCCACATCTACACCCGCACAGCTCTTTTGACTCAGAATTTTGGCCCTAAGGACCTAATCAACATGTCCAGTTGGGGACATATATAAATCCTTACAGAAAAATAGCCCTTGGGATTGATAAATAGAAATGTCAAATCGGGAATGAAATTACGCGCAACTCATTAGTTTCATGTCAAAGATAAGACCATAAAGAAATCTTTTGAGGACCCTTTCTCATGTCAAAATCTTACTGAAAAAGTCTCAAGAGCCCGAGTTGAAAATCAACTGAGAGATTTTATTGTTATCAGACATAGATAGTTTGAAACACCAAGGAGCTAAATTTTCATAGTGCAACTCTGAGTGAAGAAAGTATCTTCCGGTGGATTCATTGAACTGAATAGAGTTTTGATCGAAAAAAAAACTTCTTCACATGTATCTTAGAATTCCAACAGCTGCCAAGCATATCCTTACATCTCTCAACATGATTTTGTGTTTATTACACAATTCAAATACCAGCGCATGATATCAGTCTGAGTTCAAGACAGAACTTTAAACTTCAAGACATTCTTTCGAACCTCTGACGTAAACAGCTGTTGTTTGTGTGGTTATGCAAACAAGTATTTCCTACCCATGTTAACATGGATGCAAATGCAAAGTATTGACACTTTTTATTTTCCTTTTGGTGAAAGCTGTCAAGGTTGTCATGTTATATCATAAATAGCACATACAATTCAATAGAACGATGAACGATAGAGTTATAAAAGCTTGTGCTCTTCCTTTCAATCTTAAATAGGACACTCTCATTTTGAAAAATAGAATCCTTCTCGTCAATTACTTTCACATATCCTTCAAAAACAAACAGAACAGCTAGAGCAGAGCAGAGTCCCTGTTGTTGCAACACATAAATAAAAATCTGCATATTCCCTCATCTCTTTATTAAAAGAAATCTTTTATGTCAATGAAAAGCATCCCAAAAACTTCCGCTTTTCTTTTCTCTCTCTAAAAAAGAAAACGAAAAAAGTAGAAGAAATAATAATCCCCGCGTCCATACACAAGCCCATGGAATAAAATTTAAAGAGAAAATCATCATCAACATTATCATACGTCGTCGTAGGACGATCTATATTGGAGTAATGGCCACATTGCGCCACATTAAATGAGAAACTAAATCATCTGCAGTCTATGATTGTCCCATATTCCTTCACACACAAAGAAAAGCCTCAAACTCATACTATATTTATATATATTTTGTATAGGAAGTTGTCATGTTTGCACTCCGTTGCTGTCGTCGTCCCTTGCGCGCACATTCTCGTATAGAATTTGACAGGATATGGCATATGGGCGGCAAGAAGTGTATAGTGTGTTCTGAAAGCACAGTACAATGCTTTTTTTCTTCAGCAAAACAAGAAAAAAAAAATCTATTCTAGTCTCAGAACAGAACTACCCCATTAAAAGCAAAAAATGTCCTCCTTCTTCTTTGGTCCGAAGCTAATCGCTATTGATGCCTGTTTGCGCTTCTTCAGCATAGTTAGTGCTTAAAAATATGAATTGTCTTCGTTATTCTATTGGTAGTTTATTTTTTTTTTGTGTTGTTTGAAACTTAGTAATCCTTGCGTGTTTTGTACTAATTTTTGGAAAGTATTGATTTTTTTTCTATATTGAACCTGGTCTTGTCAGATGACGCGCACCGGCTGTAATTATGTCAGAGAATTAGCCTCTTTACGTGACCCTTTTCGAAAAACTTGTCCCTTTTCAAAGGTGCATAGTGTGCCTCGGCGTCCCACACAGAATAATTATTGCTGTGTTTAACGAAACAATGAAACACACGACACAAACAAGGAGTGTTCAGGGCAAGGATTTTACCCTCTGTCAAACCAAATTGATAACCACACAAAATAAAACCAAAAAAAAAGAAATTCGAATTCAGATCCTATTCAACAAAAGGTATTGAAAAAAGTTAAGAATAATCATTCTTTTTACTGTCCATCTCATCATCTGTAATCCGTTTCACTTGAATTCTCGCCCAATAGAAAATGAAATAAAAAAAAAAAAAAAACAGAAAAAAACCAACAGAAGCTTCTGCAGAACTCATTAAAATGCTAAAGGTGAATATAATGAGACCGTGTCGTAGACAAACATTTTGAAGCGCCTTTTGAATGGGTCGGAAAGAGACAGTGTACGAGACAATTTCCTGCAGTTACCCGCAGTCATTCTTCAAAAAAGAGGAAGAAGAACTTTCAATGCTCAGCCACGTTGAATTTGTAGATATCAGGTGGAATATCGTTACTTTCTCAGCTGTTGTAGGATATAGCATAAATGGCACTCTGTCTTAGAGGCGCACATGAATTGTACATTATGCATGCATGTATGGACGTTATTATAATTATTGTTAGATATACTTTTTGCCTTCTGAAGGTGAATTTTCGGTTGTTTCATTTGAGGTAATGGCCAAGGACTGTCATATACACATGAATGTTTACATTTAGGAATGTAGAAGGTGTATATGATTTGGAATTAAGTAATTTGGAATATGTCTGTGGTGACTGCTGTGAAAGTGAATGTTTTACAATATGCAAATACTCATATAGTAGTAGTCTATATAAAAAAAGAACAATTCTTTTGTGGATTGAACTCACTGATGGATAAATAATCGGAAGTTTAGGAGTAGGTAGGCAAATGCATGTATTAGTTATCGATTGAACTCTGTGTATCGAGCTGGTTTATTCAGCTCTTGAACGAATATAAAAAAAAAGAAGCACTCCGGGAGTGCCGACAGAAGTGAAAACAGAATTGAATTTTCAGTAAATATTTTAATGTACAGGAAAATCTTTTCATTGAAATGTTTCTTCTTAGTGCTTATAATAAAAATAGATAAATAGTGGCAAAATTTTATTCAATGTTTTATAATATATGTACATGTACATATGGAAGAACATCAATGAAACTTATGAGTTTTCATTCACATTTTCAGCTTTTCCATTATCATCTCATGCAATCATCGTATTCTTAAGGCCATAGGCCTATTACTAAGTTTCTAAGTTTAATAATGCTTGTACATTTGCTTAGAAATAAAATTCACTGCATGTGAGTGCAGTGGATTTTATAAGTGTCGGTGTAATCCGAACGTAATTTGCGTCTTAGGCTAAGGCCACGCAGTCAGCGATAAGCGAGCGAGCGATTGAACGATCTGCGATTAAGCGACAAAGTCGAGCGACGAGTGGCCTTTTCGTGAACGACATTTCTTTAGCGATTAGTTGTTAAAATGCCGTTGTCAAGAGCACTACACTTATATTTGTTGTCCACCAACCATCTGTTGCTCTTGACGCTAAGCGATAAACTAAAAATTAGAACAAGTTTGGTGACAGAGCGACGTCGTTCAGTCGCTTAAAAAAATCGCTCATCGCTCGCTCAATGCATGGCCAGTTCAATGCAATTTCATTTGTTTTAATTTTTTCATGTCGTTCAGTCGCTCGCTCGCTCGCTTATCGCTGACTGCGTGGCCTCGGCCTTAGAAGGGTACGGCAAACATCTAACTGATGAGCCCAATTGCCGTGCCTGGGCGAAACGCATTATGGAGTTGAGGTGATCTTTTCGATCTTCAACATACATTTTTTTAATAAAAAAATTTTTTTTTTCTTTGTTAAAATATTTTGTTCGTTGTACTAATAGGGCCCATACACTACGCATGCATGCATGCGCAATCAAGTGATTGCGCATGCTGATTGAAGGTGTATGGTGTTGACTGAGTGGTTGTGCATGCGGCATGAGCAAAATCAGAATTTTCTGATATTTTCTTGTTTGCGCATTCATGCATGTGTGGTGTGTGGGCAAAATTGCTCAGTCAAGTGATAAAATTCGAATGACGAGAAGAGCAGCAGCGGAGTTTTAGCTTGACATCGTACAACTTGTCTACACTGCTACAAAAACACAAATGAAGATTGCGCAGTTTGCATGAGTAGTGTAGGGCGAAAGCAATATTGCGCAATCTTCTGATTGCGCATGCATGCCTGCGTAGTGTATGGGCCCTATAAGGCTGCGGTCATTCGTCATTGTTAAATTATATTCTTCTTTTAAAAATTTAAATTTGTAGCATCGGCGGAGTTGATGTTTAAAGTCACCATTCAAAATCATTGGCAAATCATCAAATCTCTCCCCAATTTTGCCGTGAAAGTGTGCAGAAGCGTATTCAGAATAAATAAATAAATTTTTATATAAAAACTGTCGTATTACACTTAAAAACGTATTCGGTGAAATATAAACGCCAACTATTATAACTTGCTGTTCATTTTCACAGTTGCAACGACAAACAGATAGATCGCCGATATCAAAATAGTACTAGACATAGGTTAGGTTAGGTTAGGTTGAATGGGGGGTGCAGCCACAAGTGGCAACACCTCACTCGGATCTCAAGGATCCATTGTGCTCCCCGGGAAATCAGAGGATGAGGAAATGGGAGGATTGGAAAGGTAAATGGTTATTGTGGTAGGGAACTCCCACTGAACCATTTGGAGCCCTGAGTAAATTTCAGGACGTTGCTCAGTGGGAGATTTGAGATGTCGCCCAGTTCGTCGAAAAAGTATTCTCCGAGGGTTTTTTTCCGAGTGTGGGCCAAGCTAGGACACTCACAGAGGAAGTGGAATGATCCCTCCTCTGCCTCCTCATCTTGGCATCCTCTACATAAGTCGGATGTGCTAATGCCCATTCTCATCATGTGGGTACCCAACGAGTTGTGTCCCGTGAGAATGCCAATCAACAGAGAGAGCCGAGGTCTGCTTAGCTGGAGTAGAAATTCTGTTTTTTTCTTGGAAATATCTGGCCAAAGGTTTCTAGAGACTCGGCATGTTTCTAAAGATGACCACCTGTCATTGGCGGTTTTTAGAAAATTGTGTTTGATTCTGTTTTTTTCTTGCTCAAGTGGCCTTAGAACTGAGGTGTTCGTTTCGCTGGATTCGAGTGCTGACCCGATTTTAGCCAGCTTATCCGCCATTTCATTACCAATTATGTCACGATGTCCTGGAACCCAGGTTAAACTAACTGTGTTTGTTTCGCTGAGCAGTCTTAGGTTACTGCGACAGCTGTATACTAGTCTGGATTTTGTGATAATGGATGAGATAGCTTTAATGGCCGCTTGACTGTCTATAAAGAAGTCAATATTTTTGTTGATCAGGTTTTGCGTAGCTAAGTGCTTCGCGGCTTCGCTCACTGCAAGTACTTCTGCCTGAAAGACACTGCAGAAGTCGGGAAGCTTTATTGATCTATTCATGGTGGGGTAGTCTGAGAAGATACCTGACCCTACCCCTTCGTCCGTTTTGGAACCATCTGTGAAGACGGAAATGTGATTTCCTTTTATAACCCTGTTTTCCTCCCAGCTTTCTCTTGTCGGAAAGACTGTTAGGGCCACTGGATTGAAGTCAATACGCGGGGGGGTATTGTCTGTTTGAATGTCTATGTCTGTATGGTTCATGATGGTTCTATGGCCTGATATGCCTGTTTTCTAATTGTTGCATTGTTTGAGTCGCAGTGCGCTTTTGGCCGCCATCTCCTTAGTAAAATGATCTAGGGGGTAGTACTAGACATACTAGTGTACCTCGTATGCAAATTCATATGATTTGCACAAAAAATGGCAGTTGTATCTGACAACCATTTATAGATAGCTACTCCTGCTGCTGGACGATCGTGCCTTCTGAAACTTGCAATTAAATTGAAATCAGGAATATCATATATTTCTTCTTCACCCATGTGAGTCTCTGTTAAAATTAATACGTTAATTTTCTTAGCGATAGTGTCTATTGAGTAATGGTTTTCAAGCTATTTTCATGCAACCGTTTCAATTCCATCGATAAATCATCGCGATGAGTTGTTGATCTCTTCTAATTTGTTGTAAAAAGCGTCTCCTACTCTGTCATGATGAAATTTCCAGCTTCACTTATCCAGCCACTCTTCATTGTAATGGCAGTAAAATATTTGGTGCTTTTTATTTTTTCTGCGTTGCATAAATTTTTCTCTGTTTCTTCAATTGATTTCTTTCTTCTCTGTATTTCTCCGAGTCGGTAAGTACAATTACTATGTAATAATGCTATTGCATTCTTTTAAGTCATTTAGCAACATAAAAATTAAGGTGTCTCTTGGCTCAATGGTAGAGTCGTTGGCTATTAAACTTGAGGGTCTCATGTTCGAATCCCAGCCGTGGCGATCAAATTTTATTTATGTTTTCACTTCAAATAAACAAAAAAATGCAAATGCAAATGGCTGGGAAACGAACCTGAGACGCTGGGCTATGACGACTTTACATACGAATTACTATGAGCCAATCAAAAAATGGTGTCGGTCGCGAATTCAATGCTTTACCCCCATCGCAAAAGTGCCAAACGCGCCTAAAGAAGTTTTCACTTCAATAAAGCTTTAAGTTATTCCAACATAACACTGTTGCTTTTTTTTTGGAATAATGAAATCTACTACAAGCCTGAGAACATGTGCATCTGTGTACTTAAGAGTGTCGCCTGGGGCCCGATAATGCATTTCGAGGCGAATCGTTCGTTCTAGGTGGCGAAATTGAGATTTGGTATTATTGTTTTCGCTTTTATCTCTTTCGTTTTATATCGGCGTATTTATCGAAATCGATGTTGAATTAAAAATGGCATTCGACTTGTATTTTTAAACGTATTGCTTTTTCTCAGATGAAATGTGTAACTGGAATTTTCGCTCAATAAAAACAAAAATTGGCTTTTAAATCCATAAAATACTAGCTGACCAGCCCATTCGTTGTTCGGGTCTACTAATTCAATTCGATAATAATAATACACAAAACAGCAAAAAAAAAAATTTGTCGGGGACATCCACCCGTTTCCGTGGAAATAAAGAATTGATTATAGTCTATTTCATTGAAGGATAATATAGCATCCTAATGTTGAAAGAGTTTTTGAAATCGGTCCAGTAGTTTTAAGGTTTCCGTTCCCGTTTCCGTTCCGGTAGAAATATGGGAATAAAAAATAGTTATAAGTCTATTCTCAGGCCTACGTATGAAATTTCATTGAAATCGGTCAAGTTGTTTTGGAGGAGTGTAAGCACTGTGTCACGAGAATTTTATGCATTCGTATACAGACGAAATGAATAAATTCAACAAATATATAGGACTCAAAAACAGATGCAAAATAATGAGGAGTAGATCAAGAAATGTAGATGCTTCTTAATAGTCTTCTTTACCATGGCAACTGTGAGGATTCTTATAATTCTTCCCTTTCTACATAGATAAATAAAGGAAGCTTTGGGATTGGGATCTGAAATAAGAAGTAGTAGTAGTAGTAGTTATAGTAGTTGGATAAATGAAACAAGTGTTTTGGATCAATGTAAAACAGCATCCCAATAATCGCTGCTCTTTGATGGGTGGATGCATTTATAATACTCGTATAAGCGAAATGCCAGTTATTGTAACAGCTTTTAGTTCTACATTGTTTCATTACACCCTAATATAGCCAAACTGTTACCTAAAAATTATATATCAAGAGACATCTTCTTATTATTAAAAACAAAGTTGGGTATGTTCGAACTTATAACTCGAGAGCGGCTGGACCGATTTTCATGGTTTTTGAATTGTTATAACATAGATTCCATCCCCATATTCTCTTAGAAAACAGAACCTTAAATCTACCGATTAAAAAATTCTTTCAACATAAAAATGCTACATTATCCCTAAGAGACATATACATAATGTGGTACAGGACAGGATGATATCTTGAGATCTTTTTGCTATGTTATCTTAATTAAAAAAGTGTCTAAATGTAACCACGGTGTAACAATGGAGTCGTTTGAAAGGAAAACACATCGTGTGGCTCGTATTGGTTCGTTTAAAACGTGGTGTTTCCTACTGGACAGTCTAAAGCGATCGTATTACAGAGCTGCACCATGAGGGTTTCAACTCAAACGACTGCAAGGAAATCGTTTCATATTGGCCAATTGGAAACGCAATTACCATTTTCATCAGAAATGACTGTGGTGGTCTCGTTTTATGCGAACAAGTCACACGATGAGTTTGTTCACCTCAAATTACTCAAAAAGTCGTGGTAAACGAACTAACACGAACTACACCATCCTTTTTTCACCTAAAATGACTCGTGTAAGCTCTTGTTGGGTCCATGTCCATATATAGAATCGTCCGTAATGTAAACGTGTACTTACTTTTTTTTTGTATAGTATCATGTTCTAACTTAAACATTTGGCATTTTAAAATTCAGATTTTAAAATTGACGCTTTTCATATTATTTCGAGCAAAGCAGCAAGATCACAGACAAAAACTTCCCGATCTTGAGTGCTGCAACGTATTGCGTGTTGTACATTTTACCTTATCTATGAAAGTACGCACTTCCTGCATCTGATAAATGCCGGCGTGTGACGATGCTATGTACTAGAATATCGTAAGGCTTCTAGTGTTAAATAAATGGTGAAGGAAACTTAGAAAAAAAAAAAAAGAAAAATGACTTGTTCAAGCATGGTAGTAATATTGTGACAAGACGTGTCAGTGGCAAGAGCAATATTTAAAAAGAAAATGTGAAATGGGGACTAGGAGAGACAATGTAAATATGTACTTGCATAATAGAATAACAACTAAGACTATTTGACTGGTTTTAAGTGCTACCAAATCTCACGTTAGCGATTTTTGGGAATCATTTTTGTTTTAAGTTTTTGGTAGTTTTTATTGACATCTTTTCATAGTCAACAACATAGTAGCAATCATGAGAAACTTTTCAAGCTTATTGAATAAAATTAATAAAATTAATTAAATTTTAATGCACTACCACAAAAACAGGGAGAAAAAAATAGTACGTATACGCCCCAGTAAACCAGTACCTAAGTCTATAAAAAACCTAATACATTTTGTATGCGATTGGAAATGTGTTTATACTTTTTTTTTATTAAATGAAATGTGTTTAGTGGTCGTCTATTATTGAGGTCATAGGTTAAATAGAGTTGATGCGATGTATCAGGCTTGAGGCAAAAAGTTACTGGGACATGCCCCAATTGGTGATATCACAGAGCTCAAGTTAGAATTTTTTTTGTAAGCTGTGAGGATGCAACAAGCAGAGTACTGACGCAACTGCGACCAAAACTCACTAAACTGTTTATTTTTATTGCTGAGCGTTTATTTGAAATTTTAATATCACCGAGCACAAGAGAACACTGCACCATGCCGTCAACTAGAGAAAGTACAAATTTTTGTGAAGAAAAGCTCAACACTACTAAACCTTGTTGGCTTCCTTTGTTTCACTAAGCAGGGAAATGGGTACGAAGAACAATTCATTACTAATGACTTTTGTTTAGCTTTGAACAAAATTTCCTACTAGTTTGATCGTTTTTAAATTTTTCTGTTGTATAAAGTTTTTTTTCTCGTGCTTTGACAGCCATAAATATGGAAACCGTTTTCACTACGCTCTTTCAATTTGGTTTGAGGCCAGCACTGAAGTACACCAAAGCAGCCTTTATGGATGTTGATGCTTGAAAGAATTTCTTTTATCATCACTTTCCTTTTATTGCGATGTCGTGAAAGTATTGAACGATTATGCTCATTTGTTACGTGGTACAATAAGAATTTGGATTTTATCATTTCGTTATTCGATCATGTTCAGAGCAGCTTTTCTTGGCGTTGTCTGCAACGTTTAATGCAATTTTCTATTTCATATGGACAAAATCATCTCAAAAGCCTGCCTCTTGGAAGGATTTTATGAACCCCTTTGTGACCCTTGCCCGGCTAATTCCTGTAGAAGTGCTTCATCCTGAGCAATGGCATGTCGCGATTATCAGACCTACTTTGATGTTTTAAATAGTTTTTTCCAATATAATGTAATTTTACTCTCGGTTTTTTTACTGCACTTTATGTAAATCCTTTCGTGGAAATATAAGAGGAAAATTAATTTACTGCTTTTTTCTAAGATGGAAATCGCCGAAACTGCCATAAATCATGATTTAACTGATGCTTGATAAACCCAATCATATCCAATTCGAGTTTTGAATCCTCTCCAAACCTAGATAGCTTTATGTGTTTTTTTTTTGAGCAGAAATGCTTAGCATTCGAAGCTTGCATTGAAATGGCTGTGATTGTTTTTTTTTGTTCTTATATTAATAACTGCACTATTCTTTCTATCATCAATGCACACGTTTCGGTTTCACAAAAATTAAGAACCTCTTTCAAAAGGACATACACTTGCACATGCATAAAAAACTCGCATACAGCGAATACCCGGAAGATATGTCAATTGTTCAGACAAAAAGCAGAAAAAGCACATGTCGGCTGCTTTCCAAAAGAAAGTACTATAAAGAGGTATAGAAATCCCAGTTGAATACCCGCGTTGTCGGTGCTTTTAGCTGACGACGACGAGAACGAAAACTCCATCTTGATGTATTGAAGAATATACTGCAATATCTTTCGTTTTCTCTTTGTACTTTCTTTTTTTCGCCAACACACATAAAAGTTACAACTTCCAGTTCAAATAAAATTATATCAACGCTAAGGAAAGGTGAAGAAGAGGAATGAAAGAGAAGGGTGATTTCCCCATCGTTTCAAAGACATGGGCATTGCCATCATAGCCAGCAATCTAAGGTGCACTCAGTACACACTCTTGTGCACACATTCCTTCCACTCAAATTCATTTTGCCAGCGTGCCTATGTCTATAAGTAGAATGTGTCAGAAGCATTAAACGATTCATACTTCTCCTGGCTATCGACGACTTATAATTGCCACACTGTCTACTCTAGTGAAACACTAAACTTCCGGCCGCCCCAAGTCTATGGTAAGGAGCCCCTGCTTTGCACAGTAGAAACCCATGTACTCTGTCTATGAATTATCCTTTTTTAGCAAGCCCTTTCAGCACAGTAAAGCTACCACTGTATATCATATCAGAGTCACGCGGGTAGTGGGAGGTAACTTGGCGAAGTAGGTCAATGAATTGAATTGCACTATTTTAATTTATAATCAAAAAGAGTAGGCAATGTTTTGAGAGTGTGAGTGCCAAGGGATCTTTCATATGCATTCACTATGTATTGTTTGTTTCTATTCGCAGTATACTGTAGGCACTGTTACTGCTGTTGCTGCTGCTGCTGCTGCTGGTAGTGCGGTTACAACGTTATGCTCCCTGTTGACAATAAATTTGCATATATTGGATGGCTGGGGTAGTTTGCCATGATGATGATGATGATGATGATGGGTAGTAGCTAGTAGCTCAGCGGTAGGGTGTGGAAGCAGAAGGAGTCTTTACTTTATATGTAAATCCAAATAATTGATCCTGGGTTATACCGGCAACAGAAGAAGGATAAAGTGTGCTTTGAGAGTGGCGGCAGATGGGGGTATTAAAATACATTGCTCTTCAAAGTGATAACACACATACTCACCAGGTTGTGTTAATTGCAAACATCTTGACCTCATACTGAGATGGGAATTGTTGCACTCGTTCCCTCTCATTTGGGGGAACTGCTTACTCTTCTATGTTGCTGACTGAAACGCAACTATAGTCCATCCATCCAGGAACCGAGTATTATGTGCCGGATGGTTGTTCCGTGGCTGGATGTACACAATGTTTTAGATTAATGGGATTGCAAAAAATTAATCACATTATGTTATTTATTTGCGGTAAGGACTTGGAGCTTATGGGTTGAATTTGGTAAAATGGACGATATAGATTTTCTCATACTCACATGGAGAGGAGTTGGGAATAGTTTTTTTTTTTGTATATGTTTTTGTAGGAGAAGTCAAAATAAATTAAAAATAATTGGAGGTCTAGCGCGGTAAACACATGGACAGGAAATGCTTTTGAAAGTTGATTTGTATCTGTAGTTTCATGCTTTTTTTTTTACAATGTCCTACATTGCGAATCGTTTGTCAGAGCTGGACATACAACCGCGGTTTACTCTTTAGCTCAGTTTCTAAAATATTTACTGAAACTTTGAATGCTCGTTGCAGGGATGAAGATCTTTCTTATCTTAGGCCATAAATTCGACGAAAGTGTTATCTTCAAATGCAAAAAGCTGTACTGTTCGTGGATGCTAAGAAAAAATAAAAAGAAAATAAATAAAAATGGTGGCGTAACAAAGCGGGGAGCCAAAGGTCCTAACACATGTTTCACAACCATGCCTTGTGAGGGAATGGAAGGGACCTATATATCATCTAATAACTTTATCGGGACAACAAAAGCCCCATTGCTTTTGGTGATATTTAAGTCCGGTTACTCCTATACAGCCACATTAAAGCTCAAAGTTGAATGCCGCGTTTATTTACCCTAAAAATATGGATCTGGGCGCGGGGTTGTCTTTTTGAGATCTCCACGACCAAAAACATTTTTGTATTGTAGAAATTATATAGGGGCCATTCGATGGTGCCACAATAGGTTATAAACTTCCTCACACGATGACACCTTAACAAGCTTATATTCTGCGCAAGCAAAAAATACGACAATCATAAAACATCATCGCTAGCTTTTCGTTAGTGTTCTGAAAAGATTATTTCGATATTTATTTTCCTTAAATTACAACTCTATTGATTCGTACATGACCATATCTAAATATTTATTTTCCTCTTTTTTTTTTTAGTATCAACACAATCATTTATTTGGATTTTTCAAATAACTCTTCATAAGATCCGGTGATGTGGGACAGCCCCCGCAGCGGGAAATGCAACAGCCCCAACTTCAAACACCATCTGAATCTGATTTATATGGTACGGATGAGATAGAATTCCTGCTGGACGAAATACGTGATTTAGAGCCGGTCTGCTGTCAGCTGGACGACGTGCAGGATTTTGAAATAGCTGGCAGCAGAGCCGGAGAGTTATCATTATCCTTAGAGTCGCCACTGGGTACTTGCACATCGTGGGACTCGCACGCCAACTACAGACAGAGTAGTGGTCAATCGCCACTGGCTTGGGGAGTTGTATTGCACTGTGATTCTCAACATTTAAAAACGCCTACAGGGATTGTACGATTTCTTTTGGTGGTTAGTGTGTAGTCAAATATATAATTTGTAATCCTTTGCATAATACAAACATTTTTGTGTCCCCTCTTTTTTCTATAGTTATCTTCTGCCGCTTGTCTTGCATGCGAATGCTCAGCTGGTACCGTGCAAGTTGGTCTTTTTCTACTGCCACTAATAGGACGTTTAAGATTAATGATTTTCTGTGCAGTGTTCTCCCTCCTAATAACCTGTGTAATGTTGTTTCTCGATATTTCGCACATAGCACTGATGTTTCCATTCAATTGGACTAAAGTGGTAAGTTCTACATACTCCCTTATAAATTGAAGCTCATTTATCTTGTCCACAGAACACATGGATGTACCTGAGTATTGGTTTATTTTTCATTTTGGGTTCCACCCTTTTACTGCATATGGTCATTTTTGCCGAGGAATTTTCATGGGTACCGAAGCACACAAAGGAAACTTTGTTTGCATCGGCGGTAAGCTTTGAAATAATTTATTTGTCAATGCTTATAATTAATTTTGTCTTTTTTTGTTTCTTTTGTGGCTAAATAGATCATAGGTTATGTATGCGCTGTTGAGGCCTTCATTCTCTCAGGACTGGCCGAATGGCCACATCTATATCGTCATGTGCCAGACGATGGCAGCGAAATGTATATCGAGGATCGCGAAATGATCCTGCTTAGCACAGCTGAAAGTACTGAAGTGCCGAATCATAACAGCACGCCACATAGTGAACCAAACCATCATAATCAATGCAATCGAATATCATCTTCGTCGTCGTGTAATCAAAAGCCTTATATACCTGGTGAGTAAAGATATTTTTGAATTGCAAACTTTAAACGTATAAGATTCTTCTCATGCTGTGTGAGAAGGGCTGAGGATTCAACAAGGCACGCAAATATTCTCCTTCCCAAGTAGCGCATCTCAAGCATCGCATTGCCCTCTCACACCCTCCACATACAAAATAAACAATAACTTCGCCGGCTAATTTAATACTAGATTCTTTATTTTTGGCATTATTTATTATATCACCGACAACTTGTAGCAAAACACTTAAGACTTAATTAGGCTGCAAACGCTGCTATGCCAGTTATAGCTCTTCCCAAGATCAGGGCATGAATATCATGAGTGCCCTCGTAGGTATTGACGGTTTCCAAGTTCAAAACGTGTCTTATGACATGGTATTCATCTGAAATACCATTACCTCCCAACATATCTCTCGCCATTCTTGCTATCTCCAACGCCTTGCCAGCACTGTTTCTTTTTATCAACGAAATCATTTCAGGAGTATGCAGATTTTGATCTTTCAATCTTCCAACTTGCAAACAAGCCAACAAACCCAAAGCGATTTCTGTTGACATATCTGCCAACTTCTTTTGCATCAATTGATTAGCTGCTAGTGGTCTCTTAAATTGCTTCCTATCTAAAGTGTACTGCCTCGCAATTTCAAGACAAGATTCTGCTGCCCCAAGAGCTCCCCAGGCGATACCATAGCGTGTATTATCAAGCGAACTGAATATGCCTCTGAATCCGACAGCTTTTGGTAGAACATTTTCTTCCGGAATGTGTAGGTCCTTCATTACTATCATACCAGTCGATGACGTCCGGAGGGAGAATATACCATCAATTTTTGGAGTAGAAAAGCCCTTTGGTGACTCTGCCCGATCGACAAGGAAAGCCCGTAATTTCCCATCATCGCATTTCGCCCAGATGATTGCAACGTCTGCAATAGTTGAATTTGCAATCCACGTCTTTGTTCCGTTTAAAATGTAGCATTTGGACTGGTTGTCGTACTTCGCACTTGTTTCCAATCCAGATATATCACTTCCTTGATTTGGTTCAGTAAGACCATAGCACCCAATCAGTTCGCCCTTAGCTAGCCTTGGCAAGTATTTTTCTTTTTGCTGGTCACTTCCATAGTTGTATATAGAACCCATGGCAAGGGAACTATGCACACTCACAGCTGTTCTATACCCAGAGTCAATACGTTCGATCTCTCGAGTAAGCAGTCCAGAAGCCACATTTGATACTCCGACACATCCATAGCCCTTAAGCGTACATCCAAGAGCACCCAGTTCACCCAATTCAGTCATTATCTCTCTGTCAAAAATCTCATTTCGATTGCCTAAAGTCACACGGGGTAGCAGCGATTTAACACAATAACTACGAAATGTATCACGAATTGCTTTCTCTTCTTCTGTCAACAGACTCTCGATGTTCAATGGATCAATCCAATTGTACTCCGGTGCACTTGTAGATTTTGAGGAAAATAGTACTCGAAATGAATTGCTGACATTGATCAATTTTTTAGTGAGAGTTTTCGAAAGCATTGTGCTCTTAATAAAAATACCAAAACAAATATTCACTTCATTAAACTTGAAAAGTTAACCCCCAAACAGAGAAAATGAAAGAAAACCAAAATAAAATTGATATCACAATCACATGTAGAGAGAAATAGTTGAGCTTTGCCTATTGATTTAGAAATAGCATCATAGAGCTTTTGCGTGTGGGAAATGAATGAGTTCAGCCATTGAGAAATAAATTTATCGCTCTTTTTGATAGAAAGAACTTAGAATAGTTGTAAATAAATACGAGTACTTTTTATATAATCGCATTCTGATGTTTGTAGTTGGAACTTGCAATTAATGATTATGTTTCACCTGAAAGTTTCTTAATCAAGTCGGATGTTTTGATCACCATTCACGATTGATACTTAAGATTTAGAAAAATAATTTCTCTTGAAAGAAACTTTTTTAGAAATAAAAAATGCTTTACTCTACTCTTATTTAAAAACGGAATATTGGTGACGAATTCTACTTCCGTTTTCTGCTGAATTTACCTAAAACTCAAATTTTTATTTAAATATTTCAGAAGTAGAGCAAATTTCCCTGTTTTGGAGTGATTTACTGTGTATTCTGACCAGGTCAGGCTTGTGACTGTGATAATTTTTGAATTTGCGATACTAAAATCAGTTTCCTGGCGTACCTAGCCTATGCCTAGCGATCATACATTGTTTAATAATAGCGGACTGTAGATCTAACTTTCAAGCAAGAATTTATATGTTATATATGCACCAAGCGCAATCACTAAGAAAAGACAATACACATTTTGTTCTATGCGGACAGCATGTCCTATTTATTTGAAAGACTATTATGCTCTGCCAGAATAACATCGCAGATCGGTAGACGATCTTCTCATCCCTGTTGGAAGATACCACAGCCCAGTAGGCATACGCAGACATGTGTGCGTATGGCTCCTCCTTCTTGGAATATTGAACATCCTGCCCACTTTAAACCTGGTGGTTTAACTATTTATTGGCGCTCCTTCTGAAACAGCATGGTTGAAATCAACCCTGGAGCAAAAACCCTTCCTGTGGGGATAGCGTTGGTAGCGTTAGAGATGATCGTATGCCTCAGATGCGCACTATTCGATGGACTGTTTTCCAAGTTTAATGATTATTTCCTATTTTATAAAGCAAACAAAGTGTTCATATTAAATTATTATTAATATTTTTTTTTTTTAAATAATGAAAGAATAAAAATAAATCGATACAACCATATTACGTATCTGCAGGCGTCTCTTGACGTCGGTTACCACATTAGCGACAACGTTCTGTTTTTCACCTTCAACCAGTGTACAATCATTGGTGCATTTGCCGTTGGCACACATTTCGTTGTGTGGTTGAATGCCAACCTCCACAGGTATTAGACAAAG
This sequence comes from Melanostoma scalare, assembly GCA_949752695.1. Classification (NCBI taxonomy): domain Eukaryota; kingdom Metazoa; phylum Arthropoda; class Insecta; order Diptera; family Syrphidae; genus Melanostoma; species Melanostoma scalare. The sequence continues at coordinate 16,924,364 of OX456986.1, forward strand.
TTTGGTGACCAGTCGGTCATACATCCGGCCGTTACAACGAATGCGAGCACTCCGTACTCGTCCGTTTTTGTCGGAATACACCTTTGTGATGCGTGCCCGTTTCCAAATGCCTGGTGGTTGATTATCTTCCTTGAGAAAGACGAGATCGCCGACTTCAAATTGCGCTTGGGCTGTTTCTATTTCGTACGCAGTTTTAGATCACTCAAATAGTCTTGGGACCATCTGCTCCAAAAAATTTTTTTTTTTTTTTTTCAATTGATGAATTTTGTCCCAACTATCTAGGCGATGTGATGCTACCTCCTTGACATCTGGACCCAGAGAACGAATTATTTGGCAGCCAGCAATAAAATGGCCTGGTGTAAGGGCTGTGAGGTCATTTAAAGCACATAGAGGTCGGGAATTGAGGCAAGCCTCTATGCGAACGAAGGCAGTGTAGAGGTCTTCAAACGTAAGGCTGCGAGTACCAGTTTCTCTGTTTAGGTAGTACTTTGCGCGTATCACACTCGCTTCCCACAGCACATCGTGATGTGGTGCCAGAGGAGTATTAAAATGGCGCGTAATTTTACGCTTAGTCACCTCTTACTGAAGTTCCTTCTCATTTAACTGCTCTTCTTGCCGTTCAACTAAACGGTCCAATGCTGCTAGAAATGCCTTCGCGCTGAGGTCGCTGACTAACTCCAAATGAACAGCTATAATGGGAAAAATCAATGAAGAGGCAAACATTCGATGTCACTGGAACACTCCGTGCTGAATATGCCCGAGTTCTACACGGACCGGCAAAGTTCAATGTATACGAATATGAGTTTGGCGAATGCGTTTTATTGCGCATCGACCACCTGTCGCAGAAAAGACGTACAAACCGCTGGACGTAAGGTATTTATCCTGCCCACTTTGACTCAGTAGAGTCAAGACCATGACGGGGATAGTGAAAGTGTTCTTTTTAAACATCTACCTCTGATTGTTGCGCACGCGGAAGTTTCCGATTGTTCCATTTTGGCCATTTGTCCTCGGAAGAATTTCTCGTGTGGGCAACTGCTTGGAATGCTATCTCTTGCGGACAACTGCTTCGTATAGAATTTTTGCTTCGTGTAGAATTTTTGCTTCGTATAGAATTTTTGCTTCGTATAGAATTTTTGCTTCGTATAGAATTTTTGCTTCGTATAGAATTTTTGCTTCGTATAGAATTATTGCTTCGTATAGAATTTTTGCTTCGTATAGAATTTTTGCTTCGTATAGAATTTTTGCTTCGTATAGAATTTTTGCTTCGTATAGAATTTTTGCTTCGTATAGAATTTTTGCTTCGTATAGAATTTTTGCTTCGTATAGAATTTTTGCTTCGTATAGAATTTTTGCTTCGTGTAGAATTTTTGCTTCGTATAGAATTTTTGCTTCGTATAGAATTTTTGCTTCGTATAGAATTTTTGCTTCGTATAGAATTTTTGCTTCGTATAGAATTTTTATTGCTTCGTATAGAATTTTTGCTTCGTATAGAATTTTTGCTTCGTATAGAATTTTTGCTTCGTATAGAATTTTTGCTTCGTATAGAATTTTTGCTTCGTATAGAATTTTTGCTTCGTATAGAATTTTTATTGCTTCGTATAGAATTTTTGCTTCGTATAGAATTTTTGCTTCGTATAGAATTTTTGCTTCGTATAGAATTTTTGCTTCGTATAGAATTTTTGCTTCGTATAGAATTTTTGCTTCGTATAGAATTTTTGCTTCGTATAGAATTTTTGCTTCGTATAGAATTTTTGCTTCGTATAGAATTTTTGCTTCGTATAGAATTTTTGCTTCGTATAGAATTTTTGCTTCGTATAGAATTTTTATTGCTTCGTATAGAATTTTTGCTTCGTATAGAATTTTTGCTTCGTATAGAATTTTTGCTTCGTATAGAATTTTTGCTTCGTATAGAATTTTTGCTTCGTATAGAATTTTTGCTTCGTATAGAATTTTTGCTTCGTATAGAATTTTTGCTTCGTATAGAATTTTTGCTTCGTATAGAATTTTTGCTTCGTATAGAATTTTTATTGCTTCGTATAGAATTTTTGCTTCGTATAGAATTTTTGCTTCGTATAGAATTTTTGCTTCGTATAGAATTTTTGCTTCGTATAGAATTTTTGCTTCGTATAGAATTTTTGCTTCGTATAGAATTTTTGCTTCGTATAGAATTTTTGCTTCGTATAGAATTTTTGCTTCGTATAGAATTTTTATTGCTTCGTATAGAATTTTTGCTTCGTATAGAATTATTGCTTCGTATAGAATTTTTGCTTCGTATAGAATTTTTGCTTCGTATAGAATTTTTGCTTCGTATAGAATTTTTATTGCTTCGTATAGAATTTTTGCTTCGTATAGAATTTTTGCTTCGTATAGAATTTTTGCTTCGTATAGAATTTTTGCTTCGTATAGAATTTTTGCTTCGTATAGAATTTTTGCTTCGTATAGAATTTTTGCTTCGTATAGAATTTTTATTGCTTCGTATAGAATTTTTGCTTCGTATAGAATTTTTGCTTCGTATAGAATTTTTGCTTCGTATAGAATTTTTGCTTCGTATAGAATTTTTGCTTCGTATAGAATTTTTGCTTCGTATAGAATTTTTGCTTCGTATAGAATTTTTGCTTCGTATAGAATTTTTGCTTCGTATAGAATTTTTGCTTCGTATAGAATTTTTGCTTCGTATAGAATTTTTGCTTCGTATAGAATTTTTGCTTCGTATAGAATTTTTGCTTCGTATAGAATTTTTGCTTCGTATAGAATTTTTGCTTCGTATAGAATTTTTATTGCTTCGTATAGAATTTTTGCTTCGTATAGAATTTTTGCTTCGTATAGAATTTTTGCTTCGTATAGAATTTTTGCTTCGTATAGAATTTTTGCTTCGTATAGAATTTTTGCTTCGTATAGAATTTTTGCTTCGTATAGAATTTTTGCTTCGTATAGAATTTTTGCTTCGTATAGAATTTTTGCTTCGTATAGAATTTTTGCTTCGTATAGAATTTTTGCTTCGTATAGAATTTTTGCTTCGTATAGAATTTTTGCTTCGTATAGAATTTTTGCTTCGTATAGAATTTTTGCTTCGTATAGAATTTTTGTTGCTTCGTATAGAATTTTTGCTTCGTATAGAATTTTTGCTTCGTATAGAATTTTTATTGCTTCGTATAGAATTTTTGCTTCGTATAGAATTTTTGCTTCGTATAGAATTTTTGCTTCGTATAGAATTTTTGCTTCGTATAGAATTTTTGCTTCGTATAGAATTTTTGCTTCGTATAGAATTTTTGTTGCTTCGTATAGAATTTTTGCTTCGTATAGAATTTTTGCTTCGTATAGAATTTTTATTGCTTCGTATAGAATTTTTGCTTCGTATAGAATTTTTGCTTCGTATAGAATTTTTGCTTCGTATAGAATTTTTGCTTCGTATAGAATTTTTGCTTCGTATAGAATTTTTGCTTCGTATAGAATTTTTGCTTCGTATAGAATTTTTGCTTCGTATAGAATTTTTGCTTCGTATAGAATTTTTGCTTCGTATAGAATTTTTGCTTCGTATAGAATTTTTGCTTCGTATAGAATTTTTGCTTCGTATAGAATTTTTGCTTCGTATAGAATTTTTATTGCTTCGTATAGAATTTTTGCTTCGTATAGAATTTTTGCTTCGTATAGAATTTTTGCTTCGTATAGAATTTTTGCTTCGTATAGAATTTTTGCTTCGTATAGAATTTTTGCTTCGTATAGAATTTTTGCTTCGTATAGAATTTTTGCTTCGTATAGAATTTTTGCTTCGTATAGAATTTTTGCTTCGTATAGAATTTTTGCTTCGTATAGAATTTTTGCTTCGTATAGAATTTTTGCTTCGTATAGAATTTTTGCTTCGTATAGAATTTTTGTTGCTTCGTATAGAATTTTTGCTTCGTATAGAATTTTTGCTTCGTATAGAATTTTTGCTTCGTATAGAATTTTTATTGCTTCGTATAGAATTTAAAAACAAAGAAAATATATGACTCTATCGGTCGACCACCAGCTGCATGAAAAATAAAAACATCGAGATGCAAAAAGAAGCCCAAAATCTGACTGCCACCGTGGTTTATGACTGCGCATAAGTTAATGGATAAAAAAAAAAAAAAAAAAAAAAAGGTTCAATTCCTCTCATAGCAAATACTGACCGCAACGGTAGTCTTAAATGGATCGACCAACCATCCAACGCGGAAAGAAAAAAAAATCAACATCTTTACACTAACAATATGAGAAGATCGACCTCATAAAAGAAAAACAAAGAAAATATAATAGATCCTAAAGGGAGTCCAAAACTGCGGCGATGACTCTATCGGTCGACCACCAGCTGCATGAAAAAATAAAAACATCGAGATGCAAAACTAGAAAAAAAGAGTTTAGGGACAAAGAATCCCAAAATATGCAAACAGTCGTAGGATCTACGATACTATGCAGCTGCACATCGAACCGATATAGAGGTACGTACTACGTACCTTTACCATAATATATCCAAAGCAAACCAAACTTTGGCCGAATCGTTACTCCGAAATAGGTATATTAATGAATGACAGGGCAGGAACTACCTACTCATGCATTTTCTTCGGATGAACAATTGCAAGGAAAAACAAAGCATGTTGGGCAGATCTCATATTGTAAAAACAATCGTTATTAGCTAGACCTACCTACCTAGAACGACAAAATAAACAAAAACTATTTCGCAGGGTAATAAAATCTAACAGTATTCCTAAGTTCTAAATAGCGACGAGATCTATGGCACCGTGTAGCTGGACATCGAACCGGCAGATAGGTTTACCCAAAAAAAGAAAAACAAAGTATGATAAAGCAAGGGTTGGTAATTACTTATGCGTTTGATTCGGAAGAACACGTGCAAGGAAAGGCAAAGCTGTTGCGTAGATTTCCTATTATATAGGTATGTGCATATGTTTAGGCTGGCCGTCATTTAAAAACAATCATTATTTGTGTTTGACCCTGAGCTAAGCTTAATTGAGAACAAAAACCCAAAAAATAAAGAAACAGAAAAATAAACAAAAAACCCTTTCGCAGGTCCATAAAACCAAAACGCAACAGTATTCGGAAACCAAATCCGATCTAGGTATACCCATAACCATTATACTTTAAGTAAACAAACGCTTAGCAAAATCTTCAGTTAAAACAAAAGAAAGATCATATGTAAGTCAAGGGTAGTTTCCTATGCTTTTGGTTGGATAAACAAGCTGTACTGTACATGTTGCTCAAATATACATATATATAATAAATTCTATATATTTACACGCCGGAGCAGGCTATCACTCAAAAACAAACTTTGTTTTTGTTCATAGTGAAAATACATATACCACTGCACCAATATAGCAGCACATTGTGCAAAGGACATGAAGAGCCGAGATGAAAGCCACGCCCATGCTAACATTCGTTCAAGAAGTGTGAGATGAAAGAATGCAAAGCAAACGTTATGCAATATTAACTGACAAGATCCCTACCATCATACCCATTTTCTTACTTGCAGAAATTCAAATCTCGTCATCTTCCCAAAAGTGAAAAACTACGAGTGCTCTAAACAGTGCACAACCACATAGCTACATACGTATCTAGTATTGTAATAACTAATAAGTATCGTTAAATCGGCATAATACAAAGAGAACATATACATACACAAAGAAAGCTATTTTCTAATATAAGCCAAATGATATTGACTTTGGCACTGGTATTATTCATTGATAGCATAATCATTTTTTAAAAAAGTTATTTGAAGGTAGGTAGGTAGCTCACTTGTATGAATTTTAAAGACAACAAGTTGGTTTTGCAATGGAATTGTTGCTTTCTGTATGCTTTTTTTTTTTTTTTTTGCTTACCAGTACCAGTAAGCTCACTAATTCACTATATATGTAGTTTGCTTGTTATTATAATTGTTTTTTACTTATTTTCTTTTTCACTTTCACGTAGTAAATCACTATAGGTATGTATACCTCCCTAGTTTGCTTTTTATTGTTATTGTTTTGTTTTATACTTATTTTCTTTATCACTTTCACGTAGGTATACAGTTTTTAAAGGGGTAGCCCAATGTTCGGCTCTGAAGGACCTTGTTTAATAATAGCGGACTGTAGATCTAACTTTCAAGCAAGAATTTATATGTTATATATGCACCAAGCGCAATCACTAAGAAAAGACAATACACATTTTGTTCTATGCGGACAGCATGTCCTATTTATTTGAAAGACTATTATGCTCTGCCAGAATAACATCGCAGATCGGTAGACGATCTTCTCATCCCTGTGGTGAGATACCACAGCCCAGTAGGCATACGCAGACATGTGTGCGTATGGCTCCTCCTTCTTGGAATATTGAACATACATTTTACTATGTTTGTAAAATCGTTTTCTTGTATGTCTGTCCAAGTGGTGTCTGGGTGGAATCTCGTGTTTGATTTTAAACTGGTCCCCAATGAGCTGAAGACTTGAAAACCAAACCATAGCTTAGAAGTAGATGACATTTCATGAAAATGTAAAAAAAAAGAAGTGGAACAAAACGTAAGGGCGGAGAGAAAGATGATTAATAGCTTTCTTGTTTGTCTGGCCGAGTGTAATTTTTTTATCGTTGTTTAAATAACTTCCCGATCAGCTAGAGACTTGGAATTTAGGCCAAAGCTCAGAAGTGGATGACGATGCATGAAAATGTGAAAAGAAGAGAGAGATCATCGCTTTCAAAATATTATAGAAAAACTTATAAGATGTTTTATCGTTTGTAAGGATTAGAAACGATATTTTAAACTTTTTAGACTGTTAAAGCTTGAACTGCAGAGCAGAACAAGAGAGTCAACCGCAAGGTGGTTCCATTTTGCCTACAAGTTGAATTCGACGAGGAACCCGAGGAACCATTTTTCCTCGCTTGATTTATAAACAAGAAACGAACAATTTTCGATATTTTTGGGTTTGTGACGTGAAAATTGTTGAAGGTCTTAATCAAAACTGCCGCCATAAACATTTTTTCCCAACAAAGTTAAAACTACACCTAAAAAAATTAGATAATGAAACTCATTTGCCGCCGTTAATTCAAATAAGTTGCTTTCTTTGATTTCAGATCGAAAAAAATTGATTGTGTCTTAGGCTCCAACCCCCTGTGCGAGTCGACTCTCTGTATTACCTTCTCTGTAGCCTTAAATACATTGACACTCGAAGTCAAAACGCACACATACTACTCCAACACCTATTGAACTCCCCAGAGAAACTCTGAAAACCTTTTTTCGATTTAATCGAAAATTTCAAAGCAAAACACCAAACAATTTGTCAAAAACATAGCAAATTACAGCAAGCAGACTTTTTAATAAATATAAAATAGAACTTTCAATCACCGAATCTGTGCTGCCGGTGGCAGTGTTGCTTCTACAGGTCATGAAAACATATCGTTGTTAGAATTCCCACTTCGGTTGAATCATTGCTCCACTTCCGCTCCCTGTTTTTTTCTTTATATAGTTCTGTGTGAAAGTGGTGCGCAATTTGTGAACTTGTGAAATTGAAGTTGTTAGCAAATAGAAATAAGTTTATATGCCACAGCAATTAAGATAGAATTAAATAATTTGAAGTACGTATACGACTGGAAGTATAATTGTTATTTAACCAAGCACTTGCTAACAAGATTGCTCGTAAACTTCTCTCTGGAAACACGTTATTTTAAAATGTTAAAGCTTTCTTTACCCAACAATTTTATTATTTATTTTTTGATTTTTTTTTTTTTTTTTTTTTTATATTGCTTTTTCTTTTTCTCTATAATTTATTTTTGTGCTTAATTCGTACTTTATAATTAATTACTATTCTTATTTTTTTTTTTTTTTTTTCTTAATACATTTGCTTCTTAACTAATGTTTGTTATTTTAGTCCTTATTATGGAACATAACTTAAATTTAATCTGTTCTCTATGTCTTTCTCCCTATTTGAAGTTTTTTCTTGCACTTTTCCTTATGTCGTACCCATACTTTTTCATTGCCTTAATATATCACCGGCTCGGTGTTGGTTAACAGTAATGGAGTGGTTCCAAATGCCGATGGGTATGTTGTGCTGCGCACACTTGTCAGAATATTAGTTAAACAAAAATCTGGCCTCAAAGTTTGTCATATTAATGCACAAAGTTTGAAATGTAAAATTGATGAATTTCGAGATCTTTTTGAGGGTTCTGGGGTAGATGTGATTTGTATCTCAGAGACATGGTTTACTAGTCATTTAAATGATACATTTTTAAAACTTGAAGGCTACAAACTTTTTCGAGCTGATCGAACTAGGTGCAATGGTGGTGGGGTTGCTATTTATTTAAAAGAAAATATTCCCTGTGTTGTAAGACGTAAGTCTTTGAATGACAGTCTTATTGATTTTTTATTTCTGGAACTTGTTGGCGAAGGTGAGCGGCTACTTGTGGGTGTTGTGTACAGGCCTCACAAAAATATAAGTACTGAACCACTTTTATCTCTTCTTGAAGAAATAACAGTCTCATCTACAAAAATAATTGTGTGTGGTGATATGAATAGTGATTTACTTCAGGAAGACCATTTAGTAGAGAGTATGTTCTCTTTAAATCTATTTCCGGTTAACACTTCTCTACCTACTCACTTTAGCTCACAATCGGCTACACTTCTTGACATTTTTTTTGTGAGTGAAACAAATAGAGTTAGCATGTATGATCAGCTGTCTGCTCCTGCTTTCTCAAAACATGACCTTATCTACCTTACATTTGAGTTTGTCTTGACTAGTTTGCCTACCACCTTCACTTATAGAGATTTCAACAGAATTAATCTAGAATCATTGGAGAATGACAGTCGGAGTATTGCGTGGGAGCATATTTACTCCATGACTTCATGTAATGAGCAAATTAATTTTATTCAAACAAAACATTAACCACCTTAAAACTTAATGTAGCTTACAATAATGCAATTAGGTATGTCTTTGGGCTTCGGAGATTCGACAGAGTTTCTAGTTTCTCGAACAAGATTTGCAGCCTCACTCTTGATAAGTTGTTACATTTCCGAACACTATGACTATGCTCTTTAATATTGTACAAACACACCAACCTCCGGATCTGTTTAATAAAATAACTTTCTGCGCTTCCACTAGAACAGCGCACATCCTTCAACCGCGTTTTTCATGCTTGACATCTGAGCGTCAGTTCTTCGTTCACGCCGTCCGACTTTGGAACTCTCTCCCACGACATTTGAGGAACATTGGTGATAAGAAGGGATTTCAGAGGGAACTTAAGGCATATCTAATTATTTAACGATTTAAACTATCTATTAACTTTTTTCTTCTTTTTTTTTTTCTCTTTTTGTTTTTTTTTGTTAATCTCTTTGTATTATATATATATTTTTATATTTTTGTTTTTGAACGATTTTAAGCCTCTTTGAGTTGAGTTGTATTCAAGTTAAATCTGTCCATTAATTCAACTTTGCACTATTTTATAAGATTTTTGTATCTTACTGTCTACAAGTATCTATTATTATAATAAACAATAAACAACTCCTTAAAAAACAACATTGCCAGTTGAGATCATGTGGCGTTTTTCAATTTTATTATCGTTTACTTCAACTCACACAAGTCGTTTATTCGAAAAACATCCGTGCGCTTGCTCGGAAGCTCTACCAGTATCAACAAATGAATCAAAGTGATTTGCTTTCTTGTAAAAATTTGCAAGCGAAACACTTGTAGGCAATGCTTCGGGGCGTCTCAGTCGGCAAGTACTTTCCTCACATATTGACCGAGAGCCCACTGCAAATACGATGTGTTTAAAACACACAGATAGCGCAAAAAGACTGGTAATTTTAGATTGGTCCTTACTGTGCACTTTCAATGTTGGCCGGTCAATGGTGGATGTCAAACACATGTGTGATTGATGCTCTTGTCACAATCCGGACTTTTTGTCTAGATCTGTAATATCAAGAGAAGTCTTTAATTTTCTTTTAAAGTGTGTGTATTTTAGACGTGTGGCTTTCAAGAAGAAATAAAACGGATATAATATAGTTTTTTGGACAAAAATTCAGCTTGCCATTATGGTTTAGAAATAAAATCGGGCAAGGAGCCGCCGCGGGTGGTTCTAATAAATTCCAGCCGAGAGGCCCAATTTTATGTACCTAAATTATCGGCGTCAACAGCGATTTTGTTTCGATACAATTTACTGAACGCATTGCACAGTGCTCTAACTTAACTTCTCTCATAGAACTGTCTCATAAGAACTGTTCAGGAGCGTCCAGGAGCATTCTCAAACCGTTCCATTAAGACGAAAAGATCGCTTCCCATGGTTCTGAGAAGTGACAGCCACTTCTCGATTTAAAGTGCGAATCCACTCAAGAAGCACTAATTTATGGAACTCAAACGTCAAAAAGAAAATTTAGTTTAAGGAATATTTTTTAAAAGCCATAGGTATTTCACTCATACCAAGACGGAATGTATGTGTCGCTTTCAATTGGTTTCACTCGGGAAGCATTCATTTTAAAAACCAATAGAACACCCAAAATCGTTTCTATTCAGTTTAACGTCATTTCTTCTGTGTGAGTAAAACACCTATGGCTCTTAAAAAATATTCCTTGAAGAAAATTTTCTTTTTAACGTTTGAAAACATGTGTTAGTGCTTCTTGAGTGGATTCTCACTTCAAATCGAGAAGCGGCTGTCACGATCTTTTTGCACCAACAATGGAATGGTTTGAAAATGCTCCTGGACGTTGCTTGACGGTTCTTTTCGACCAATGGAAAGCGACATTAAACTGAGCACATATTTCTTCGGGTGTTCTATTGGTTATTGAAATAAGTGCTCCGAAGAGTGAAACGAATTGAATGTGACAGCTGTCGAAAAGATCAACTCCAAGAAAAGTATGGCTAGATTGAAGACCATACGTCTAAAAAAAAAACATCGTTCATAAACAAAGCCCCACTTTATGTTTTGTATTCCCTCTGCTGCTTCATTAATTCAGCATGTTGTGTGAACGCACATTTCCATGCTATGTATGCTAATGGGGAAGTATATATAGTTTCTCCACGCAATAGTGACTATGCGACGCACAGTTGTTTCGAACAGAGTGCGTCTTATTTACTAGCACCAGCTTCCTAGCATAACAAAACAATGTATTGCATTGGCAGTTAAATTGTTTTAAAGCCTCGGATTTTGAAAAGGAAAAACTTAATAAACCTTAAATATTGCACATTGCTTGCATGAAATGCAAATTTAAGAGTGCGACGACGCATTTCTGCCTTCTTTTTTAAAAGCTCAATTAAGGTACTTCCGTGACCTTAACTCGCTTAGTTCTAGCTTATGTAGCCATTGAAAAATATGCAACGTTAATTTCTTGAGAGCTCTTTTATTAAGTTCTTTTGGTCGCCTATGTATTTATTAATACTTTACAAAACCTATCATAACTTCAAGTACTAGGTAAACAAATTACATTCTAAATGTACATCTCTAATGACTTCCATAGATTTCCTTTCATCGGCGTTTGCTTGCTTGTTTAGCAAAGCGTAGTCCTTACCGTCTGACTTGCACTTCAGTTAATTTTTCCATTAAGTCTGCCCTCTTGTTTATAATTGAATCAATAACCAGGCAACATTCTCATATAGTACGTTGTGACAGAAGAGGGCTCTACCTCTCGATGTACACACTCAACGTCGAACAATGGCAGAATCACTTCAGTTCATTAAAATATTTTGAATTCTCCAACGGCTGAGTCGTCCTTTATGCGCTTTCACTCCCAACGACGTCCTCAATTATGCCTATACAGTCCTTTCCCTTTGCCTTGCCTTTGTTGCTTCTACTTGACGACATTTTGAAGAGAAAAAAAAACCTTATTATCCATAAACAATTACGGACGCAAAGAGATTGTGTTGCCATCGTCATCATGGTGCATACGACAACCTTACCGACCTGATCCCATAGAACAAGCCCCACTTATTGGTCAACATGATGACACTTTGTGAGCTTTCAATCTACAGCTCTTATAATAAGGGGGGAGAAGCAAAACAAAAACGAGAAGCAAAGAAAATAAATATGCAAACATATCCTTATCGTGCTCCCACCACCCTTATTGAGATTTATTTTCGTGAAAAGAGTTTAGAAAAAAAGCTACCAAACCAACGCGGTAGAGTCGCCATCGGGTGGTCGGTCGGTTGGTTATGGTTTGATATCTTTAGAATTCTCGATGGTAGTACATTTTATTGATTGAATCACTCATCTAATAAAATAAAAATTCCTAAGAGTCCTTTATACCGTTGCATACGAGAATACGAGTATGAGTACTTTATGTGTACGCTACTTTCAGACGATTTTTGTTGGGTAGTAGGTAAACGAAGGAACGATCTTCTTTTTTTACTTAAATGAGAAATTCGTGGTGGGGTTGTGCATCACTTCTATCGTTAATAAATGTTTCAGTTTTCGTTTTCACCAAAACGGAAACGGAAAAAGAGCAATGATTTTAATTCAATTAACGATAGGAAAGCTGTTTTCAACTGGAAAATGTTTAATTAAAAATGGGAGTTGCGAGTAGACTTGACTTTTGGTTAGAGATGGCATTTTTCATGAATATTTTTATAATAAGAATTATTCTGTCATATTTAGTAAATAGAAAATTTCTTAAATGAATTGAATATTTTTACTTGTTTGATCAAATATAAAGTTGAAGCCCTGGGGTCGAACTGGAGTAGCCACAAAGCGTTTTTTGAGAAACCTCTAGTCGCCCTGAATGTCAAACTGAGGGTTTTTTTGAGCCCTGGGGTTGACCTGTGTAAGCCCTCAACTCGCCCTAGGTTTTTGCTGTGGCGAGTTGAAGGTTGTCAAATGACGTGTATTTTTATACAAATGACAGGGATGTGTGGTGATTTTGTGACTTAGTGTTTTTTAAGGACTGTAAAACCCAGGTTTTTTTGACAACTCATAGCGTTGTCAAGAAAACCTGGGTAAAGTTCAAGGAACGAACCTGTAATAAAGTAAGTAGGAAGCTAGTAAGAGCTATTTTCGGAGGACTTGTCAATTCCTCGTGAAAGATGATACTAGTGGGAAAGCCATTGAATTCAATTTTCGGGCTCTCACAAACATAATAGCCATTATACCACCGGCAAAAGTGTAAAGTGTTAGAATTCTTAAAAGCTTTTGAAATTCACACTTTTTATTTCACACTCACATCATTGGTTGTAGTATCAGCCTGTCAAGGTTTGCAAACAAAGTAGCAGCAGCATAGTCTTTGGTTGATTATAAGAAAATTAGGTCCGAGAAATATAATGACAGTCTTGTTTTCATCTGTTCGAGGCTCTTTTGCATCAGCGTTTGTGGTGCTTTTTATTTGACTGCATTCTTCATTAAACCATGAGTTTCATTTTGAGGGCCGAGTGAAACCCAGAACATCAGAGGCTGCAGTTTTGATGGCTTGTTTGCATTGCTGCCTCTGGTCTTCAATTCTAAATACTGGCGGCACCGAATTTAAGGATAGTTGCAGGGACAATCGATTGGAATAGGAATTGGCTATTTCTTGCGATTGTAGCGACGTCTTATCGTTTCACAGCGTTAGTTCGAGCGAGTCGTGACAAGGATATCCTTATTATAACCTTGGCTACGAAGGTATGTAGGTAGTGACCCGAGTCAAAATTGGCCCCCCGGAAAGTTCGGACATCTCCAGAACTGGAGGAGTGTCTTACACCTGTCGCAACATAGTCAATATTGCTTTTAGTTTTGAAATATTCGTAAGTATGAATGAACTATTGAACTCGAAGCAGCTAGTTTAGGTAGTAGCTTGAATATTGCCTTCATCAGCATTATCACCACAATCACTTAACTTTATTGTCCCAAAATAAATAGTTATTATTATATATTTTATTTATGATGTAGTGTGTAGAATACTCGTATATGTTTTGTAATTAATTTTCCAGCCAAACGACCTGATCAAGCAAATAATAAACGACCAACACTGGGTCAATCACAAACAAGAAAAACAAATCATCGTTATCGTGAAGGCTATCATTATCAACCCATTGCGTCTACATCCCGCCAGAGTCCAACATTTGTTCTCGAAGAACAAATTACAGCTGGTCCATCCACATCCCGTTCCATAGATAACTCTAGTTCGTGATAGTATTTATTTCTTTCCAAAAACATACACAGGACACATAAAATTATTATAATAAAATAAAAACCAAATCATAAATTTAAACAACAATAATTCGCAATTAGGTCGTTATTAAAATTTCTTTTATTTTTTTCTCTTATTTTTTTTTTTTTATTAAATTTTGATAAAAACTAGTTTTTTCTTTTTTAACTAAAACAAAACTATAAGAAATACAAACTTGAGAAGAATACAAATCAGCAAACACAAAAAATCGAAAAAGAACACACAACAATTATTGAAAGAAAAAAAAATCATATATAAAATAAACCAATGAAATCAATTAAGACATTAAAATGAAAGAAAAAACAAATACAACAAAAGAAAACAAAACCAAACAACAACAACAAAGAACATATTTATACACTTTCGTAATTAGTTTGTATAGAGAATGGAAAAGAAAATATAAAAACAAATTTGTTTATTGAATAAATAAAATAAATTACTATTAAGTATTATATACATTATATGTATAAATTATAATTATATGTAAACAAACAGTTATAATATTACTTTATTTTATTATTTTGGGTTATTATTCATCCAAGTGCATACGGTTTATACGCAATAATAAATAATAACGTACATGCGTCATGCATATTGTAAATTTTATTCGTCCTCTTTGTTTTTTTGTTAATCAAAAGAACACAAAAAAAAACAACAACAATATTTAATAAGATTAAATGAAAGGTAAAAAACATTTTGCATTTTTTTAGTAACCACTTTTACGAGTATATATTTATATAAATGTATTTTACTTATTCCTATTAACAACACTCAAATAGACAGCAAATACATAATACACAGTAAATGTATTTGTATATCTATCTAAAGATTTAAACAAAAAAAAAAGAATATATATGAAAAATGAAATGAACTACAATAATATACATCATTAATTTATTTATTAATTAAAATATAACTTGCATACGATTTTATTTTCTTTTCCTTACAATTCTTAATTGAAAAATAAGAACAATTGGAAAACAGAGATGTACATACTCATTTGTTTTACTCATAACAATTGCAAGAAATAACAGCAATTAAACTGTGTACCATTTTAATTTAAGTGTTAAAGCTATGTTATATATTTTGAAAAATTCGTCTTTGTTTTGCTCAGCAAATCGGTACTTTTCCTTATTTATTTTTTAAGTGACAGTGCTTGTACAATTTACATATATGTATGGATGTACAATGTACATATTATATTAAATATGATTTCTCGATGGAGAATTTTCGGATATTTACATGGTAAAATGAAAAATGTGAGTTAGAATTGTTATTCAAAAGTAAGCTTACAGAAGCCACTAGACAACTTATAGTTAAGAAAATAATTGACATATGTGCCCCTGTTCTGTAACAACTATCGCCTCGACAAAATCCGGCTGTAAACGGTGGAAAATGGAAAGAAATTCTATGAATTTAGTAGGATTTCGTTCCGGTTCTCACTGTTTCTCGATCGATGTTATCGATGCGAAAGTTACAGAACAGGGGCACTGGAGGCATTTCCTATTTTATCCCTTTAACATAGAGAGGTTTTTTGTCCTCAGACGATTGGAGATTCTATTTTTTTTTTCTGAGAGCCAACGCTTTGTCAAATTTGTGAAAACAAATTTTTTTGACGCAATCTTTGTTCACATTGGTTTGAAATAGATTGAAATATTTTATTTTTATTTTATTTGTATCAATAACATATTAAAAATATTTTATTAATACCGAGTGAGCACTAGCGGCGAACGTAATTCGATTCCGAACGGCTAATCGAGAAAGCAATTTTCATGGCAGTGTATTTACTCTTTGCATATTGTCAATTCCTCTCAAAAGGTGATAGCCGTAGAAAAACGATTATGTTTTTGATGAGATTCGAACTTAGAACCCACTTTAGTGGTCCTACATTCAAACCTTTACGCCACGGGTACCACCAAAAAGCATTACGTGACTGAATTTCTGGAAATTTCGTAGTCTTCTGTCGAATGCTTTTTAAAGTCTACTTATGCAATATGAAAATTCTTTAAGGAGTCAGTATGTTTTTGTATACCTAAAGATAAAACTTTGGATTGCATCTGTTGTTGCCCGCAACAAACCGATACCCTTATTATCTTTCAAAGTCGACTTCCCAAAAGCCTCCCAAATACCTTAAGCGTGATCAGTACGACCAATTTCGCAGTTTCACTTATTTTTTCAATGAGACGTATAACCTTTAAGGAAACGCGAAAAACATTGTCATTTTAGTTCCGATGTCTCCCTTTTATTTCAAGGTATCTGGTCTATTTGAATCTTTGTTGGAGTTTTCAAATATCACACTTTTGACTGTGAAATGTAAATTAGGTGGAGCGAATAAGTATTCTAACACAGGACTATTTAAACACTCCAGCAGCTTTTGAAGAATTCTAAGGTCTTCCACTAGAAGCTGTCCAAACCAATGATCGACTCGGCTCATTTTTTGGTCCATCATTTGATCGATTTGCAGCATTAGTTGAGCTACAAGCCTTCTGCCAGATCTCGGTAAAAGTGTCCCGCACTTTTGACTTCAAGTTGGTGCACTTCTTTTAATTTCTTCTTATATGACATCTGTATTGCAATTCTAGGCTTGCTTTTTCTTCTGTATTGTTCGAAGAAGAAAATTTATAACTTTGTAGTCTTTCTCCCGAGATCTTTCAAATTTGGTTTCCAAATTGGTTTCTTATTGAATAATAAGAAGAATTTAAATTGAGTTAAAGTTTGTTTCGGCTTAAACGAATTTACATAAATAATTTAAAAATCTTATGTGTTGAAACAGTTTGCCTCTCTTTATCAGACAACATAACACAAAAGTTAATCGTCTAGCTTTAATGAAGTGTCAAAGGCTCGTAACTTTAAGGTTGAGGTGGTATACTGCCGTCTACACCAGTCAGTTCGATAGTAACTTTTTTTTATTTGAAAAGGGAGAAGTTTATACTAAGCTGGAGCGCTCAGATTAAATGCTAGTCTATTCTACTCTGCACGGGTCTCAAACTCACTCGTCCGGCCTACTTATTTAACACTATACCACTGCACCACTGCTGCCCACAATGATACTCGATACGATACTAACCTGGTTGATTATAGTTTAATCACACCTCATTGGTATTCATTCAATCTCAATTTTTCTCCCAATTTTCTTAGTTTTTTATTACGAGTTCATCTAAACTGTGTTGTAAGAATCTTTTAAAAGCTGACAACATTTGTTCTTGACTTTTATGTTTTCAACTTCTTATCTCACATTCCTCAGTAAATATAAATACAAAACATCTCAACTTTTTAAAAGTTATTTTCAATGACCAACCGAAGATCCAAAAATGGAAAAGTTCTTTGATTTGTGCGCTTGGCTGGAAATATTTTCTTGTTACCATTTCAGTAATTGCATCATACAAAATAACAAAGACTTTCCGTCCAAAACAGCGATTGATGCTTTCTTGTTGATTGCTTTTACCGAACACATCTTGTTTTTCGGCTATAAAAATGTTATTTACATAAGCCATTGATAGCTTACTCACCTCTCTTTATTCGTTAATCTAGTAAATAACATGGCTTTCGATTGTTTTATTAATTTTTTATATAAAAAATTATGGCGCACTAAATTAACATATCATTTAAAATAAAAAAATACTCGTGAGAAGGTCTCAAACCTATGACACTATTTGTTTGTTTAAGTTTTTCATTCTTGTTTAGATATTTTTAAGTTTTATTTAAAACCATTAAATCAAATTAATATGTATTTTAAAAATAAAACATATTTTTGATGAATAGCGGTGTTATCGAATAATGTTGTAGCTTAATGGACATAAAAAAACAAACAAAAAAAAAAACATGATTATATACAATGTAAAATTTTATATAAAACCTATAGATAATACGAAGTATGTAAATGTAAATTTAATATTTAAAAAGATCAATAAAAAAAATGTTAATAACAACAAAAAAACGCGTTAACACCTTTGTAAACATGTAAACATTATATTATATAAAAAAAATTTGCATTGATAAAAAAAACAAAAACAAAATTTGCAAATAAAAAGAAAAATGTGGTTCTAAACTCCAGTGCAGAACTGATTTCAATTTTATTATTTATAAATTTTATAAATCAAGTAATCGCGAAAAAGTTAGGGCAAAACACACGAAAGTATATAAAAAATTAATAAAAACAAAAACAAAACGAAAAAGAAAAACATTGTTGCAGTGAAAGAGCCAACCATCCTAAAACAATGGAGCCGAACAGGTCAAAACCAAAATAATGTAATTAGATCACTAGACAGAAACCGCATCCTTTGATTCACAAAACTAAAACAAAACAAAAAAATAAAAATATATTAAATATATGTATGTAGGTATGTATACCGCAATCGAGATGACATGTGTATGTATATAATGAAAATATATTTGGAATATCCATAAAATGGTAGATGTAACATATATAAACAAGTAAATATTATGAAACAGAAACCAATAATAAATAAATAAAATCTGGAAAAAAAGTGGAATGCAAAACAGGAAAATAAAAACAAATAATTTCATTACAACAATAAAAAAGAAAAATAAATAAACAATGAAAACGGAAATGGAAACGTCTTGTTTTAAAAGTTGTATTAATTTCTTTTCACTTATTTGTATTTTTGTATATACGAGTAGAGGTAAGAGATTTGAGCTGCAGTTTCCAGAAAAGAAATCTTTATGATAGGATGGTTGTAGAGTTTGATCTCTAATAATAGACCTGTGCTATTATCCTTCTATCTGGATTCGGATCAACTTTTACACGTCATAAAACAAAAACATTTTTGGTTTAAATAATAAAACAGCCTTTTTGCATTAAGGGGGATAGCCACTGTGATAGGTCAAAAAAAAAAAAAAAAATTTTTTGATTTAAATCAAAGTTTATATGTTCAAAAATATGTGTACAAAATTGCAAGTCAAAATTTCAAAAATTGACTAAGTTACAATCAATTAAAGATACATGATTTCATTACGAGAGATATGGACTAAAATCTTTGAACGCATTTTTCTCGTAACGACTTTTTTTGAACTGGTCGCTTCAATAACTCGACCAATTATGAACCGATGTCTATTACTTTTTTTTTTATTTTGTTCGTCTTAGTAGTGGTTAAGGTTCAGCGTTGCTGATTTAAAAAATTTATTTTTTTATTTTATCAGAGTACCGGTTTTTGAAAAATCGATGCGACCATGGAGGGGAAACTTTTTTTTAAGGCGCTACGGCATCGCTAATATTGTTAAAGCTATTTAATATTTTTTAATAAAAATTTGTGGAAAAATTATTCGGTGTCTACTTAATAAAATAAAAAAAACCCGATCCAAATTAAAAATTTCATAAACGCATTGATTAACACTCGGTCAAAATTAAAAAAAAAAAATCACTAATTTTTCAGCCGTCACAGGTCACAGTGGCTATCCCCCTTAAGTACGAGTACGTGTTAGAGTTAGTTTGTAGTTCCACTTTGTCATTTTCAAGACGACAATCTAGCTCAACGCACCAAAAGATCACAAAGCGAGTTATATGTGCTTACATAAAATAAACCAAAAGGAGATGTCCATAACAAAAGACATCTCCACTTTGAATTATTAAATAAGCCTAAATTTCAGGTTCCTTAACATGTTTAAAGGTTGAAATGATTTAAAACAATTTGCCTTTAATGAATTTGCATTGTGCGTTGTGTGTGACCATCAGTTTAAGTTCCCCAGCAGAAAAAAGCAACCTTTTAGTATGCAACACCAACAACCAGGGCAAATTTTTCATTAAAAAAAAAAACGGCCAAAAAGAAAAGAAAAATTATTTGTTTTGTACCAGGCGATCAGAATAGTAAGTAGGTAAACTGTTCCAAGAATAAAAGCAAGTTTCTATGCACTACAAAGTGTTTCTGTGTACTCTGAGTGCCTCACATGCATGCATAAGGATTTCATAACAAAACGAAAATTGGTTGAAACAAAAATCTAATTCGGGTGCTGCTGGGCTTTCATGATACCAGGCGATCATAAGCCACAGCAGGTATACGTTTTCCTGAATACTCACTATAAAGTATAGCTGTAGAGCTGAGTTTATATGCTCCTCCTTTCAATAAGCAGAAAAACAAAAATAAGACACGCCTACTTCTCTATTTTACAAACATAATAAGAATTATGCTGGAGATGTGTAGCTCACTTATCCAAGTAGGGATGTGCTGAACAAAATGAGGCTGTTATTTTGTGATGCATTCAGGTTTGGTTTTCTATATTAAAAAACTAAATATATATAAATAGAAACATAGTTCATCGAGTGTTTAACAATTTAGTATACGGTTTTAATGGGAGTTTAGTTTCGGTGTACAAACTATCGTCACATTGTCCATAAAAGTTCCTCAAATTGTCTGTTCTCATACGAATCACAGAATATTTGCTATGAGTTATTTTTTGTGACAATTACAGACACGTGGAATGTTAAAGCTTCCGAATTAAAATTCGTTGTGGTAACTTTATCAAGCGAAGAAAAGCGCAGAAGTAAACGTTTAGGAGCGGTTTGGTAGTTTAAATAAACGACGAACTAGTAAAATTAAAAGATTCCTTTGAAAAAAACTATCGTTTACTTTCATTAAATTCTTACATCTCTAGTCATTGATTTGAGGCACACATCTCTAGTTTTGTTTTGCTTCTGTATTCTGTAGTCTGTACTTATGATACATACAACTAAACAAGATAGCGTAACATGCGCAATGCACTATGTTGTTCAGTTGTATCATGGTCTGTGTCTGTGTATGTGTTTTCGCTCTTTCTTGCTTTGATGTTTGCCTTCGCGCATGCGCCCGCCGTGCCCAGCGAGAAACCTACTGCTAATTCTGATTCCCTGATGGTCGGTTTTTACACAAATATTCGATGGAGCTCGTTCGTGTTGTGTTTGTTTCGTTTTGCCTGATCTGTGTCTGTATGTGTGTGTTGTTTCATTCTCGCTGTGCGAGGTACTTGCTGTTGTTTCTGATTCCCTGGTGCCTGCCCCAACATGACACCACATCAGAATAGCGAAATTCCGAGTTTTAGAAAAGTCGCCATATCTCGAAAACGGAGAGAGATAGACGAAAAATAACGATTTTTTGGTGCCCGACACCACATCAGAACAGTAAAATTCCGAGTTTTAGAAAAGTCGCCATATCTCAAAAACGGAGCGTGATAGACGAAAAATAACGATTTTTTGGTTCGGATTCAATCCCTCCATAGAATTGCGTGCCCCAACATGACACCACATCAGAACAGTGAAATTCCGAGTTTTAGAAAAGTCGCCATATCTCGAAAACGGAGCGAGATAGGCGAAAAATAACGATTTTTTGGTTTGGATTCAATCCCTCCATAGAATTGCGTGCCCCAACATGACACCACATCAGAACAGTGAAATTCCGAGTTTTAGAAAAGTCGCCATATCTCGAAAACGGAGCGAGATAGACGAAAAATAACGATTTTTTGGTTCGGATTCAATCCCTCCATAGAATTGCGTGCCCCAACATGACACCACATCAGAACAGTGAAATTCCGAGTTTTAGAAAAGTCGCCATATCTCGAAAACGGAGCGAGATAGACGAAAAATAACGATTTTTTGGTTCGGATTCAATCCCTCCATAGAATTGCGTGCCCCAACATGACACCACATCAGAACAGCGAAATTCCAAGTTTTAGAAAAGTCGCCATATCTCGAAAACGGAGCGAGATAAGCGAAAAATAACGATTTTTTGGTTTGGATTCTATCCGTCCATAGAATTGCGTGCCCCAACATGACACCACATCAGAACAATGAAATTCCGAGTTTTAGAAAAGTCGCCATATCTCGAAAACGGAGCGAGATAGGCGAAAAATAACGATTTTTTGGTTCGGATTCAATCCCTCCTCAGAATTGCGTGCCCCAACATGACACCACATCAGAACAGCGAAATTCCGAGTTTTAGAAAAGTCGCCATATCTCGAAAACGGAGCGAGATAGGCGAAAAAAAACGATTTTTTGGTTTGGATTCAATCCCTCCATAGAATTGCGTGCCCCAACATGACACCACATCAGAACAGTGAAATTCCGAGTTTTAGAAAAGTCGCCATATCTCGAAAACGGAGCGAGATAGACGAAAAATAACGATTTTTTGGTTCGGATTCAATCCCTCCATAGAATTGCGTGCCCCAACATGACACCACATCAGAACAGTGAAATTCCGAGTTTTAGAAAAGTCGCCATATCTCGAAAACGGAGCGAGATAGACGAAAAATAACGATTTTTTGGTTCGGATTCAATCCCTCCATAGAATTGCGTGCCCCAACATGACACCACATCAGAACAGCGAAATTCCAAGTTTTAGAAAAGTCGCCATATCTCGAAAACGGAGCGAGATAAGCGAAAAATAACGATTTTTTGGTTTGGATTCTATCCGTCCATAGAATTGCGTGCCCCAACATGACACCACATCAGAACAATGAAATTCCGAGTTTTAGAAAAGTCGCCATATCTCGAAAACGGAGCGAGATAGGCGAAAAATAACGATTTTTTGGTTTGGATTCAATCCCTCCTCAGAATTGCGTGCCCCAACATGACACCACATCAGAACAGCGAAATTCCGAGTTTTAGAAAAGTCGCCATATCTCGAAAACGGAGCGAGATAGGCGAAAAATAACGATTTTTTGGTTCGGATTCAATCCCTCCATAGAATTGCGTGCCCCAACATGACACCACATCAGAACAGTGAAATTCCGAGTTTTAGAAAAGTCGCCATATCTCGAAAACGGAGCGAGATAAGCGAAAAATAACGATTTTTTGGTTTGGATTCTATCCGTCCATAGAATTGCGTGCCCCAACATGACACCACATCAGAACAATGAAATTCCGAGTTTTAGAAAAGTCGCCATATCTCGAAAACGGAGCGAGATAGGCGAAAAATAACGATTTTTTGGTTCGGATTCAATCCCCCCATAGAATTGCGTGCCCCAACATGACACCACATCAGAACAGTGAAATTCCGAGTTTTAGAAAAGTCGCCATATCTCGAAAACGGAGCTTGGTTCGGATTCAATCCCTCCATAGAATTGCGTGCCCCAACATGACACCACATCAGAACAGCGAAATTTCGAGTTTTAGAAAAGTCGCCATATCTCAAAAACGGAGCGAGATAGGCGAAAAATAACGATTTTTTGGTTCGGATTCAATCCCTTCATAGAATTGCGTGCCCCAACATGACACCACATCAGAACAGTGAAATTCCGAGTTTTAGAAAAGTCGCCATATCTCGAAAACGGAGCTTGGTTCGGATTCAATCCCTCCATAGAATTGCGTGCCCCAACATGACACCACATCAGAACAGCGAAATTTCGAGTTTTAGAAAAGTCGCCATATCTCAAAAACGGAGCGAGATAGACGAAAAATAACGATTTTTTGGTGCCCGACACCACATCAGAACAGTAAAATTCCGAGTTTTAGAAAAGTCGCCATATCTCAAAAACGGAGCGTGATAGACGAAAAATAACGATTTTTTGGTTCGGATTCAATCCCTTCATAGAATTGCGTGCCCCAACATGACACCACATCAGAACAGTGAAATTCCGAGTTTTAGAAAAGTCGCCATATCTCGAAAACGGAGCTTGGTTCGGATTCAATCCCTCCATAGAATTGCGTGCCCCAACATGACACCACATCAGAACAGCGAAATTTCGAGTTTTAGAAAAGTCGCCATATCTCGAAAACGGAGCGAGATAGGCGAAAAATAACGATTTTTTGGTTTGGATTCAATCCCTCCTTAGAAATGTGTGCCCCAACATGACACCACATCAGAACAGTGAAATTCCGAGTTTTAGAAAAGTCGCCATATCTCGAAAACGGAGCGAGATAGGCGAAAAATAACGATTTTTTGGTTCGGATTCAATCCCTCCATAGAATTGCGTGCCCCAACATGACACCACATCAGAACAGTGAAATTCCGAGTTTTAGAAAAGTCGCCATATCTCGAAAACGGAGCGAGATAGACGAAAAATAACGATTTTTTGGTTCGGATTCAATCCCTCCTTAGAATTGCGTGCCCCAACATGACACCACATCAGAACAGCGAAATTCCAAGTTTTAGAAAAGTCGCCATATCTCGAAAACGGAGCGAGATAGGCGAAAAATAACGATTTTTTGGTTCGGATTCAATCCCTCCATAGAATTGCGTGCCCCAACATGACACCACATCAGAACAGTGAAATTCCGAGTTTTAGAAAAGTCGCCATATCTCGAAAACGGAGCGAGATAAGCGAAAAATAACGATTTTTTGGTTTGGATTCTATCCGTCCATAGAATTGCGTGCCCCAACATGACACCACATCAGAACAATGAAATTCCGAGTTTTAGAAAAGTCGCCATATCTCGAAAACGGAGCGAGATAGGCGAAAAATAACGATTTTTTGGTTCGGATTCAATCCCTCCATAGAATTGCGTGCCCCAACATGACACCACATCAGAACAGTGAAATTCCGAGTTTTAGAAAAGTCGCCATATCTCGAAAACGGAGCGAGATAGGCGAAAAATAACGATTTTTTGGTTCGGATTCAATCCCTTCATAGAATTGCGTGCCCCAACATGACACCACATCAGAACAATGAAATTCCGAGTTTTAGAAAAGTCGCCATATCTCGAAAACGGAGCGAGATAGGCGAAAAATAACGATTTTTTGGTTCGGATTCAATCCCCCCATAGAAATGCGTGCCCCAACATGACACCACATCAGAACAGTGAAATTCCGAGTTTTAGAAAAGTCGCCATATCTCGAAAACGGAGCGAGATAGACGAAAAATAACGATTTTTTGGTGCCCGACACCACATCAGAACAGTAAAATTCCGAGTTTTAGAAAAGTCGCCATATCTCAAAAACGGAGCGTGATAGACGAAAAATAACGATTTTTTGGTTCGGATTCAATCCCTCCTTAGAATTGCGTGCCCCAACATGACACCACATCAGAACAGTGAAATTCCGAGTTTTAGAAAAGTCGCCATATCTCGAAAACGGAGCGAGATAGACGAAAAATAACGATTTTTTGGTGCCCGACACCACATCAGAACAGTAAAATTCCGAGTTTTAGAAAAGTCGCCATATCTCAAAAACGGAGCGTGATAGACGAAAAATAACGATTTTTTGGTTCGGATTCAATCCCTTCATATAATTGCGTGCCCCAACATGACACCACATCAGAACAGTGAAATTCCGAGTTTTAGAAAAGTCGCCATATCTCGAAAACGGAGCGAGATAGGCGAAAAATAACGATTTTTTGGTTCGGATTCAATCCCTCCATAGAATTGCGTGCCCCAACATGACACCACATCAGAACAGCGAAATTTCGAGTTTTAGAAAAGTCGCCATATCTCGAAAACGGAGCGAGATAGACGAAAAATAACGATTTTTTGGTGCCCGACACCACATCAGAACAGTAAAATTCCGAGTTTTAGAAAAGTCGCCATATCTCAAAAACGGAGCGTGATAGACGAAAAATAACGATTTTTTGGTTCGGATTCAATCCCTCCTTAGAATTGCGTGCCCCAACATGACACCACATCAGAACAGTGAAATTCCGAGTTTTAGAAAAGTCGCCATATCTCGAAAACGGAGCGAGATAGACGAAAAATAACGATTTTTTGGTGCCCGACACCACATCAGAACAGTAAAATTCCGAGTTTTAGAAAAGTCGCCATATCTCAAAAACGGAGCGTGATAGACGAAAAATAACGATTTTTTGGTTCGGATTCAATCCCTTCATAGAATTGCGTGCCCCAACATGACACCACATCAGAACAGTGAAATTCCGAGTTTTAGAAAAGTCGCCATATCTCGAAAACGGAGCGAGATAGGCGAAAAATAACGATTTTTTGGTTTGGATTCAATCTCTCCTCAGAATTGCGTGCCCCAACATGACACCACATCAGAACAGCGAAATTCCGAGTTTTAGAAAAGTCGCCATATCTCGAAAACGGAGCGAGATAGGCGAAAAATAACGATTTTTTGGTTCGGATTCAATCCCTCCATAGAATTGCGTGCCCCAACATGACACCACATCAGAACAGTGAAATTCCGAGTTTTAGAAAAGTCGCCATATCTCGAAAACGGAGCGAGTTAGGCGAAAAATAACGATTTTTTGGTTCGGATTCAATCCCATCATAGAATTGCGTGCCCCAACATGACACCACATCAGAACAGTGAAATTCCGAGTTTTAGAAAAGTCGCCATATCTCGAAAACGGAGCGAGATAGGCGAAAAATAACGATTTTTTGGTTCGGATTCAATCCCCCCATAGAAATGCGTGCCCCAACATGACACCACATCAGAACAGTGAAATTCCGAGTTTTAGAAAAGTCGCCATATCTCGAAAACGGAGCGAGTTAGGCGAAAAATAACGATTTTTTGGTTCGGATTCAATCCCATCATAGAATTGCGTGCCCCAACATGACACCACATCAGAACAGTGAAATTCCGAGTTTTAGAAAAGTCGCCATATCTCGAAAACGGAGCGAGTTAGGCGAAAAATAACGATTTTTTGGTTCGGATTCAATCCCTTCATAGAATTGCGTGCCCCAACATGACACCACATCAGAACAGTGAAATTCCGAGTTTTAGAAAAGTCGCCATATCTCGAAAACGGAGCGAGATAGGCGAAAAATAACGATTTTTTGGTTTGGATTCAATCTCTCCTCAGAATTGCGTGCCCCAACATGACACCACATCAGAACAGCGAAATTCCGAGTTTTAGAAAAGTCGCCATATCTCGAAAACGGAGCGAGTTAGGCGAAAAATAACGATTTTTTGGTTCGGATTCAATCCCATCATAGAATTGCGTGCCCCAACATGACACCACATCAGAACAGTGAAATTCCGAGTTTTAGAAAAGTCGCCATATCTCGAAAACGGAGCGAGATAGGCGAAAAATAACGATTTTTTGGTTCGGATTCAATCCCCCCATAGAAATGCGTGCCCCAACATGACACCACATCAGAACAGTGAAATTCCGAGTTTTAGAAAAGTCGCCATATCTCGAAAACGGAGCGAGTTAGGCGAAAAATAACGATTTTTTGGTTCGGATTCAATCCCATCATAGAATTGCGTGCCCCAACATGACACCACATCAGAACAGTGAAATTCCGAGTTTTAGAAAAGTCGCCATATCTCGAAAACGGAGCGAGTTAGGCGAAAAATAACGATTTTTTGGTTCGGATTCAATCCCATCATAGAATTGCGTGCCCCAACATGACACCACATCAGAACAGTAAAATTCCGAGTTTTAGAAAAGTCGCCATATCTCAAAAACGGAGCGTGATAGACGAAAAATAACGATTTTTTGGTTCGGATTCAATCCCTTCATATAATTGCGTGCCCCAACATGACACCACATCAGAACAGTGAAATTCCGAGTTTTAGAAAAGTCGCCATATCTCGAAAACGGAGCGAGATAGGCGAAAAATAACGATTTTTTGGTTCGGATTCAATCCCTCCATAGAATTGCGTGCCCCAACATGACACCACATCAGAACAGCGAAATTTCGAGTTTTAGAAAAGTCGCCATATCTCGAAAACGGAGCGAGATAGGCGAAAAATAACGATTTTTTGGTTTGGATTCAATCCCTCCTTAGAAATGTGTGCCCCAACATGACACCACATCAGAACAATGAAATTCCGAGTTTTAGAAAAGTCGCCATATCTCGAAAACGGAGCGAGATAGGCGAAAAATAACGATTTTTTGGTTCGGATTCAATCCCTCCTCAGAATTGCGTGCCCCAACATGACACCACATCAGAACAGCGAAATTCCGAGTTTTAGAAAAGTCGCCATATCTCGAAAACGGAGCGAGATAAGCGAAAAATAACGATTTTTTGGTTTGGATTTTATCCGTCCATAGAATTGCGTGCCCCAACATGACACCACATCAGAACAATGAAATTCCGAGTTTTAGAAAAGTCGCCATATCTCGAAAACGGAGCGAGATAGGCGAAAAATAACGATTTTTTGGTTTGGATTCAATCCCTCCTCAGAATTGCGTGCCCCAACATGACACCACATCAGAACAGCGAAATTCCGAGTTTTAGAAAAGTCGCCATATCTCGAAAACGGAGCGAGATAGGCGAAAAATAACGATTTTTTGGTTCGGATTCAATCCCTCCATAGAATTGCGTGCCCCAACATGACACCACATCAGAACAGCGAAATTTCGAGTTTTAGAAAAGTCGCCATATCTCGAAAACGGAGCGAGATAGACGAAAAATAACGATTTTTTGGTGCCCGACACCACATCAGAACAGTAAAATTCCGAGTTTTAGAAAAGTCGCCATATCTCAAAAACGGAGCGTGATAGACGAAAAATAACGATTTTTTGGTTCGGATTCAATCCCTTCATAGAATTGCGTGCCCCAACATGACACCAC
This sequence comes from Melanostoma scalare, assembly GCA_949752695.1. Classification (NCBI taxonomy): domain Eukaryota; kingdom Metazoa; phylum Arthropoda; class Insecta; order Diptera; family Syrphidae; genus Melanostoma; species Melanostoma scalare. The sequence goes on from OX456986.1 coordinate 16,952,881, forward strand.
ATCAGAACAGTGAAATTCCGAGTTTTAGAAAAGTCGCCATATCTCGAAAACGGAGCGAGATAGGCGAAAAATAACGATTTTTTGGTTCGGATTCAATCCCTCCATAGAATTGCGTGCCCCAACATGACACCACATCAGAACAGCGAAATTTCGAGTTTTAGAAAAGTCGCCATATCTCGAAAACGGAGCGAGATAGACGAAAAATAACGATTTTTTGGTGCCCGACACCACATCAGAACAGTAAAATTCCGAGTTTTAGAAAAGTCGCCATATCTCAAAAACGGAGCGTGATAGACGAAAAATAACGATTTTTTGGTTCGGATTCAATCCCTTCATAGAATTGCGTGCCCCAACATGACACCACATCAGAACAGTGAAATTCCGAGTTTTAGAAAAGTCGCCATATCTCGAAAACGGAGCGAGATAGGCGAAAAATAACGATTTTTTGGTTCGGATTCAATCCCTCCATAGAATTGCGTGCCCCAACATGACACCACATCAGAACAGCGAAATTTCGAGTTTTAGAAAAGTCGCCATATCTCGAAAACGGAGCGAGATAGGCGAAAAATAACGATTTTTTGGTTTGGATTCAATCCCTCCTTAGAAATGTGTGCCCCAACATGACACCACATCAGAACAGTGAAATTCCGAGTTTTAGAAAAGTCGCCATATCTCGAAAACGGAGCGAGATAGGCGAAAAATAACGATTTTTTGGTTTGGATTCAATCCCTGCTTAGAAATGTGTGCCCCAACATGACACCACATCAGAACAGTGAAATTCCGAGTTTTAGAAAAGTCGCCATATCTCGAAAACGGAGCGAGATAGGCGAAAAATAACGATTTTTTGGTTTGGATTCAATCCCTCCTCAGAATTGCGTGCCCCAACATGACACCACATCAGAACAGCGAAATTTCGAGTTTTAGAAAAGTCGCCATATCTCGAAAACGGAGCGAGATAGGCGAAAAATAACGATTTTTTGGTTTGGATTCAATCCCTCCTTAGAATTGCGTGCCCCAACATGACACCACATCAGAACAGTGAAATTCCGAGTTTTAGAAAAGTCGCCATATCTCGAAAACGGAGCGAGATAGGCGAAAAATAACGATTTTTTGGTTTGGATTCAATCCCTCCTTAGAAATGTGTGCCCCAACATGACACCACATCAGAACAGTGAAATTCCGAGTTTTAGAAAAGTCGCCATATCTCGAAAACGGAGCGAGATAGGCGAAAAATAACGATTTTTTGGTTCGGATTCAATCCCTCCTTAGAATTGCGTGCCCCAACATGACACCACATCAGAACAGTGAAATTCCGAGTTTTAGAAAAGTCGCCATATCTCGAAAACGGAGCGAGATAGGCGAAAAATAACGATTTTTTGGTTCGGATTCAATCCCTTCATAGAATTGCGTGCCCCAACATGACACCACATCAGAACAGCGAAATTTCGAGTTTTAGAAAAGTCGCCATATCTCGAAAACGGAGCGAGATAGGCGAAAAATAACGATTTTTTGGTTCGGATTCAATCCCTCCTTAGAATTGCGTGCCCCAACATGACACCACATCAGAACAGTGAAATTCCGAGTTTTAGAAAAGTCGCCATATCTCGAAAACGGAGCGAGATAGGCGAAAAATAACGATTTTTTGGTTCGGATTCAATCCCTCCATAGAATTGCGTGCCCCAACATGACACCACATCAGAACAGCGAAATTTCGAGTTTTAGAAAAGTCGCCATATCTCGAAAACGGAGCGAGATAGGCGAAAAATAACGATTTTTTGGTTTGGATTCAATCCCTCCTTAGAAATGTGTGCCCCAACATGACACCACATCAGAACAGTGAAATTCCGAGTTTTAGAAAAGTCGCCATATCTCGAAAACGGAGCGAGATAGGCGAAAAATAACGATTTTTTGGTTCGGATTCAATCCCTCCTTAGAATTGCGTGCCCCAACATGACACCACATCAGAACAGTGAAATTCCGAGTTTTAGAAAAGTCGCCATATCTCGAAAACGGAGCGAGATAGGCGAAAAATAACGATTTTTTGGTTTGGATTCAATCCCTGCTTAGAAATGTGTGCCCCAACATGACACCACATCAGAACAGTGAAATTCCGAGTTTTAGAAAAGTCGCCATATCTCGAAAACGGAGCGAGATAGGCGAAAAATAACGATTTTTTGGTTTGGATTCAATCCCTCCTCAGAATTGCGTGCCCCAACATGACACCACATCAGAACAGCGAAATTTCGAGTTTTAGAAAAGTCGCCATATCTCGAAAACGGAGCGAGATAGGCGAAAAATAACGATTTTTTGGTTTGGATTCAATCCCTCCTTAGAATTGCGTGCCCCAACATGACACCACATCAGAACAGTGAAATTCCGAGTTTTAGAAAAGTCGCCATATCTCGAAAACGGAGCGAGATAGGCGAAAAATAACGATTTTTTGGTTTGGATTCAATCCCTCCTTAGAAATGTGTGCCCCAACATGACACCACATCAGAACAGTGAAATTCCGAGTTTTAGAAAAGTCGCCATATCTCGAAAACGGAGCGAGATAGGCGAAAAATAACGATTTTTTGGTTCGGATTCAATCCCTCCTTAGAATTGCGTGCCCCAACATGACACCACATCAGAACAGTGAAATTCCGAGTTTTAGAAAAGTCGCCATATCTCGAAAACGGAGCGAGATAGGCGAAAAATAACGATTTTTTGGTTCGGATTCAATCCCTTCATAGAATTGCGTGCCCCAACATGACACCACATCAGAACAGCGAAATTTCGAGTTTTAGAAAAGTCGCCATATCTCGAAAACGGAGCGAGATAGGCGAAAAATAACGATTTTTTGGTTCGGATTCAATCCCTCTTTAGAATTGCGTGCCCCAACATGACACCACATCAGAACAGCGAAATTCCGAGTTTTAGAAAAGTCGCCATATCTCGAAAACGGAGCGAGATAGGCGAAAAATAACGATTTTTTGGTTTGGATTCAATCCCTCCTTAGAAATGTGTGCCCCAACATGACACCACATCAGAACAGTGAAATTCCGAGTTTTAGAAAAGTCGCCATATCTCGAAAACGGAGCGAGAAAGGCGAAAAATAACGATTTTTTGGTTCGGATTCAATCCCTCCTTAGAATTGCGTGCCCCAACATGACACCACATCAGAACAGCGAAATTCCGAGTTTTAGAAAAGTCGCCATATCTCGAAAACGGAGCGAGATAGGCGAAAAATAACGATTTTTTGGTTCGGATTCAATCCCTCCATAGAATTGCGTGCCCCAACATGACACCACATCAGAACAGTGAAATTCCGAGTTTTAGAAAAGTCGCCATATCTCGAAAACGGAGCGAGATAGACGAAAAATAACGATTTTTTGGTTCGGATTCAATCCCTCCTTAGAATTGCGTGCCCCAACATGACACCACATCAGAACAATGAAATTCCGAGTTTTAGAAAAGTCGCCATATCTCGAAAACGGAGCGAGATAGGCGAAAAATAACGATTTTTTGGTTTGGATTCAATCCCTCCTCAGAATTGCGTGCCCCAACATGACACCACATCAGAACAGCGAAATTCCGAGTTTTAGAAAAGTCGCCATATCTCGAAAACGGAGCGAGATAGGCGAAAAATAACGATTTTTTGGTTTGGATTCAATCCCTCCTTAGAATTGCGTGCCCCAACATGACACCACATCAGAACAGTGAAATTCCGAGTTTTAGAAAAGTCGCCATATCTCGAAAACGGAGCGAGATAGGCGAAAAATAACGATTTTTTGGTTTGGATTCAATCCCTCCTCAGAATTGCGTGCCCCAACATGACACCACATCAGAACAGCGAAATTCCGAGTTTTAGAAAAGTCGCCATATCTCGAAAACGGAGCGAGATAGGCGAAAAATAACGATTTTTTGGTTTGGATTCAATCCCTCCTTAGAATTGCGTGCCCCAACATGACACCACATCAGAACAGTGAAATTCCGAGTTTTAGAAAAGTCGCCATATCTCGAAAACGGAGCGAGATAGACGAAAAATAACGATTTTTTGGTGCCCGACACCACATCAGAACAGTAAAATTCCGAGTTTTAGAAAAGTCGCCATATCTCAAAAACGGAGCGTGATAGACGAAAAATAACGATTTTTGGTTCGGATTCAATCCCTCCATAGAATTGCGTGCCCCAACATGACACCACATCAGAACAGCGAAATTTCGAGTTTTAGAAAAGTCGCCATATCTCGAAAACGGAGCGAGATAGGCGAAAAATAACGATTTTTTGGTTTGGATTCAATCCCTCCTTAGAATTGCGTGCCCCAACATGACACCACATCAGAACAGTGAAATTCCGAGTTTTAGAAAAGTCGCCATATCTCGAAAACGGAGCGAGATAGGCGAAAAATAACGATTTTTTGGTTTGGATTCAATCCCTCCTTAGAAATGTGTGCCCCAACATGACACCACATCAGAACAGTGAAATTCCGAGTTTTAGAAAAGTCGCCATATCTCGAAAACGGAGCGAGATAGGCGAAAAATAACGATTTTTTGGTTCGGATTCAATCCCTCCTTAGAATTGCGTGCCCCAACATGACACCACATCAGAACAGTGAAATTCCGAGTTTTAGAAAAGTCGCCATATCTCGAAAACGGAGCGAGATAGGCGAAAAATAACGATTTTTTGGTTTGGATTCAATCCCTGCTTAGAAATGTGTGCCCCAACATGACACCACATCAGAACAGTGAAATTCCGAGTTTTAGAAAAGTCGCCATATCTCGAAAACGGAGCGAGATAGGCGAAAAATAACGATTTTTTGGTTCGGATTCAATCCCTTCATAGAATTGCGTGCCCCAACATGACACCACATCAGAACAGCGAAATTCCGAGTTTTAGAAAAGTCGCCATATCTCGAAAACGGAGCGAGATAGGCGAAAAATAACGATTTTTTGGTTTGGATTCAATCCCTCCTTAGAAATGTGTGCCCCAACATGACACCACATCAGAACAGTGAAATTCCGAGTTTTAGAAAAGTCGCCATATCTCGAAAACGGAGCGAGATAGGCGAAAAATAACGATTTTTTGGTTCGGATTCAATCCCTCCTTAGAATTGCGTGCCCCAACATGACACCACATCAGAACAGTGAAATTCCGAGTTTTAGAAAAGTCGCCATATCTCGAAAACGGAGCGAGATAGGCGAAAAATAACGATTTTTTGGTTTGGATTCAATCCCTGCTTAGAAATGTGTGCCCCAACATGACACCACATCAGAACAGTGAAATTCCGAGTTTTAGAAAAGTCGCCATATCTCGAAAACGGAGCGAGATAGGCGAAAAATAACGATTTTTTGGTTCGGATTCAATCCCTCCTTAGAATTGCGTGCCCCAACATGACACCACATCAGAACAGCGAAATTCCGAGTTTTAGAAAAGTCGCCATATCTCGAAAACGGAGCGAGATAGGCGAAAAATAACGATTTTTTGGTTTGGATTCAATCCCTCCTTAGAAATGTGTGCCCCAACATGACACCACATCAGAACAGTGAAATTCCGAGTTTTAGAAAAGTCGCCATATCTCGAAAACGGAGCGAGAAAGGCGAAAAATAACGATTTTTTGGTTTGGATTCAATCCCTGCTTAGAAATGTGTGCCCCAACATGACACCACATCAGAACAGTGAAATTCCGAGTTTTAGAAAAGTCGCCATATCTCGAAAACGGAGCGAGATAGGCGAAAAATAACGATTTTTTGGTTCGGATTCAATCCCTCCTTAGAATTGCGTGCCCCAACATGACACCACATCAGAACAGCGAAATTCCAAGTTTTAGAAAAGTCGCCATATCTCGAAAACGGAGCGAGATAGGCGAAAAATAACGATTTTTTGGTTCGGATTCAATCCCTCCATAGAATTGCGTGCCCCAACATGACACCACATCAGAACAGTGAAATTCCGAGTTTTAGAAAAGTCGCCATATCTCGAAAACGGAGCGAGATAGACGAAAAATAACGATTTTTTGGTTCGGATTCAATCCCTCCTTAGAATTGCGTGCCCCAACATGACACCACATCAGAACAATGAAATTCCGAGTTTTAGAAAAGTCGCCATATCTCGAAAACGGAGCGAGATAGGCGAAAAATAACGATTTTTTGGTTTGGATTCAATCCCTCCATAGAATTGCGTGCCCCAACATGACACCACATCAGAACAGTGAAATTCCGAGTTTTAGAAAAGTCGCCATATCTCGAAAACGGAGCGAGATAGACGAAAAATAACGATTTTTTGGTGCCCGACACCACATCAGAACAGTAAAATTCCGAGTTTTAGAAAAGTCGCCATATCTCAAAAACGGAGCGTGATAGACGAAAAATAACGATTTTTGGTTCGGATTCAATCCCTACATAGAATTGCGTGCCCCAACATGACACCACATCAGAACAGTGAAATTCCGAGTTTTAGAAAAGTCGCCATATCTCGAAAACGGAGCGAGATAGGCGAAAAATAACGATTTTTTGGTTCGGATTCAATCCCTCCTCAGAATTGCGTGCCCCAACATGACACCACATCAGAACAGCGAAATTCCGAGTTTTAGAAAAGTCGCCATATCTCGAAAACGGAGCGAGATAGGCGAAAAATAACGATTTTTTGGTTCGGATTCAATCCCTCCATAGAATTGCGTGCCCCAACATGACACCACATCAGAACAGTGAAATTCCGAGTTTTAGAAAAGTCGCCATATCTCGAAAACGGAGCGAGATAGACGAAAAATAACGATTTTTTGGTGCCCGACACCACATCAGAACAGTAAAATTCCGAGTTTTAGAAAAGTCGCCATATCTCAAAAACGGAGCGTGATAGACGAAAAATAACGATTTTTGGTTCGGATTCAATCCCTACATAGAATTGCGTGCCCCAACATGACACCACATCAGAACAGTGAAATTCCGAGTTTTAGAAAAGTCGCCATATCTCGAAAACGGAGCGAGATAGGCGAAAAATAACGATTTTTTGGTTCGGATTCAATCCCTCCATAGAATTGCGTGCCCCAACATGACACCACATCAGAACAGCGAAATTTCGAGTTTTAGAAAAGTCGCCATATCTCGAAAACGGAGCGAGATAGACGAAAAATAACGATTTTTTGGTGCCCGACACCACATCAGAACAGTGAAATTCCGAGTTTTAGAAAAGTCGCCATATCTCGAAAACGGAGCGAGATAGGCGAAAAATAACGATTTTTTGGTTTGGATTCAATCCCTCTTCAGAATTGCGTGCCCCAACATGACACCACATCAGAACAGTGAAATTCCGAGTTTTAGAAAAGTCGCCATATCTCGAAAACGGAGCGAGATAGGCGAAAAATAACGATTTTTTGGTTCGGATTCAATCCCTTCATAGAATTGCGTGCCCCAACATGACACCACATCAGAACAGTGAAATTCCGAGTTTTAGAAAAGTCGCCATATCTCGAAAACGGAGCGAGATAAGTGAAAAATAACGATTTTTTGGTTTGGATTCTATCCGTCCATAGAATTGCGTGCCCCAACATGACACCACATCAGAACAGCGAAATTCCGAGTTTTAGAAAAGTCGCCATATCTCGAAAACGGAGCGAGATAGACGAAAAATAACGATTTTTTGGTGCCCGACACCACATCAGAACAGTAAAATTCCGAGTTTTAGAAAAGTCGCCATATCTCAAAAACGGAGCGTGATAGACGAAAAATAACGATTTTTTGGTTCGGATTCAATCCCTCCATAGAATTGCGTGCCCCAACATGACACCACATCAGAACAGCGAAATTTCGAGTTTTAGAAAAGTCGCCATATCTCGAAAACGGAGCGAGATAGGCGAAAAATAACGATTTTTTGGTTTGGATTCAATCCCTCCTTAGAATTGCGTGCCCCAACATGACACCACATCAGAACAGTGAAATTCCGAGTTTTAGAAAAGTCGCCATATCTCGAAAACGGAGCGAGATAGGCGAAAAATAACGATTTTTTGGTTTGGATTCAATCCCTCCATAGAATTGCGTGCCCCAACATGACACCACATCAGAACAGCGAAATTTCGAGTTTTAGAAAAGTCGCCATATCTCGAAAACGGAGCGAGATAGGCGAAAAATAACGATTTTTTGGTTCGGATTCAATCCCTCCATAGAATTGCGTGCCCCAACATGACACCACATCAGAACAGCGAAATTTCGAGTTTTAGAAAAGTCGCCATATCTCGAAAACGGAGCGAGATAGGCGAAAAATAACGATTTTTTGGTTTGGATTCAATCCCTCCTTAGAATTGCGTGCCCCAACATGACACCACATCAGAACAGTGAAATTCCGAGTTTTAGAAAAGTCGCCATATCTCGAAAACGGAGCGAGATAGGCGAAAAATAACAATTTTTTGGTTTGGATTCAATCCCTCCTTAGAAATGTGTGCCCCAACATGACACCACATCAGAACAGTGAAATTCCGAGTTTTAGAAAAGTCGCCATATCTCGAAAACGGAGCGAGATAGGCGAAAAATAACGATTTTTTGGTTCGGATTCAATCCCTCCTTAGAATTGCGTGCCCCAACATGACACCACATCAGAACAGTGAAATTCCGAGTTTTAGAAAAGTCGCCATATCTCGAAAACGGAGCGAGATAGGCGAAAAATAACGATTTTTTGGTTTGGATTCAATCCCTCCTCAGAATTGCGTGCCCCAACATGACACCACATCAGAACAGTGAAATTCCGAGTTTTAGAAAAGTCGCCATATCTCGAAAACGGAGCGAGATAGGCGAAAAATAACGATTTTTTGGTTCGGATTCAATCCCTTCATAGAATTGCGTGCCCCAACATGACACCACATCAGAACAGCGAAATTTCGAGTTTTAGAAAAGTCGCCATATCTCGAAAACGGAGCGAGATAGGCGAAAAATAACGATTTTTTGGTTCGGATTCAATCCCTCCTTAGAATTGCGTGCCCCAACATGACACCACATCAGAACAGCGAAATTCCAAGTTTTAGAAAAGTCGCCATATCTCGAAAACGGAGCGAGATAGGCGAAAAATAACGATTTTTTGGTTCGGATTCAATCCGTCCTTAGAAATGTGTGCCCCAACATGACACCACATCAGAACAGTGAAATTCCGAGTTTTAGAAAAGTCGCCATATCTCGAAAACGGAGCGAGATAGGCGAAAAATAACGATTTTTTGGTTCGGATTCAATCCCTCCTTAGAATTGCGTGCCCCAACATGACACCACATCAGAACAGTGAAATTCCGAGTTTTAGAAAAGTCGCCATATCTCGAAAACGGAGCGAGATAGGCGAAAAATAACGATTTTTTGGTTTGGATTCAATCCCTGCTTAGAAATGTGTGCCCCAACATGACACCACATCAGAACAGTGAAATTCCGAGTTTTAGAAAAGTCGCCATATCTCGAAAACGGAGCGAGATAGGCGAAAAATAACGATTTTTTGGTTCGGATTCAATCCCTTCATAGAATTGCGTGCCCCAACATGACACCACATCAGAACAGCGAAATTTCGAGTTTTAGAAAAGTCGCCATATCTCGAAAACGGAGCGAGATAGGCGAAAAATAACGATTTTTTGGTTCGGATTCAATCCCTCCTTAGAATTGCGTGCCCCAACATGACACCACATCAGAACAGCGAAATTCCGAGTTTTAGAAAAGTCGCCATATCTCGAAAACGGAGCGAGATAGGCGAAAAATAACGATTTTTTGGTTTGGATTCAATCCCTCCTTAGAAATGTGTGCCCCAACATGACACCACATCAGAACAGTGAAATTCCGAGTTTTAGAAAAGTCGCCATATCTCGAAAACGGAGCGAGAAAGGCGAAAAATAACGATTTTTTGGTTCGGATTCAATCCCTCCTTAGAATTGCGTGCCCCAACATGACACCACATCAGAACAGCGAAATTCCAAGTTTTAGAAAAGTCGCCATATCTCGAAAACGGAGCGAGATAGGCGAAAAATAACGATTTTTTGGTTCGGATTCAATCCCTCCATAGAATTGCGTGCCCCAACATGACACCACATCAGAACAGTGAAATTCCGAGTTTTAGAAAAGTCGCCATATCTCGAAAACGGAGCGAGATAGACGAAAAATAACGATTTTTTGGTTCGGATTCAATCCCTCCTTAGAATTGCGTGCCCCAACATGACACCACATCAGAACAATGAAATTCCGAGTTTTAGAAAAGTCGCCATATCTCGAAAACGGAGCGAGATAGGCGAAAAATAACGATTTTTTGGTTTGGATTCAATCCCTCCTCAGAATTGCGTGCCCCAACATGACACCACATCAGAACAGCGAAATTCCGAGTTTTAGAAAAGTCGCCATATCTCGAAAACGGAGCGAGATAGGCGAAAAATAACGATTTTTTGGTTCGGATTCAATCCCTCCATAGAATTGCGTGCCCCAACATGACACCACATCAGAACAGTGAAATTCCGAGTTTTAGAAAAGTCGCCATATCTCGAAAACGGAGCGAGATAGACGAAAAATAACGATTTTTTGGTGCCCGACACCACATCAGAACAGTAAAATTCCGAGTTTTAGAAAAGTCGCCATATCTCAAAAACGGAGCGTGATAGACGAAAAATAACGATTTTTGGTTCGGATTCAATCCCTACATAGAATTGCGTGCCCCAACATGACACCACATCAGAACAGTGAAATTCCGAGTTTTAGAAAAGTCGCCATATCTCGAAAACGGAGCGAGATAGGCGAAAAATAACGATTTTTTGGTTCGGATTCAATCCCTCCATAGAATTGCGTGCCCCAACATGACACCACATCAGAACAGCGAAATTTCGAGTTTTAGAAAAGTCGCCATATCTCGAAAACGGAGCGAGATAGACGAAAAATAACGATTTTTTGGTGCCCGACACCACATCAGAACAGTGAAATTCCGAGTTTTAGAAAAGTCGCCATATCTCGAAAACGGAGCGAGATAGGCGAAAAATAACGATTTTTTGGTTTGGATTCAATCCCTCTTCAGAATTGCGTGCCCCAACATGACACCACATCAGAACAGTGAAATTCCGAGTTTTAGAAAAGTCGCCATATCTCGAAAACGGAGCGAGATAGGCGAAAAATAACGATTTTTTGGTTCGGATTCAATCCCTTCATAGAATTGCGTGCCCCAACATGACACCACATCAGAACAGTGAAATTCCGAGTTTTAGAAAAGTCGCCATATCTCGAAAACGGAGCGAGATAAGTGAAAAATAACGATTTTTTGGTTTGGATTCTATCCGTCCATAGAATTGCGTGCCCCAACATGACACCACATCAGAACAGCGAAATTCCGAGTTTTAGAAAAGTCGCCATATCTCGAAAACGGAGCGAGATAGACGAAAAATAACGATTTTTTGGTGCCCGACACCACATCAGAACAGTAAAATTCCGAGTTTTAGAAAAGTCGCCATATCTCAAAAACGGAGCGTGATAGACGAAAAATAACGATTTTTTGGTTCGGATTCAATCCCTCCATAGAATTGCGTGCCCCAACATGACACCACATCAGAACAGCGAAATTTCGAGTTTTAGAAAAGTCGCCATATCTCGAAAACGGAGCGAGATAGGCGAAAAATAACGATTTTTTGGTTTGGATTCAATCCCTCCTTAGAATTGCGTGCCCCAACATGACACCACATCAGAACAGTGAAATTCCGAGTTTTAGAAAAGTCGCCATATCTCGAAAACGGAGCGAGATAGGCGAAAAATAACGATTTTTTGGTTTGGATTCAATCCCTCCATAGAATTGCGTGCCCCAACATGACACCACATCAGAACAGCGAAATTTCGAGTTTTAGAAAAGTCGCCATATCTCGAAAACGGAGCGAGATAGGCGAAAAATAACGATTTTTTGGTTCGGATTCAATCCCTCCATAGAATTGCGTGCCCCAACATGACACCACATCAGAACAGCGAAATTTCGAGTTTTAGAAAAGTCGCCATATCTCGAAAACGGAGCGAGATAGGCGAAAAATAACGATTTTTTGGTTTGGATTCAATCCCTCCTTAGAATTGCGTGCCCCAACATGACACCACATCAGAACAGTGAAATTCCGAGTTTTAGAAAAGTCGCCATATCTCGAAAACGGAGCGAGATAGGCGAAAAATAACGATTTTTTGGTTTGGATTCAATCCCTCCTTAGAAATGTGTGCCCCAACATGACACCACATCAGAACAGTGAAATTCCGAGTTTTAGAAAAGTCGCCATATCTCGAAAACGGAGCGAGATAGGCGAAAAATAACGATTTTTTGGTTCGGATTCAATCCCTCCTTAGAATTGCGTGCCCCAACATGACACCACATCAGAACAGTGAAATTCCGAGTTTTAGAAAAGTCGCCATATCTCGAAAACGGAGCGAGATAGGCGAAAAATAACGATTTTTTGGTTTGGATTCAATCCCTCCTCAGAATTGCGTGCCCCAACATGACACCACATCAGAACAGTGAAATTCCGAGTTTTAGAAAAGTCGCCATATCTCGAAAACGGAGCGAGATAGGCGAAAAATAACGATTTTTTGGTTCGGATTCAATCCCTTCATAGAATTGCGTGCCCCAACATGACACCACATCAGAACAGCGAAATTTCGAGTTTTAGAAAAGTCGCCATATCTCGAAAACGGAGCGAGATAGGCGAAAAATAACGATTTTTTGGTTCGGATTCAATCCCTCCTTAGAATTGCGTGCCCCAACATGACACCACATCAGAACAGCGAAATTCCAAGTTTTAGAAAAGTCGCCATATCTCGAAAACGGAGCGAGATAGGCGAAAAATAACGATTTTTTGGTTCGGATTCAATCCGTCCTTAGAAATGTGTGCCCCAACATGACACCACATCAGAACAGTGAAATTCCGAGTTTTAGAAAAGTCGCCATATCTCGAAAACGGAGCGAGATAAGCGAAAAATAACGATTTTTTGGTTTGGATTCTATCCGTCCATAGAATTGCGTGCCCCAACATGACACCACATCAGAACAGCGAAATTTCGAGTTTTAGAAAAGTCGCCATATCTCGAAAACGGAGCGAGATAGGCGAAAAATAACGATTTTTTGGTTTGGATTCAATCCCTCCTTAGAATTGCGTGCCCCAACATGACACCACATCAGAACAGTGAAATTCCGAGTTTTAGAAAAGTCGCCATATCTCGAAAACGGAGCGAGATAGGCGAAAAATAACGATTTTTTGGTTTGGATTCAATCCCTCCTTAGAAATGTGTGCCCCAACATGACACCACATCAGAACAGTGAAATTCCGAGTTTTAGAAAAGTCGCCATATCTCGAAAACGGAGCGAGATAGGCGAAAAATAACGATTTTTTGGTTCGGATTCAATCCTTCCATAGAATTGCGTGCCCCAACATGACACCACATCAGAACAGCGAAATTTCGAGTTTTAGAAAAGTCGCCATATCTCGAAAACGGAGCGAGATAGGCGAAAAAATAACGATTTTTTGGTTTGGATTCAATCCCTCCTCAGAATTGCGTGCCCCAACATGACACCACATCAGAACAGCGAAATTCCGAGTTTTAGAAAAGTCGCCATATCTCGAAAACGGAGCGAGATAAGCGAAAAATAACGATTTTTTGGTTCGGATTCAATCCCTCCATAGAATTGCGTGCCCCAACATGACACCACATCAGAACAGCGAAATTCCGAGTTTTAGAAAAGTCGCCATATCTCGAAAACGGAGCGAGATAAGCGAAAAATAACGATTTTTTGGTTCGGATTCAATCCCTCCATAGAATTGCGTGCCCCAACATGACACCACATCAGAACAGCGAAATTTCGAGTTTTAGAAAAGTCGCCATATCTCGAAAACGGAGCGAGATAGGCGAAAAATAACGATTTTTTGGTTTGGATTCAATCCCTCCTCAGAATTGCGTGCCCCAACATGACACCACATCAGAACAGCGAAATTCCGAGTTTTAGAAAAGTCGCCATATCTCGAAAACGGAGCGAGATAAGCGAAAAATAACGATTTTTTGGTTCGGATTCATTCCCTCCATAGAATTGCGTGCCCCAACATGACACCACATCAGAACAGTGAAATTCCGAGTTTTAGAAAAGTCGCCATATCTCGAAAACGGAGCGAGATAGGCGAAAAATAACGATTTTTTGGTTTGGATTCAATCCCTCCTCAGAATTGCGTGGCCCAAGATGACACCACATCAGAACAGTGAAATTCCGAGTTTTAGAAAAGTCGCCATATCTCGAAAACGGAGCGAGATAGGCGAAAAATAACGATTTTTTGGTTTGGATTTAATCCCTCCTCAGAATTGCGTGCCCCAACATGACACCACATCAGAACAGCGAAATTCCGAGTTTTAGAAAAGTCGCCATATCTCGAAAACGGAGCGAGATAAGCGAAAAATAACGATTTTTTGGTTCGGATTCAATCCCTCCATAGAATTGCGTGCCCCAACATGACACCACATCAGAACAGTGAAATTCCGAGTTTTAGAAAAGTCGCCATATCTCAAAAACGGAGCGTGATAGACGAAAAATAACGATTTTTTGGTTCGGATTCAATCCTTTCATAGAATTGCGTGCCCCAACATGACACCACATCAGAACAGTGAAATTCCGAGTTTTAGAAAAGTCGCCGCCATATCTCGAAAACGGAGCGAGATAGGCGAAAAATAACGATTTTTTGGTTCGGATTCAATCCCTCCTTAGAATTGCGTGCCCCAACATGACACCACATCAGAACAGTGAAATTCCGAGTTTTAGAAAAGTCGCCATATCTCGAAACGGAGCGAGATAGGCGAAAAATAACGATTTTTTGGTTTGGATTCAATCCCTGCTTAGAAATGTGTGCCCCAACATGACACCACATCAGAACAGTGAAATTCCGAGTTTTAGAAAAGTTGCCATATCTCGAAAACGGAGCGAGATAGGCGAAAAATAACGATTTTTTGGTTTGGATTCAATCCCTCCTCAGAATTGCGTGCCCCAACATGACACCACATCAGAACAGTGAAATTCCGAGTTTTAGAAAAGTCGCCATATCTCGAAAACGGAGCGAGATAGGCGAAAAATAACGATTTTTTGGTTCGGATTCAATCCCTTCATAGAATTGCGTGCCCTAACATGACACCACATCAGAACAGCGAAATTTCGAGTTTTAGAAAAGTCGCCATATCTCGAAAACGGAGCGAGATAGGCGAAAAATAACGATTTTTGGTTCGGATTCAATCCCTCCTTAGAATTGCGTGCCCCAACATGACACCACATCAGAACAGCGAAATTCCAAGTTTTAGAAAAGTCGCCATATCTCGAAAACGGAGCGAGATAGGCGAAAAATAACGATTTTTTGGTTCGGATTCAATCCGTCCTTAGAAATGTGTGCCCCAACATGACACCACATCAGAACAGTGAAATTCCGAGTTTTAGAAAAGTCGCCATATCTCGAAAACGGAGCGAGATAGGCGAAAAATAACGATTTTTTGGTTCGGATTCAATCCGTCCTTAGAAATGTGTGCCCCAACATGACACCACATCAGAACAGTGAAATTCCGAGTTTTAGAAAAGTCGCCATATCTCGAAAACGGAGCGAGATAGGCGAAAAATAACGATTTTTTGGTTTGGATTCAATCCCTCCTTAGAAATGTGTGCCCCAACATGACACCACATCAGAACAGCGAAATTCCGAGTTTTAGAAAAGTCGCCATATCTCGAAAACGGAGCGAGATAGGCGAAAAATAACGATTTTTTGGTTTGGATTCAATCCCTCCTCAGAATTGCGTGCCCCAACATGACACCACATCAGAACAGCGAAATTCCGAGTTTTAGAAAAGTCGCCATATCTCGAAAACGGAGCGAGATAGGCGAAAAATAACGATTTTTTGGTTTGGATTCAATCCCTCCTCAGAATTGCGTGCCCCAACATGACACCACATCGGAACAGCGAAATTCCGAGTTTTAGAAAAGTCGCCATATCTCGAAAACGGAGCGAGATAGGCGAAAAATAACGATTTTTGGTTCGGATTCAATCCCTCCATAGAATTGCGTGCCCCAACATGACACCACATCAGAACAGTGAAATTCCGAGTTTTAGAAAAGTCGCCATATCTCGAAAACGGAGCGAGATAGACGAAAAATAACGATTTTTTGGTGCCCGACACCACATCAGAACAGTAAAATTCCGAGTTTTAGAAAAGTCGCCATATCTCTAAAACGGAGCGTGATAGACGAAAAATAACGATTTTTTGGTTCGGATTCAATCCCTTCATAGAATTGCGTGCCCCAACATGACACCACATCAGAACAGTGAAATTCCGAGTTTTAGAAAAGTCGCCATATCTCGAAAACGGAGCGAGATAGACGAAAAATAACGATTTTTTGGTGCCCGACACCACATCAGAACAGTAAAATTCCGAGTTTTAGAAAAGTCGCCATATCTCGAAAACGGAGCGAGATAAGTGAAAAATAACGATTTTTTGGTTTGGATTCTATCCCTTCATAGAATTGCGTGCCCCAACATGACACCACATCAGAACAGTGAAATTCCGAGTTTTAGAAAAGTCGCCATATCTCGAAAACGGAGCGAGATAAGTGAAAAATAACGATTTTTTGGTTTGGATTCTATCCGTCCATAGAATTGCGTGCCCCAACATGACACCACATCAGAACAGCGAAATTCCGAGTTTTAGAAAAGTCGCCATATCTCGAAAACGGAGCGAGATAAGTGAAAAATAACGATTTTTTGGTTTGGATTCTATCCGTCCATAGAATTGCGTGCCCCAACATGACACCACATCAGAACAGCGAAATTCCGAGTTTTAGAAAAGTCGCCATATCTCGAAAACGGAGCGAGATAGGCGAAAAATAACGATTTTTTGGTTTGGATTCAATCCCTCCTCAGAATTGCGTGCCCCAACATGACACCACATCAGAACAGCGAAATTCCGAGTTTTAGAAAAGTCGCCATATCTCGAAAACGGAGCGTGATAGACGAAAAATAACGATTTTTTGGTTCGGATTCAATCCCTTCATAGAATTGCGTGCCCCAACATGACACCACATCAGAACAGTGAAATTCTGAGTTTTAGAAAAGTCGCCATATCTCGAAAACGGAGCGAGATAGGCGAAAAATAACGATTTCTTGGTTCGGATTCAATTCCTCCTTAGAATTGCGTGCCCCAACATGACACCACATCAGAACAGCGAAATTCCGAGTTTTAGAAAAGTCGCCATATCTCGAAAACGGAGCGAGATAGGCGAAAAATAACGATTTTTTGGTTTGGATTCAATCCCTCCTCAGAATTGCGTGCCCCAACATGACACCACATCAGAACAGTGAAATTCCGAGTTTTAGAAAAGTCGCCATATCTCGAAAACGGAGCGAGATAGACGAAAAATAACGATTTTTTGGTGCCCGACACCACATCAGAACAGTAAAATTCCGAGTTTTAGAAAAGTCGCCATATCTCGAAAACGGAGCGAGATAGGCGAAAAATAACGATTTTTTGGTTTGGATTCAATCCCTCCTTAGAAATGTGTGCCCCAACATGACACCACATCAGAACAGTGAAATTCCGAGTTTTAGAAAAGTCGCCATATCTCGAAAACGGAGCGAGATAGGCGAAAAATAACGATTTTTTGGTTTGGATTCAATCCCTCCTTAGAATTGCGTGCCCCAACATGACACCACATCAGAACAGTGAAATTCCGAGTTTTAGAAAAGTCGCCATATCTCGAAAACGGAGCGAGATAGGCGAAAAATAACGATTTTTTGGTTTGGATTCAATCCCTGCTTAGAAATGTGTGCCCCAACATGACACCACATCAGAACAGTGAAATTCCGAGTTTTAGAAAAGTCGCCATATCTCGAAAACGGAGCGAGATAGGCGAAAAATAACGATTTTTTGGTTTGGATTCAATCCGTCCATAGAATTGCGTGCCCCAACATGACACCACATCAGAACAATGAAATTCCGAGTTTTAGAAAAGTCGCCATATCTCGAAAACGGAGCGAGATAGGCGTAAAATAACGATTTTTTGGTTTGGATTCAATCCCTCCTCAGAATTGCGTGGCCCAAGATGACACCACATCAGAACAGTGAAATTCCGAGTTTTAGAAAAGTCGCCATATCTCGAAAACGGAGCGAGATAGGCGAAAAATAACGATTTTTTGGTTTGGATTCTATCCGTCCATAGAATTGCGTTCCCCAACATGACACCACATCAGAACAATGAAATTCCGAGTTTTAAAAAAGTCGCCATATCTCGAAAACGGAGCGAGATAGGCGTAAAATAACGATTTTTCCCTCCTCAGAATTGCGTGCCCCAACATGACACCACATCAGAACAGCGAAATTCCGAGTTTTAGAAAAGTCGCCATATCTCGAAAACGGAGCGAGATAGGCGAAAAATAACGATTTTTTGGTTCGGATTCAATCCCTCCTTAGAATTGCGTGCCCCAACATGACACCACATCAGAACAGCGAAATTCCGAGTTTTAGAAAAGTCGCCATATCTCGAAAACGGAGCGAGATAGGCGAAAAATAACGATTTTTTGGTTCGGATTCAATCCCTCCATAGAATTGCGTGCCCCAACATGACACCACATCAGAACAGCGAAATTTCGAGTTTTAGAAAAGTCGCCATATCTCGAAAACGGAGCGAGATAGGCGAAAAATAACGATTTCTTGGTTCGGATTCAATCCCTCCTTAGAATTGCGTGCCCCAACATGACACCACATCAGAACAGCGAAATTCCGAGTTTTAGAAAAGTCGCCATATCTCGAAAACGGAGCGAGATAGGCGAAAAATAACGATTTTTTGGTTTGGATTCAATCCCTCCTCAGAATTGCGTGCCCCAACATGACACCACATCAGAACAGCGAAATTCCGAGTTTTAGAAAAGTCGCCATATCTCGAAAACGGAGCGAGATAGACGAAAAATAACGATTTTTTGGTGCCCGACACCACATCAGAACAGTAAAATTCCGAGTTTTAGAAAAGTCGCCATATCTCAAAAACGGAGCGTGATAGACGAAAAATAACGATTTTTTGGTTCGGATTCAATCCCTTCATAGAATTGCGTGCCCCAACATGACACCACATCAGAACAGTGAAATTCCGAGTTTTAGAAAAGTCGCCATATCTCGAAAACGGAGCGAGATAGGCGAAAAATAACGATTTTTTGGTTCGGATTCAATCCCTCCATAGAATTGCGTGCCCCAACATGACACCACATCAGAACAGCGAAATTTCGAGTTTTAGAAAAGTCGCCATATCTCGAAAACGGAGCGAGATAGGCGAAAAATAACGATTTTTTGGTTTGGATTCAATCCCTCCTTAGAATTGCGTGCCCCAACATGACACCACATCAGAACAGTGAAATTCCGAGTTTTAGAAAAGTCGCCATATCTCGAAAACGGAGCGAGATAGGCGAAAAATAACGATTTTTTGGTTTGGATTCAATCCCTCCTTAGAAATGTGTGCCCCAACATGACACCACATCAGAACAGTGAAATTCCGAGTTTTAGAAAAGTCGCCATATCTCGAAAACGGAGCGAGATAGGCGAAAAATAACGATTTTTTGGTTCGGATTCAATCCCTTCATAGAATTGCGTGCCCTAACATGACACCACATCAGAACAGCGAAATTTCGAGTTTTAGAAAAGTCGCCATATCTCGAAAACGGAGCGAGATAGGCGAAAAATAACGATTTTTTGGTTCGGATTCAATCCCTCCTTAGAATTGCGTGCCCCAACATGACACCACATCAGAACAGCGAAATTCCAAGTTTTAGAAAAGTCGCCATATCTCGAAAACGGAGCGAGATAGGCGAAAAATAACGATTTTTTGGTTCGGATTCAATCCGTCCTTAGAAATGTGTGCCCCAACATGACACCACATCAGAACAGTGAAATTCCGAGTTTTAGAAAAGTCGCCATATCTCGAAAACGGAGCGAGATAGGCGAAAAATAACGATTTTTTGGTTTGGATTCAATCCCTCCTTAGAAATGTGTGCCCCAACATGACACCACATCAGAACAGCGAAATTCCAAGTTTTAGAAAAGTCGCCATATCTCGAAAACGGAGCGAGATAGGCGAAAAATAACGATTTTTTGGTTCGGATTCAATCCGTCCTTAGAAATGTGTGCCCCAACATGACACCACATCAGAACAGTGAAATTCCGAGTTTTAGAAAAGTCGCCATATCTCGAAAACGGAGCGAGATAGGCGAAAAATAACGATTTTTTGGTTCGGATTCAATCCCTTCATAGAATTGCGTGCCCTAACATGACACCACATCAGAACAGCGAAATTTCGAGTTTTAGAAAAGTCGCCATATCTCGAAAACGGAGCGAGATAGGCGAAAAATAACGATTTTTTGGTTCGGATTCAATCCCTCCTTAGAATTGCGTGCCCCAACATGACACCACATCAGAACAGCGAAATTCCAAGTTTTAGAAAAGTCGCCATATCTCGAAAACGGAGCGAGATAAGCGAAAAATAACGATTTTTTGGTTCGGATTCAATCCGTCCTTAGAAATGTGTGCCCCAACATGACACCACATCAGAACAGTGAAATTCCGAGTTTTAGAAAAGTCGCCATATCTCGAAAACGGAGCGAGATAAGCGAAAAATAACGATTTTTTGGTTTGGATTCTATCCGTCCATAGAATTGCGTGCCCCAACATGACACCACATCAGAACAGCGAAATTTCGAGTTTTAGAAAAGTCGCCATATCTCGAAAACGGAGCGAGATAGGCGAAAAATAACGATTTTTTGGTTTGGATTCAATCCCTCCTTAGAATTGCGTGCCCCAACATGACACCACATCAGAACAGTGAAATTCCGAGTTTTAGAAAAGTCGCCATATCTCGAAAACGGAGCGAGATAGGCGAAAAATAACGATTTTTTGGTTTGGATTCAATCCCTCCTTAGAAATGTGTGCCCCAACATGACACCACATCAGAACAGTGAAATTCCGAGTTTTAGAAAAGTCGCCATATCTCGAAAACGGAGCGAGATAGGCGAAAAATAACGATTTTTTGGTTCGGATTCAATCCGTCCTTAGAAATGTGTGCCCCAACATGACACCACATCAGAACAGTGAAATTCCGAGTTTTAGAAAAGTCGCCATATCTCGAAAACGGAGCGAGATAGGCGAAAAATAACGATTTTTTGGTTTGGATTCAATCCCTCCTTAGAAATGTGTGCCCCAACATGACACCACATCAGAACAGTGAAATTCCGAGTTTTAGAAAAGTCGCCATATCTCGAAAACGGAGCGAGATAGGCGAAAAATAACGATTTTTTGGTTTGGATTCAATCCCTCCTTAGAAATGTGTGCCCCAACATGACACCACATCAGAACAGTGAAATTCCGAGTTTTAGAAAAGTCGCCATATCTCGAAAACGGAGCGAGATAGGCGAAAAATAACGATTTTTTGGTTTGGATTCAATCCCTCCTTAGAAATGTGTGCCCCAACATGACACCACATCAGAACAGTGAAATTCCGAGTTTTAGAAAAGTCGCCATATCTCGAAAACGGAGCGAGATAGGCGAAAAATAACGATTTTTTGGTTTGGATTCAATCCCTCCTTAGAAATGTGTGCCCCAACATGACACCACATCAGAACAGTGAAATTCCGAGTTTTAGAAAAGTCGCCATATCTCGAAAACGGAGCGAGATAGGCGAAAAATAACGATTTTTTGGTTCGGATTCAATCCCTCCTTAGAAATGTGTGCCCCAACATGACACCACATCAGAACAGTGAAATTCCGAGTTTTAGAAAAGTCGCCATATCTCGAAAACGGAGCGAGATAGGCGAAAAATAACGATTTTTTGGTTCGGATTCAATCCGTCCTTAGAAATGTGTGCCCCAACATGACACCACATCAGAACAGTGAAATTCCGAGTTTTAGAAAAGTCGCCATATCTCGAAAACGGAGCGAGATAGGCGAAAAATAACGATTTTTTGGTTTGGATTCAATCCCTCCTTAGAATTGCGTGCCCCAACATGACACCACATCAGAACAGTGAAATTCCGAGTTTTAGAAAAGTCGCCATATCTCGAAAACGGAGCGAGATAGGCGAAAAATAACGATTTTTTGGTTTGGATTCAATCCCTCCTTAGAAATGTGTGCCCCAACATGACACCACATCAGAACAGTGAAATTCCGAGTTTTAGAAAAGTCGCCATATCTCGAAAACGGAGCGAGATAGGCGAAAAATAACGATTTTTTGGTTTGGATTCAATCCCTCCTTAGAATTGCGTGCCCCAACATGACACCACATCAGAACAGTGAAATTCCGAGTTTTAGAAAAGTCGCCATATCTCGAAAACGGAGCGAGATAGGCGAAAAATAACGATTTTTTGGTTTGGATTCAATCCCTCCTTAGAAATGTGTGCCCCAACATGACACCACATCAGAACAGTGAAATTCCGAGTTTTAGAAAAGTCGCCATATCTCGAAAACGGAGCGAGATAGGCGAAAAATAACGATTTTTTGGTTCGGATTCAATCCGTCCTTAGAAATGTGTGCCCCAACATGACACCACATCAGAACAGTGAAATTCCGAGTTTTAGAAAAGTCGCCATATCTCGAAAACGGAGCGAGATAGGCGAAAAATAACGATTTTTTGGTTTGGATTCAATCCCTCCTTAGAAATGTGTGCCCCAACATGACACCACATCAGAACAGCGAAATTCCAAGTTTTAGAAAAGTCGCCATATCTCGAAAACGGAGCGAGATAGGCGAAAAATAACGATTTTTTGGTTCGGATTCAATCCGTCCTTAGAAATGTGTGCCCCAACATGACACCACATCAGAACAGTGAAATTCCGAGTTTTAGAAAAGTCGCCATATCTCGAAAACGGAGCGAGATAGGCGAAAAATAACGATTTTTTGGTTCGGATTCAATCCCTTCATAGAATTGCGTGCCCTAACATGACACCACATCAGAACAGCGAAATTTCGAGTTTTAGAAAAGTCGCCATATCTCGAAAACGGAGCGAGATAGGCGAAAAATAACGATTTTTTGGTTCGGATTCAATCCCTCCTTAGAATTGCGTGCCCCAACATGACACCACATCAGAACAGTGAAATTCCGAGTTTTAGAAAAGTCGCCATATCTCGAAAACGGAGCGAGATAGGCGAAAAATAACGATTTTTTGGTTTGGATTCAATCCCTCCTCAGAATTGCGTGCCCCAACATGACACCACATCAGAACAGTGAAATTCCGAGTTTTAGAAAAGTCGCCATATCTCGAAAACGGAGCGAGATAGGCGAAAAATAACGATTTTTTGGTTCGGATTCAATCCCTTCATAGAATTGCGTGCCCCAACATGACACCACATCAGAACAGCGAAATTTCGAGTTTTAGAAAAGTCGCCATATCTCGAAAACGGAGCGAGATAGGCGAAAAATAACGATTTTTTGGTTCGGATTCAATCCCTCCTTAGAATTGCGTGCCCCAACATGACACCACATCAGAACAGCGAAATTCCAAGTTTTAGAAAAGTCGCCATATCTCGAAAACGGAGCGAGATAGGCGAAAAATAACGATTTTTTGGTTCGGATTCAATCCGTCCTTAGAAATGTGTGCCCCAACATGACACCACATCAGAACAGTGAAATTCCGAGTTTTAGAAAAGTCGCCATATCTCGAAAACGGAGCGAGATAAGCGAAAAATAACGATTTTTTGGTTTGGATTCTATCCGTCCATAGAATTGCGTGCCCCAACATGACACCACATCAGAACAGCGAAATTTCGAGTTTTAGAAAAGTCGCCATATCTCGAAAACGGAGCGAGATAGGCGAAAAATAACGATTTTTTGGTTTGGATTCAATCCCTCCTTAGAATTGCGTGCCCCAACATGACACCACATCAGAACAGTGAAATTCCGAGTTTTAGAAAAGTCGCCATATCTCGAAAACGGAGCGAGATAGGCGAAAAATAACGATTTTTTGGTTTGGATTCAATCCCTCCTTAGAAATGTGTGCCCCAACATGACACCACATCAGAACAGTGAAATTCCGAGTTTTAGAAAAGTCGCCATATCTCGAAAACGGAGCGAGATAGGCGAAAAATAACGATTTTTTGGTTCGGATTCAATCCTTCCATAGAATTGCGTGCCCCAACATGACACCACATCAGAACAGCGAAATTTCGAGTTTTAGAAAAGTCGCCATATCTCGAAAACGGAGCGAGATAGGCGAAAAATAACGATTTTTTGGTTTGGATTCAATCCCTCCTCAGAATTGCGTGCCCCAACATGACACCACATCAGAACAGCGAAATTCCGAGTTTTAGAAAAGTCGCCATATCTCGAAAACGGAGCGAGATAAGCGAAAAATAACGATTTTTTGGTTCGGATTCAATCCCTCCATAGAATTGCGTGCCCCAACATGACACCACATCAGAACAGCGAAATTCCGAGTTTTAGAAAAGTCGCCATATCTCGAAAACGGAGCGAGATAAGCGAAAAATAACGATTTTTTGGTTCGGATTCAATCCCTCCATAGAATTGCGTGCCCCAACATGACACCACATCAGAACAGCGAAATTTCGAGTTTTAGAAAAGTCGCCATATCTCGAAAACGGAGCGAGATAGGCGAAAAATAACGATTTTTTGGTTTGGATTCAATCCCTCCTCAGAATTGCGTGCCCCAACATGACACCACATCAGAACAGCGAAATTCCGAGTTTTAGAAAAGTCGCCATATCTCGAAAACGGAGCGAGATAAGCGAAAAATAACGATTTTTTGGTTCGGATTCATTCCCTCCATAGAATTGCGTGCCCCAACATGACACCACATCAGAACAGTGAAATTCCGAGTTTTAGAAAAGTCGCCATATCTCGAAAACGGAGCGAGATAGGCGAAAAATAACGATTTTTTGGTTTGGATTCAATCCCTCCTCAGAATTGCGTGGCCCAAGATGACACCACATCAGAACAGTGAAATTCCGAGTTTTAGAAAAGTCGCCATATCTCGAAAACGGAGCGAGATAGGCGAAAAATAACGATTTTTTGGTTTGGATTCAATCCCTCCTCAGAATTGCGTGCCCCAACATGACACCACATCAGAACAGCGAAATTCCGAGTTTTAGAAAAGTCGCCATATCTCGAAAACGGAGCGAGATAAGCGAAAAATAACGATTTTTTGGTTCGGATTCAATCCCTCCATAGAATTGCGTGCCCCAACATGACACCACATCAGAACAGTGAAATTCCGAGTTTTAGAAAAGTCGCCATATCTCAAAAACGGAGCGTGATAGACGAAAAATAACGATTTTTTGGTTCGGATTCAATCCTTTCATAGAATTGCGTGCCCCAACATGACACCACATCAGAACAGTGAAATTCCGAGTTTTAGAAAAGTCGCCATATCTCGAAAACGGAGCGAGATAGGCGAAAAATAACGATTTTTTGGTTCGGATTCAATCCCTCCTTAGAATTGCGTGCCCCAACATGACACCACATCAGAACAGTGAAATTCCGAGTTTTAGAAAAGTCGCCATATCTCGAAAACGGAGCGAGATAGGCGAAAAATAACGATTTTTTGGTTTGGATTCAATCCCTCCTCAGAATTGCGTGCCCCAACATGACACCACATCAGAACAGTGAAATTCCGAGTTTTAGAAAAGTCGCCATATCTCGAAAACGGAGCGAGATAGGCGAAAAATAACGATTTTTTGGTTCGGATTCAATCCCTTCATAGAATTGCGTGCCCTAACATGACACCACATCAGAACAGCGAAATTTCGAGTTTTAGAAAAGTCGCCATATCTCGAAAACGGAGCGAGATAGGCGAAAAATAACGATTTTTTGGTTCGGATTCAATCCCTCCTTAGAATTGCGTGCCCCAACATGACACCACATCAGAACAGCGAAATTCCAAGTTTTAGAAAAGTCGCCATATCTCGAAAACGGAGCGAGATAGGCGAAAAATAACGATTTTTTGGTTCGGATTCAATCCGTCCTTAGAAATGTGTGCCCCAACATGACACCACATCAGAACAGTGAAATTCCGAGTTTTAGAAAAGTCGCCATATCTCGAAAACGGAGCGAGATAGGCGAAAAATAACGATTTTTTGGTTTGGATTCAATCCCTCCTTAGAAATGTGTGCCCCAACATGACACCACATCAGAACAGCGAAATTCCGAGTTTTAGAAAAGTCGCCATATCTCGAAAACGGAGCGAGATAGGCGAAAAATAACGATTTTTTGGTTCGGATTCAATCCGTCCTTAGAAATGTGTGCCCCAACATGACACCACATCAGAACAGTGAAATTCCGAGTTTTAGAAAAGTCGCCATATCTCGAAAACGGAGCGAGATAGGCGAAAAATAACGATTTTTTGGTTTGGATTCAATCCCTCCTTAGAAATGTGTGCCCCAACATGACACCACATCAGAACAGCGAAATTCCGAGTTTTAGAAAAGTCGCCATATCTCGAAAACGGAGCGAGATAGGCGAAAAATAACGATTTTTTGGTTTGGATTCAATCCCTCCTCAGAATTGCGTGCCCCAACATGACACCACATCAGAACAGCGAAATTCCGAGTTTTAGAAAAGTCGCCATATCTCGAAAACGGAGCGAGATAGGCGAAAAATAACGATTTTTTGGTTTGGATTCAATCCCTCCTCAGAATTGCGTGCCCCAACATGACACCACATCGGAACAGCGAAATTCCGAGTTTTAGAAAAGTCGCCATATCTCGAAAACGGAGCGAGATAGGCGAAAAATAACGATTTTTTGGTTCGGATTCAATCCCTCCATAGAATTGCGTGCCCCAACATGACACCACATCAGAACAGTGAAATTCCGAGTTTTAGAAAAGTCGCCATATCTCGAAAACGGAGCGAGATAGACGAAAAATAACGATTTTTTGGTGCCCGACACCACATCAGAACAGTAAAATTCCGAGTTTTAGAAAAGTCGCCATATCTCTAAAACGGAGCGTGATAGACGAAAAATAACGATTTTTTGGTTCGGATTCAATCCCTTCATAGAATTGCGTGCCCCAACATGACACCACATCAGAACAGCGAAATTTCGAGTTTTAGAAAAGTCGCCATATCTCGAAAACGGAGCGAGATAAGTGAAAAATAACGATTTTTTGGTTTGGATTCTATCCCTTCATAGAATTGCGTGCCCCAACATGACACCACATCAGAACAGTGAAATTCCGAGTTTTAGAAAAGTCGCCATATCTCGAAAACGGAGCGAGATAAGTGAAAAATAACGATTTTTTGGTTTGGATTCTATCCGTCCATAGAATTGCGTGCCCCAACATGACACCACATCAGAACAGCGAAATTCCGAGTTTTAGAAAAGTCGCCATATCTCGAAAACGGAGCGAGATAGGCGAAAAATAACGATTTTTTGGTTTGGATTCAATCCCTCCTCAGAATTGCGTGCCCCAACATGACACCACATCAGAACAGCGAAATTCCGAGTTTTAGAAAAGTCGCCATATCTCGAAAACGGAGCGTGATAGACGAAAAATAACGATTTTTTGGTTCGGATTCAATCCCTTCATAGAATTGCGTGCCCCAACATGACACCACATCAGAACAGTGAAATTCTGAGTTTTAGAAAAGTCGCCATATCTCGAAAACGGAGCGAGATAGGCGAAAAATAACGATTTCTTGGTTCGGATTCAATCCCTCCTTAGAATTGCGTGCCCCAACATGACACCACATCAGAACAGCGAAATTCCGAGTTTTAGAAAAGTCGCCATATCTCGAAAACGGAGCGAGATAGGCGAAAAATAACGATTTTTTGGTTTGGATTCAATCCCTCCTCAGAATTGCGTGCCCCAACATGACACCACATCAGAACAGTGAAATTCCGAGTTTTAGAAAAGTCGCCATATCTCGAAAACGGAGCGAGATAGACGAAAAATAACGATTTTTTGGTGCCCGACACCACATCAGAACAGTAAAATTCCGAGTTTTAGAAAAGTCGCCATATCTCAAAAACGGAGCGTGATAGACGAAAAATAACGATTTTTTGGTTCGGATTCAATCCCTTCATAGAATTGCGTGCCCCAACATGACACCACATCAGAACAGTGAAATTCCGAGTTTTAGAAAAGTCGCCATATCTCGAAAACGGAGCGAGATAGGCGAAAAATAACGATTTTTTGGTTCGGATTCAATCCCTCCATAGAATTGCGTGCCCCAACATGACACCACATCAGAACAGCGAAATTTCGAGTTTTAGAAAAGTCGCCATATCTCGAAAACGGAGCGAGATAGGCGAAAAATAACGATTTTTTGGTTTGGATTCAATCCCTCCTTAGAATTGCGTGCCCCAACATGACACCACATCAGAACAGTGAAATTCCGAGTTTTAGAAAAGTCGCCATATCTCGAAAACGGAGCGAGATAGGCGAAAAATAACGATTTTTTGGTTTGGATTCAATCCCTCCTTAGAATTGCGTGCCCCAACATGACACCACATCAGAACAGTGAAATTCCGAGTTTTAGAAAAGTCGCCATATCTCGAAAACGGAGCGAGATAGGCGAAAAATAACGATTTTTTGGTTTGGATTCAATCCCTGCTTAGAAATGTGTGCCCCAACATGACACCACATCAGAACAGTGAAATTCCGAGTTTTAGAAAAGTCGCCATATCTCGAAAACGGAGCGAGATAGGCGAAAAATAACGATTTTTTGGTTTGGATTCAATCCGTCCATAGAATTGCGTGCCCCAACATGACACCACATCAGAACAATGAAATTCCGAGTTTTAGAAAAGTCGCCATATCTCGAAAACGGAGCGAGATAGGCGTAAAATAACGATTTTTTGGTTTGGATTCAATCCCTCCTCAGAATTGCGTGGCCCAAGATGACACCACATCAGAACAGTGAAATTCCGAGTTTTAGAAAAGTCGCCATATCTCGAAAACGGAGCGAGATAGGCGAAAAATAACGATTTTTTGGTTTGGATTCTATCCGTCCATAGAATTGCGTTCCCCAACATGACACCACATCAGAACAATGAAATTCCGAGTTTTAAAAAAGTCGCCATATCTCGAAAACGGAGCGAGATAGGCGTAAAATAACGATTTTTCCCTCCTCAGAATTGCGTGCCCCAACATGACACCACATCAGAACAGCGAAATTCCGAGTTTTAGAAAAGTCGCCATATCTCGAAAACGGAGCGAGATAGGCGAAAAATAACGATTTTTTGGTTCGGATTCAATCCCTCCATAGAATTGCGTGCCCCAACATGACACCACATCAGAACAGCGAAATTTCGAGTTTTAGAAAAGTCGCCATATCTCGAAAACGGAGCGAGATAGGCGAAAAATAACGATTTCTTGGTTCGGATTCAATCCCTCCTTAGAATTGCGTGCCCCAACATGACACCACATCAGAACAGCGAAATTCCGAGTTTTAGAAAAGTCGCCATATCTCGAAAACGGAGCGAGATAGGCGAAAAATAACGATTTTTTGGTTTGGATTCAATCCCTCCTCAGAATTGCGTGCCCCAACATGACACCACATCAGAACAGCGAAATTCCGAGTTTTAGAAAAGTCGCCATATCTCGAAAACGGAGCGAGATAAGCGAAAAATAACGATTTTTTGGTTCGGATTCAATCCCTCCATAGAATTGCGTGCCCCAACATGACACCACATCAGAACAGTGAAATTCCGAGTTTTAGAAAAGTCGCCATATCTCGAAAACGGAGCGAGATAGGCGAAAAATAACGATTTTTTGGTTCGGATTCAATCCCTCCATAGAATTGCGTGCCCCAACATGACACCACATCAGAACAGTGAAATTCCGAGTTTTAGAAAAGTCGCCATATCTCGAAAACGGAGCGAGATAGGCGAAAAATAACGATTTTTTGGTTTGGATTCTATCCGTCCATAGAATTGCGTTCCCCAACATGACACCACATCAGAACAGCGAAATTCCGAGTTTTAGAAAAGTCGCCATATCTCGAAAACGGAGCGAGATAGGCGAAAAATAACGATTTTTTGGTTCGGATTCAATCCCTCCTCAGAATTGCGTGCCCCAACATGACACCACATCCAAACAGCGAAATTCCGAGTTTTAGAAAAGTCGCCATATCTCGAAAACGGAGCGAGATAGGCGAAAAATAACGATTTTTTGGTTCGGATTCAATCCCTCCTTAGAATTGCGTGCCCCAACATGACACCACATCAGAACAGCGAAATTTCGAGTTTTAGAAAAGTCGCCATATCTCGAAAACGGAGCGAGATAGGCGAAAAATAACGATTTTTTGGTTCGGATTCAATCCCTCCTCAGAATTGCGTGCCCCAACATGACACCACATCCAAACAGCGAAATTCCGAGTTTTAGAAAAGTCGCCATATCTCGAAAACGGAGCGAGATAGGCGAAAAATAACGATTTTTTGGTTCGGATTCAGTCCCTCCTCAGAATTGCGTGCCCCAACATGACACCACATCAGAACAGCGAAATTCCGAGTTTTAGAAAAGTCGCCATATCTCGAAAACGGAGCGAGATAGGCTAAAAATAACGATTTTTTGGTTCGGATTCAATCCCTCCTCAGAATTGCGTGCCCCAACATGACACCACATCAGAACAGCGAAATTCCGAGTTTTAGAAAAGTCGCCATATCTCGAAAACGGAGCGAGATAGGCGAAAAATACTGCTAATTCTGATTCCCTGATGACTGGTAGCAGCGCCTGGTATTAAATTCGGTTTTTACGCAAAACTTCGATTGAGCTCGTTCGTGTTGTGCTCTGTTTCGTTTTGTCTGATCTGTGTCTGTATGTGTGTGTTCTTTCATTCTCGCTGTGCGAGGTACTTGCTGCTGTTTCTGATTCCTTGGTGCCTGGTGCTGAAATTCGGTTTTAATAAAATAAATTTTGAAAGTTAAATTGATTTGTTGTGTGTTCTGCTCTATTCTATGTCTGTATTCTTTTTTTTTTTTGGTTGTGTCGGTTACAGTGCGATAGTGCTGGTTGGTGCGCTTTTGATTGTCAAACATTAGCCTATTTTGGTATTTTTTATTTTCTGATTGCAAAAAAATAAATGAATTCAAACACAATATTTTCGTTAGTTTTTTTCTTTTGATTTTTTTATTATAAAAGTATAACATTCTGTTAATAAATGCCAACCTGAGGCAACGAAAGTATTAGAAGAAATTAAACGATGAATCAACATCTAAGTCCTAAATCCTTTTCAATACCAAGGGAACACACTTTCATCATTTCGTCTTTTACTTTGTTGAAATTCTCAATAGCGATTGGTTTTGCCTCTGGCCATTGTGCCAAATCCCGATAGATTGGACGAGTAAACTTCATACGGAAACTGCTGTTTGCAAATTCGATAATTTCATCCATGCGATTCATTTGTCTAGCCATGATACACAGTCTCATGAATCGAAGACGAATCTCAGCATTTTTAGTTCCATTCAAGTTGTAAATCTGTTCCAATAGATTTATTTTCTCTCCGGTCAATTCAACGATATTTTTGCATTCGATTAATTTGCCAAGGAAATCAATGAGCTGATGAGTAGATATGGCTTGGCGAACATCTTTGTTGTCAGCTAGTTCACTTGTGGTTTTTGTGCTCCACAATGTGCAAAGATTCTGCGAAACAATTGCCAGCGATTCATCAAATCTAGTGAGGATGCAAAATGTATACTCTGACAATCAAAAAACACTGAAAAGTCACTTACTTAGGAATGATTGGTGGCATTCCTTCACCAAAAAGCCAAAGGTCCCAATCGATTTCATTTAGTTTGTCTTTTTTGTCCGTGTCTATGAAGTAGTCATAGAGGGCGCCCTTGAAGTCATCGGTAACAACCGACTTGTACTCGAACTTTTTCAAATAAGATTTCAAAAAGGGCTCAAAGACAGCAGCTCCTCCAAGAAGATCTTCAATATACCGTAGGAATGTAGATCCCTTGATGTAAGGCACACTGGAGAATGCATCATCGGGCCCCAAGTTGCTCAAGTCAACCACAAGTTTGGTCAGTTCCGGACTATCGGCAAGTTGAGTTCTTAACTAAAATTATAGGTTCATTACTCTTAAACTACATAACACAAAATGAAAAATCTTCTTACACACTCAGCTAAATCCGTGAGATTTCTCATCATATGGAAGTCTCGTTCCTTTTCGCCCTTCATGCGACCAACAATTTTCGCCTCCACAAATACAGTAAATCCTTCATTCAACCAGAAATGTTCGAAATTCTTGTTTGTGACAAGATTGCCAGTCCAACTATGTGCGATTTCATGTGCAACGACATCAGCCAACGATTTGTCACCAGCCAGCAGAGTAGGAGTGACAAATGTCAAGCAAGGATTCTCCATACCACCGAATGGGAAGCTTGGCGGCATTACAAGGAGGTCATATTGTTTCCAAACATACGGTCCACAAATATCCGATGCTGTTTTCAACATTTTCGAAGTCTCAGAGAATTCCTCGGCACTTGCTTTGATGACTCCCTCTTCAGCCCAAACATTCGAATTAGGTCCAAGCGGAAGGGATACAAGATCACCTACAGCGAGGGCCAGCAAATAGGCAGGAATGGGGACGGTTTGCTTAAAGGTTGTCATTCCTTCTGATTTTTCATCGATGATTGCACTCATCAGAGCGGTTAGATCTTTTGGATGTTTAACAGTGGCCTTGTATGTAAATTTAACAGCTGGTGTATCTTGGCAAGGCATCACGGAACGTGCATGAATCGCTTGACATTGACTGAACATGTATGGATGTTTCTTGCCCAAGGTTTGTTCGGGTGTCAGCCATTGCAAAGCACTGGCACATGAAGATGTCTCGTAGTCTATACGGACTTGAAGTCTGAAATGAGAGATGACGTTTTTGGTTTTTATTCTAAACTTAAAATATGGGAAACGTGTCACCGTTGTCAATATTTACTACAAAGAAAGGACAACATTGGCAATCTTATGGTTCATTGCCTGAATGAACTTAACTTTTAACAAATGTAAAAGCCAAGGTTGTTCAAGCAAGTGTTACAGATACACAACAATGTTTCAGTTCAACGAATGTGTTCTAAGAAATTAGACAACGCTCAGGAAGAAGGTGGTGCATATGCCATGAAAAGCGCTGTTTAACTAAGGGTACGACCACGTACTAAACTGTAAAGTGGAAAAATTTGAACAAAATTGAAAACTGAGCGATGACACTTGGTTCACGCTTCGCCGCTTAGTATGTGGGGCCCATAGTCGGCATAACATTATAGTCACCTTATTTATTTATTTTACAAGGAATATCGCGACTTAAAAGAAAGAAAACCCTGTCATGAGAGGCCTCAAACAAACCATGACTTTTGGATAATTGCAGGTTATGTACTACCAAGAACAAGACCATAGCTATCCGGCTAAAATCTAGAACTCCAATAGATTCGCTTTCTTAGTAAAAGAAAAACATCCGTAGCTTTGCTTATGAGTTGAATCCTTCAAATCACCGGTAGAGGTTTATACTACTGTTACCAAGGCACAAATCTTTGAAAATTAACTGACTTTTCATATTTGATAGGGCAACTTGCATTCGAAAGACGTCTATGCCCGATAAGATTATCTTGAAATGTAATTTATGTGACGATTGTCAAAACTATTGTTTCTATGTATAATAAGATTAAGCAACATTCGGATTCTTAAGAACAATTCAAACAAACATTGATCAATTTATTACTTAATATCCTACTACTGGCTGTCGATTAGTCTATGGGGGTTTGTTCTGTGAACTAAAAAACGTAGAACTAGAAAGTTAAACAGTAACGTGCCATGTTAGGTGCTAATATAATTCACTTACTCTCCCTCTGCAGTTCCCTCAGGTAAGTCCAATGTCAGCTTAGAACCAATGTTCTCCACATCATCACTGACAGTGTAGTTAATCGGAATTTTTGTGGTACCAGCCAAAATGGAAGCATTGGATATTTTTATATCACGAACATCGAGGAGCTAAAGTTAACAAACCAAGAGATTCTTATCAAAATCAACAACTAGTTAAGAAAAAAATCTTACAATTGTCGACAAGTTCTTTTCCAAAACTTTGAACTTGTGTGTTACACTCCCCAAGATTTTTGTGTTCTCGAAATCCACAGCCCACGATATTATACTCTGGATTGTATTAATTTTCTCTGCAGGTACAAAGATTTGCATCATTTACAATATACCTATTGATTGTGGCCATGTTACTAACCTGGTTCCGAGTATGAATTGGGATCAACTTTTCCTAGACGTCCCATTTTACAGTGGTGAATGCACAAGTGTCGGGTAGAAACTGTAAGAAAATAAAGTTCAATATGAAAGAAATTCTAGGTCTTATCTTATCCAGAATACTGATTTGTTGGAGGTAGGTATAGTGATAAAGAGGATTTAAATGGCTGATGGCTAAAGATTATGGTCATAAACCCCCTGATTGTATAGAGCTTACTGGATTCAACAAACACAACAATGTGGGTAGCCGATAAAGATTAGTTCTGCAAAAGCTCGTTGGACGCCGATTGTTTATAACTCTTGGAAGCTCTTTAGTTTAGTGAAATGGATTTAAAGAAATCAACAATCAATTAAAAATGATGAATATGCATTTACAGGTTTGACTTGACGAATCAAGAAGTGACATCAACAAAATGGAATTTCAAACAACGGCAACACTTGTATGTCAAAATGACACTCATGACAGTGATGTTCAATGATGCCAAACTTTCAATCTTCTTCTTATGCACCTACAATCTTTAATTTAAAATTTAAAAAATAAAGGCCACCAAAAAATCAAATACATATTTTAAAAAGTAAAGTGAAAATAAAAAAGATTGTAGTTTATAAACAAACAAAAAACTTGCTATGATAAATTGATTTAGTTAATTTGGCACAATCTTCAAAATAACTATACCGAAAGCAATTGAAAGAAGGTCTGCGCCTGGGGCCGAATTATCGCATACGTAATCGAGTTATACGTGACTGAATTATGTGTTTTTCGCATTACTATCGAGTACTTTAGTACAACAATTTGACATACTTTCATTAGTATTTGAGCAAATTGAAGTCGATAAATGAACATCGGACTGATGTGTAGTATAAAGTTAAATTCGAAAGAAAAACAGTTCTCACTCACTCGATCACTGATGCGGTAATTCGACCCCTGGATTCCGTAATTTTTGAACGATTATCGTTCAATAGTCTTATTGTCGATTGTATTGTCAAAATATTTCCCCATATAACTTCGCTGTAAGCGATTGAAGGATAGCCCTTTTACTATCGTCGTACAAATTTAGGTAACGTTTTCAGGTTTATAAATAGTTCAAAAAAAGCGCCTCAAGCAAAAATAAAATATCACCGAGTGGCCAATTGCAAGTAATAATTGAAAATAAATTAGTTCAACACATTTTTTTGAAAAAAGAACGGAAATAAAATCTAATCAAATAATCTAAATCTTACCTAAGACTTGTGACTGTTGAGTTTGTATATAAATTCTACAACACTACCAGTAACACTGGTTTCCCTTACGGTACTGAAAATGATAATGAGGGTTTTCTTATGGAAAGATAGTTGTGCCCAAAAGCTTAAAACAAAAGTATTGTAACCTATTGTAGAAATTATAAATAAAAGCCTAAAGCCTTGAGTTGTCAAAAAACTTTACCGCAAAACCACAACTTGACTGATATCTTTTAACTTTCTCGTAGTTTTAATTTATTTTTATAAATACACTAAAGAGGATTAAAAAATATAGATAAGACATTTTCTATTGTTCCATGCGACAAGTCTCTCACTCTGAAACCAATGGAACCAATGCTGAGGCTTTTTTCAATATCTAGTTTGAGAAAAGCTTTTGAAACATCAAAATAACCCTTTTGAAACTTCAGTAACATGTTTTTAAGCTCTTCTTGAATGAATACTACTGACTTCAATGTGAGAGGCAAAGTTCTCTTCTCAGAGTCGCCAGAAGAAATCTTTTCGCTCCAATGAAACGCTATCAGAAGTCTTCTTGGACGTTTTCTTTCATCAATTCAAAGAGCACTAAAATCATCTACCAACCATTGATTTCTTCCGAGAAAAACTCGATCTAGAAACCGATTTTTCAAAAATTTTACTTGCTTTTGCAACGATTTTAGATGTTACTCTTCTCTTAACAATGATTCAGACAATTCATTCAATTTTTCTACGCTTGCTGAGGGGTTTCTTAAATTGGCCAAAAACATCTTAAAATCGATATCAAAAGCAGCTAGTAATTAACTACCTACGTTGACCTACGTATACTCCATTCGTTACTAAAAACAAAACATATCTTAAAACAAGTATACTTTACTTCATATTTCTTCTAACAGGATATTGTTGAAACAAAGAATCAAATAATCATCCTTAGCGTAGAATATAATCCTTTGGATAGTCCATAATCGATGGGAAAGCTTCTAGAGTTTCCTTATCAATATGATCTAATCGCTTAGGCACTTCCCGCAACTGACGAATCTGATTTGTTACATTAGCAAGTATTTCCTTTGGAACTTGGTCATCAGTGAATAGATGCAATCTTTGCATTGTGTGCCGACGCTGTAAGTTCCCATCCATGGCATTATAGACTGCTTTCTTCATGACCATTGTTTTGTCTTTTTCATGCAACTGCCAAGCTAGAGTCCATGAGGCACCACCAGGATAGCCGGTATGGTGAAAGTAAACTCGTTTAATCCACTCATCGCCAGGTAATGCAATTTCTTTGGTATTAATGACGACCACATGATCACCGCAATCATCTGTAAATAAGGCGACATGTAAATTTGGTCAATATTTTGTTCATTGATGGGGCTAACCTAATATAGGGTTTATTTCATCGTACTCATTTCTTTTTTTTTTATTGAATATAGGACACAGCTATAATTTAAGGAAATGTAATGTTTACATAACAGAGAAGTTCACTAGCAACCGGCTTATTTGAGCAAGATACGAAATGTTTTTCTTAGATCTAGACTTACTCATTGGATGGTAAATAGGTTTATGAAGTCCCATTAAATGTGATTTGATTACTTTTGCTGAATCAAAAGGATTTTGCCAGGTGCAGTCGTAAATGTGCCATGTTCGAGCGAATGTTGCCCATTGCTGAAAGGATTTAAATGTTTATTTTCTTTCTAGTGTGATGAAATTCATTGTTCCAATACCTGAACTCGTTTTGTCAGCGACATTTGATTGATGTTTTAGTTATAAGATTAGATTATTTATTTATATTTTGAAAATAAAATAAAATTTTCACAGACCGCACATTTCTTTCAACTAAATTTTGACAGAACTGGAAATGTCAAGTTTAACAAAAATAATGTAGTAGATTAAAGTAGGTAACTACTGGCTGTGTTCGGTTGAGACTAGTAGTAACAATTTATTGTTGTAATGATCTAGGTTACTGAGTAAAGCACATTATTGTGTTTCTCAAATCAGAGCAAAATGTTTGGTTTATCAAAAGCCACTTACGAAAAGTTCGATGTTATTAGTTGTACTCGGTACACACTTGCTTCTGTCATAAGATTGCTAAATCATCGTTTTGACTTATTGTAGTTTAAATATACAATAGCCGTGTTATATTGGGAATTTTATTGTCATCTTCACTAATACGCTCAATAAAACGCTTTACTCACTAATGCAACTAAAGCCGAGTTTTGTTGCGAATTTTTATATTCACTTCACTTAGGAGCTCAATGAAACGCTGTAGTCATTTATACATCATTATTAAATAAACTCCATTTACCAGCCATTCCTGTTGTTCACTTCTGCAAGTGACTTATTTTTGTCCACTTATCGTTGTTCACTTTAGAGTTGTTGTTTCCCATGTGCGATCTTTTGCGATGTTTTGCTGAAGTGAATGTATTGGGAATTTGTATTCACTTCAGCAAAACATCGCAAAACATCGCTCATGAAAAATCAACAACTCTAAAGTGAACAACGATTAGTGGACAAAAATAGCTCACTTGCCGAAGTGGACAACAGGGATGGCTGGTATATGGCGTTTATGGGAAAGTGAACTTGGTAAGTGAATATAGCTGAAAAAGCGTTTTATTGAGACTCGCAAGTGAAGTGAATATAGAAATTCCCAATAAAACACGGCTACAGATTCCCAATGAAACTCGGCTTTTATATGACGC
Organism: Melanostoma scalare; assembly: GCA_949752695.1. NCBI lineage: Eukaryota > Metazoa > Arthropoda > Insecta > Diptera > Syrphidae > Melanostoma > Melanostoma scalare. Next base: position 16,990,970 of record OX456986.1, read on the forward strand.
CATATAAGGTTCGTTTGTTGAAGCCCTGGGGCTGGATTCCGCAAGAGTGAATTTTTATTATTTACACGAAAAATTGTGCACACACTTTAACTTGGATTCCGCAAGAGTGAAGGTGAGTTTTTTGACAGAAGACATGTACAGTATCCGTCAAATTTACTCACGGTCTTTCTTTGTTTAAATAACAGGGATGTGGTGATTTTGTGGTTTAGCTTTTTTTGGGGGGGCTGGAAAACCCAGGTTTTTCGAAAAGTTCAATGAACGAACCTATAGACTGCTGAAAAAGTCTACAGTTCAACTAAAGAACTTGGTTTTGCTTCCACCTTGTGCAGAAGGAGGTGAGCTTCAGAATGCAGCAAATTTTTATGAGCTTAATGGCACTTTCCATTGGACGAAAAGAACCGTTCAGGAGCGACCAGAAGCATTCTCAAACCGTTCCATTGGTGCAAAAAGATCGCTTCTCATGATTCTGAGAAGTGACAGCCGCTTCTCGATTTGAAATGAGAATCGACTCAAGAAGCACTAACACATGTTACTCAAATGTCAAAAAGAAAATTTTCTTCAAGGAATATTTTTTAAGAGCCATAGGTGTTTCACTCACACAAAGGCAACTACGTTAAACTGAACAGAAATTATTTGGGTGTTCCATTGGTTTTTAAAATGAGTGCTTCCCCGTGTGAAACCAATGGAAAGTGCCATAAGTAACCAGACAAAATGCTCGGGTTCAACGCAATTTTCAGAATTTTTAGGTAATCTAAAATGTTTCGACCTCTGATAGGTTAGAAGTCACGTATCAGAAGAAATTCTGGTCAATCAGAGTCCGAAAAATGTTAGATTATCTGAAAAACTTAAAGTGTTGAACCAGCGCAATGTATAACACCAGATAAATAAAAATAGCTGGTCATTTTTTCCCCCTTTTAAGCTTATGCTTGCACGATCTACCTGAAAGCAAAAGGCCATTAGAAAAATGGAAGGCAGCACACTTTTCGGTTTGAAGTGAGAATCCACTCAAGAAGTAGGTACCTACTGAAGTTTAAAAATGAAAATTTCACTCAAGCAATATTTTTTATGAGCCACTTACGCTCAGATAACACGTTACACTAATTGCACTTTCCATTGGTTTCACACGGGGAAGCACTCATTTTAAAAACCAATGGAACACCCAAAATAATTTCTGTTCAGTTTAACGTAATTGCCTTTGTGTGAGTGAAACACCTATGGCTCTTAAAAAATATTCCTTGAAGAAAATTTTCTTTTTGACATTTGAGTAACATGTGTTAGTGCTTCTTGAGTCGATTCTCATTTCAAATCGAGAAGCGGCTGTCACTCCTCAGAATCATGAGAAGCGATCTTTTTGCACCAATGGAACGGTTTGAGAATGCTTCTGGACGCTCCTGGACGGTTCTTTTCGTCCAATGGAAAGTGCCATAAGCAGAAACAATTTCAGGTTTTGCATTGGTTTTTAAAATAGGCTCATCTTCGAGCTAAGCCAATGTAAAGTGATAGGCGACACTAGACTTTTCTTTTTTCGAATTCTGTTTGAAATATCAATCTTCAAATTTGGAGATCCTTTGCGTTTCAGAGATACCTATAGAGTACAAACATTTTGCAAGTTCAATATATAGGATAGGCTGGGATAGGCCCTCACCGTGTAATCCCGAAGAAAATCTCGATCAAATTTTTCTTTACTTGGTGGCGATACTTTCTCAAATAGAATCGTCCTACTTTAAACAAAACTTCGAAAATTACCAAACGCGATAAAAATGAAATTTCTTAAGATATGCTGGAAATAATTTTATAAAAAGGTACTTACATGCGTTCACCGAAATAAGAACTCACACATGAGCGAATTAACTTTGAACCCCCAGTAATTTCAATTGAAAACCGCAAAAACAAAATTTATTTTAATATTTCAATAGGTCCAAGCGCACAGAAGAGATAAGAGAATGATGAAACTATAATTTTTCTATACAAACTTGTTTTTCACGATTGTCGGTTCACTGTGCAAGCCTTCCTTAATCCAAGAAGAAGTAGAAAGTAAACGGGGTAATTCATTAACACAATTTTTTTTGTTATGACGTTTGAAGTAATATCAGATGGATTATGGATGTCTACTCTAGACTCCAGAGAGTAGAGACTGCGACTGCCGCTGCCGCGTCTAGTAAAAATTTGCATTCTCTATGGTTATATGAATCACCCATATTTGGACATCCCAACTTAACTACGTACACGTCCATTCAAGCAAAACAAAACACTAGTGTGGGTGTTGTAGTTTCCTCTGTTACGACTTACGATACGAGTGACGACTTACGATATGAGATACGACTAAAAGTTTACTGTTCTTTCTACACGTTCTCAAGTTCTGGAAAGTTGACTTTGTATACTGTCTTGTGAAAGTTTCGCAATGGTTACAAATTTGTGCGAGATTGTGAGTAGAATTCGAAGCCGGAATGAGAATATCAAAAGTCACACAATACAAAACATAAAAGTGGACAAAAATAAAAAAAATATAGAAGGAACAAGTTTCTACTCTTAATAACCAATTCACTGTGCGTTTGAAATTTTGACACCACAAATTAAAATTACTTCATAAAAACGAAATTCAAATTGTTTCTCTTTTCATTTAGACTCAGATGTGAGCACTCTACAATTCTTTATATTTGCCGAGCCATTTGCCTTCTACAAGAGCATTTTTCTACAACAGCTTAAACTTTCTTATTTTCAGTTTGATAAATCAGCAATAAACAACCCCAAGCACATTGTAAATGAGAACTAAAAGTCTTTCCAATTTATTATGTATTTTTAGATATTGAAAATCATTTTATAATTACTTTTTTTTTTAAATAAAGGTATTCATTATTTTTTTACATAATACATTCAATTGTTATTTTATATATATCATGTACATATTTAAATAATAACTTCTAATAACTTTATAACTATTTTTAATACATATAATTTTAAATAATATATAATGTTGTTTTATTCTATTGAATTTTGTCCAATTTCTCAATGCTATCTATCTAACTTTTAGTTTTTTCTTCTTTTTATTCTTTTTAATTTACATCTTGTGAACTGTTTCCACATTTCTCATTCACAAACAGTTCAGTCATTAGAAATACTAAAGTTTGTGTTTTGCAAACTTTTTTTGTGAACATTTTATTCCCTATATGGTAGCATGATTTTTTTCCATAATTTTCTCCTAATTACCTATGATTTATAATTGAATCTATAACTATATGGTTTATACAATTTTTACAATATTTGCGTTGTCCATCTTTGCCAACATGAAAAATTAAACTTAATTTTTTTTTTTTTTAATTTTCAACATAAACAAAAATAAGAAAAAAATGAATACTCTATACAAAATCAACAAAAAATTCCTGTTTCCACATTAAGTATTTCTATTTCTTCTAATACACACTTGAGTATTTGGTATTTTTATTTTAATCCAGCACACATGACATCACAGTGTCGGCATATTTCACTTAAAACATACACATAACGATAAAGTAAGAAAACTATTTTAAATTTATATTGCATGTGGTAAAAGCTTCGGGCCAAGACGTCCAATAACACAACACAACAGAACAACAAGAACAACAACAACGCCAATAACAACAACTACAAAAGCAAGAAAATGCTTGTTGTCCACCATGACCACCAGCTGGCGTTGGCGCTGCTGCAGTAGTAGTAACTTTCACATTACGGCATTTGGTGTGAATTTATTCAAGACATTGAGTAGCGAAGCTATTTTGGACTCTGTTTGGTAAAAAGCAAATTAAATGCATTTATGAATTTTTGATGGTTTTCTATGGACTGCCTTGCATACTGTCATCGCTTTCCAGGTAAGTGACATAAGAGTCTGTACTGTCAGGATGATGGTGCAGTCCGGCGTTGTCCATAGGCGGTGGCCCACCCATTTGTCCCGGCGGCGGTGGCCCTTGTAGTGGTACCGGTGGCATACCATTCAAATCATAGCCATGCATCTGAAGATGAAGGTTTGTTTGGTTTTTGTGGTTATGGTGAAAATGAGTGCGTTTTTTGTTTGCGATGTTGACAGGTGTAACAAAAACTCAACTCACCTGATTCACCAGTTGTTGAAAGGCAGGCGTATGTGTGTTGATGGCACCGTTATTATCGAGATCGGCATGCAATGCGAAATCGGATAACGCCTTCCATGGTGGTTGATATGTTTGTACATCGATGCCATGCAAATTCAGGGGAGAGTCATGGCGCACTGGCGAGCTTGCGACCATTGGAATTCCTTGCATTGCACCATAACCTAACTTTCGGCCTTCCTGCAATATACAAAAAATAAATTACATTTGCTCAAAGTCTAAACCACGAATTAGCTTACCTTTTCTTGTTGCATTTGCAATTTCATTTGAATTGTCTTCTTTTTGTCCTTACACCGTTTGTTCTGAAACCATACTCGGATAACTCGTGGTGAAAGACTAGTCATTTCGACAAGTTGCTCCTTCATCAAGGCATCAGGTCTTGGATTCGCGTTGTAGCAGGTCCTGTAAGAAAATTAATTATTCTAGTTATTATTTGAAGATAAAAAGCCTGATTCTCCTCAAGCCCCGCTGTTCACATAGTTCCAGTCACATGGCAATTACCCTATAACACTCAAACTTGCGATATTTGGGGGAAATCAGCCAAAGTAATAAGTCGAGTATGTTAACGTTGAACTTACCTTAACGTGTGCAATTGCTTTTCGTTAAGCACCGTTCGCACTCTGGTTGGTTTGCCATCAGACGGCCCAGATGGTCGTTTCTCTCTAATACTTTTATGTGATCCGGATTCGCTACCAGAATCTGGAAAAAAGATACAAAAAATTCATCAGTTTTCTAAAATCACTTCCTCTTATGCTAAAAGAAAAACATAAGGAGACAACAAGCAATCATTGTTTTCTCCCCAATTTTGACAGTCGCACACACAAACCAGACGCTCACACTTTACAGAAAACATCACAAGACGAAGCTATATGGAAAGACTACCTATACCAACTCGTGAAAAAAAAACATCAAAAACGCATCGAAGTCGCACCGATCACCAAAGCACAATAGCCGAGCAAACAAACGAACCGAAAGTTGTCGAACATAGCCATCAAAAGGTAGCCGCGATGCGATTGATGTCGCGCAAGCGCAGTGTCGACTTTAACTTTTGCCTTCATTCCTATTTTAAGCTGACATTTTGTTGATTCTCTCTCTCTCTTATTTCCTCTGGTGTATGAGTTTTCTCATTTTTGTTTTGTTTTCGGTTTGAACCATTTTCTTTGGTGGTATTTACATTTTTCACCTTCGATAATTTTAAAATGTTAATCAATCACGATCGATATTTGGTTCTTTTGTTTTGTGTTCGGTTTTGTTTCGTGAGTTCTGTGCGGGTTGGTTTTGGATGGGTGAGACGAAGAGAAGGTTATTCTCTTGCAGGTTTTTTCTGATTCTTGTTTTGTTTTAGGTGGATCTCGTGACGATGTTTGCTGTTATCGCGGTTATTATTTATTTGGAAGAGAAGATTAAGTATGTTATGTGGTAGTTTTATGGGTATTGTTGTTCTCAGGTGGCTTGACATTATTTTTGAGTTTGATGCACTAGAGTTCATTGGAATTAGGTATATATGGCGGTTTCTTCTGCAGGGTCAATAAACAAAATGATTTCAGTCTCTTCTCTTTACGAACTGGAAACAAAACTTGGTATATATTTGAAAACATCTCAGCAGGGCGCCAAATAATGATTAATGCTGTACATGCAAAAGAGATGACAGAAAATTCAGTCGGGAAAAAGCTACATCTCAAATAATGAACAGCAAGGAAAGGTAGTGGTACCCGTGGCGTGATGGTAAGCATGTCCACCTGCTAATCCAGAGGTTCGAGGTTCGAATCCCAGCAGAGGCAAAAATGTTTTTTCACGGGTATCGCCTTTCGCGAGGATTCGGCAAGTCCTCCGTTAGTAAATTCATTGGAATGAAAAACACTTTCTCAAAAAGCCGTTCGGAACCAGCAGAAAATTTTAGGGGTCCTCCATTCCCTCACAAGGCATGGTTGTGAGAAATGCGCTAGGCCCAGGGGCTCCTCGCTCTGTTGCGTCACCCTATTTATTATTTTTTTAAGGAAAGGACATATAAAAAAAAAAAAAAATAAAGGGAAAGGGTGGCACAACAGAGCTAGCTCATTTATTCCAGCCATACCAAGTGAGGAAGGAAGGGGACCTATCAAAATTGCAATACCATTAAATGAGAAAGCGATGAGCAGTAGCGGAGTCTTTGATTATGCTCACGAATTTCAGCCACGTTCGAGGATTGCTGCAGTTCTCTTCGTGAAAAGCTTAATTTAGCCCATCCTGCAGTCCAACGTAGACCAAAAGCGCTCATTTTCGCAGTGCAACCCTTCATTAGTAACAATGAAAAGCTAGAAGTCACCCCAATCAAGACCGACCAGTTTCTTGAAGCTCACGGCATCCATCCAAAAAAAGGGGAAGTGGAAAATGTTTCTATAATATGTGGAATCTGACTCTTGAAATCGATGTCAAGACTTGCTGACTGAATCGACGAATCTTGATGGGATGGGAAAAGGCAACAAAAGGGCAAAGTACCATTGAAAAACAAGGAACACAAAGTTTAACATTATCCTTCCCTCGTTCCGTAACGCCTTAATCTACAGTAAGCACTTTGGCTTCTGGCTTAGCAAATCGATTGAAGATAAAGTAATGTCGGACCAAGCAAATTTAAAATTAAAACTCATGTAATCTTAAATTGAAAATTTAAAAAATCCATCGTCAGAAGCTCAACTACATGACTGATAACGATATCACAAAAAAAACTGTCACAGAAATGTCGCCAGGCACTAGAAAACACGCAATGCTAATTTCAACTAAGACGAAGGTTTTTCCAAACATTGTCAGGGTTTTGACGAGCTATCATATGATTCCTTCAAAGGTCTTCTGGAGCAGATATTGCCCAGAGCTCTGGTATCAGCATTGTGGTATACCTACCCGTGGCGTGATGGTTAGCATGTCTGCTGTTAACCGAGAGCTTCATGGTTTGAATCCCAACAGAGGTGCCACCTTATTTATTTTATTTTTAGACGTCAGCATTGCAGCATGCCATCAAGGCCCGATTTTCAAAAGATCAATCCAAATGACGGGGTTTGAGGACGAGATCGATATCATCGAGGCGAAATAGCTTTTCATAGCAATCAATGAAAATCAAATAAGAGAACAAAATAGAAATATAACAAAACATTTTAAAAAGAAAAGAAAAAAATTTTTTTTTTTTTAAATGTATGTTGAAGATCGAAAAGATCACCTCAACTCCATATTGCGTTTCGCCCAGGTGCGGCAATTGGGCTCATCAGTTAGATGATTGCCGTACCCTTCTGAGACGCAAATTTCGTTCGGTATACACCGACACTTATAAAATCCACTGCACTCACATGCAGTGAATTTTATTTCTAAGCAAATGAAGAAGCATTATTAAACTTAGAATGTAAACAAAGTTTTCCATGGTTTGGCATAAAATTATTTATAAGAAAAATAAAAGAGAACAAAACCCTAAGTATACGTGCTATCACAGCACTCGCTCTACAAGTACTGCTTTATAGCCTCTTTGGAAGACAAATTCTTGTTTAAAATCAAAATACAGCAAAGGATGTATAACTATAAATCGCAATATCGAGCACATGACCAACCAAAAACTGTCCAGTCGGATTCGAAAAGGAGGACCAATATTCCGTTTCGAGGATCAACCCAATGTGGGTGTCAGCCTTGAGATGGCTGGAAACTACATAATCAAAGTCACATAACAAGAAGGCTAACGAAAGCTCTTCAACCGGGCGCCCGTTAAAAAAAACATGTAAGGCAGCTCTTTTTTGAAAACATACTTCAAGACACTCAGCAGTTGCACACATCCTTGTGCAAAACTTTAAATAAGAATTACAGAAGATCTGAAGGCTGATAGCATTGTTCTTAAGCCAATTTTTACTCTGTTAAATATACGATTGCATATTACACACCCCGAATAAAGTGACATTTTATCCCAATGAATGCAAACTTTTATACCGCCTGAAAGAATGAAAAAAGGCCAAGTTCTACGTGTAATTAAAATATGTGTGACTTCGACAGTGACATAACTCCCCAAACTATTTATAACCCACCATATACCACCTCAAACAGAAAAAAAAGTGCAAGAACTCGTAGTTATCTCACATACCATAAATAACTTAAAATAACAATCTGTCTGACATGATCAAAGGGTTTTCTTTTTAGAATTCGCAAATCTGTCACTCTGGCAATCGTATATACTGATTCGTGTACGTTTTCATACATGTACAACAATACCTCACGGTATACGATATATTTGCTATTACCAGCCCCAACCGTAACCAGTGATCATAAATTGGATTTTGTGCGCGATAAGCAGCAGCCAGCCGGCAAGAAAAAACACAAAGCCTCTGAGTCTGAGTTCCAAATCATGCCAAGAATGCGTCGCACAGACTCTCTTGACGCATTGGGAATTTGCACGCAAAGCAAACATTGCTTTGGATTGCTGGTCTCCGCGTCTATGACGACATAAGGGCAGCAGGACAGAGCTTTTTCAACAAATGTCCCTCTCTTCCACCATCAACCCTCTACAACACACATTCCAAATGGTCAAAGTATATATGGACTTGGACATACCTCTGTATACTTGAGTCTTTACGCAGATATGCACTGACTGCAATGTACATAATGGTTATAGGTGAAGTGCAGATAGATAGGAATTCGTGTTGTTTTTATACTTTGGCACACCTTGCAAATGCAATTTCTTTTATTTTTGCATTGAGTCATTTGTCATTTCGTTTTGTAGTCATTGTGTATATGTGTGTTAAAGGCACACATTGTTTAACTAATAAAATACACAGAAGAGAATAGCACAGAATAGCTGGTGCACGGTATTTTGTTTGCACATACTATACAGTGAGTATGAGCGCAATCTGTTGGAAGATATACAGAAAATTAGTTTTTCGTATACAAATATCATGTGTTATTTATAATTTTACATACAAACATGACTCAAAAGAAATAATCAAATGAAAACAGAAGCTGTCCGTCCACTTGGTGTACAATGCACAGATAAAAACTACAGAACAGGGACATGATTAACACTTGGAAACGGACGCAAGAGCTTTCAAACAGCTTTCTTCAAAAAGGTAAGTTACTTGTGGGTTGTAGTTGAAGAATCTTCGACGAATGTCGAGAAAAAATATGTCGATACCGGAATTAGTAAAACGAACTAATGTTAAGCTAATTGCAAGATTCAGACAACAGCGTCATATGTGTATGTCAGAGGCATTTTTCATAATTTTCGTTGGTGAAATTTTATCTTGGGTTGACCCAAGTTTCCTTAACTAGCCTTGGGTTTTCTGTTTAAAAAAAAGCTTAACCCCTTTCATTTGAAGAAAAAAAAACATGCCATTTGACATCCCTGCTTGTAACCTGGGCGAGTTGGGGCAAACTCAGAGGGTAAATGAAAAACGATTTGTACAGAGCTCAGAGAAAACCTTTCGCCATAACGAAACATTACTCAGCTCCCACAAGGAAAAGAATACAAACTGATAGATCTCTCAATAGTGCACTTAAAATCTGGTAATTGTCTGCACTAAGCAAAGAGATTCGACCAAGTCTGTATTTGAAACGAGCTAGATATACTGAAGAATTGATTGAAGATTTAACAATTGCACATAGAAGAAAACAAGAATTGAGAAATTATACAACTTTAGATCTAATAAGGAATGAAGGAAATGACGAAAAGAAATATTCAAAATTTTATTTCTATCCAGAAATAACATCTAAGATAAAACCAATCTTTAATAAATATAATATCCGTATGAGTGAGTGCAGCGAAATAAAAATAAAAAATCTGATTGGAGGATCTAAGGATAAAATTGACCAACTTCAAAAGTCAGGAATTTATTCTATCGGATGTAATGATTGTGCAAAAGAATATATAGGACAGACAAGAAGACCTATTCTAAAAAGATTTAAAGAACATTTTGCACATCTTAAATATAATGAAAAAGAAAAGTCAAGTGTTGCAGAACATATGCTAGAAAATAGTCATAGCTTTAGTTTGCAAAATTTAAAACTAATAAGAAATGTAAATAGCAATTATGAATTAGATGCTTTTGAATCATTTTACATATTTAAAAACAAAAATAATCTAATGAATAGTGATGATGGACCAATCAAAGATTCAATATTCAAAAAATTTTTTAATAGATTCAACTCAACTCAACTGTAATTTTGTTTAGAAACATTTTTGTTTATTATTAGTTTTTTGACAAATAATTTAATTTAATTTAATTTTATAAATCTCACTGACGATGGAAGCATTGCTTCTGAAATGTACATCTGAGGAAATAAAATAAGTGTTTTAACTGTTAAAAACTTTACTAATCTTTTCATTTACGAGCTAGATGTTGTCTCTATAAGTACCTATATTGTACCTCAGACTTAGCTCAGTATAGTGGTACCCGTGGCGTGATGGTTAGCATGTCTGCCTGTTAACCCAGAGGTTCGTGGGTCGAATCCCAACAAAAGCTAAACGTTTTTCAACGGGTATCGCCTTTCGCGAGGAATTGGCAAGTCCTCCGTTAGTATTTTCATTGCCCTGAAAAGCGTTTTCTCGATTAGCCGTTTGGAATCGGCAGAAAATTGTGAGTCTCCTCCATTCTCTCACAAGGCATGGTTGTGAGAAATGCACTAGGCCCTGGAGCTTCTCGCTCTGTTGCGCCACCCTATTTTTTTTTTTAGTCTTTTTTAGCTCAGTTATCAGTGTCAAACCGGACACTGTCTTATAAAGCATAGATGCTGTATGACTCGGAGTTTTTTTAATTCTTGGTTGTTGGAGAAGCTGCATGGACGAAAAGGAGACTATCCCAAACCGTCTCTGCACGTACCCCATCCTCCTCCAAAAGCTGTACCTACTTTAGCCAAAAGTCTGACCATAAACTGTAATTAGCTTAATAAAAATTCTGACTTCTCTTTACAACAATTTTTCTTCCCACGTCGCCGTCGGAGTTCGAGCTTCGAGGAAACTTGAATTGCTGTTGCCTTTCGCAAGGAATTGGTAAGTCGTCCTTATGAGTGATTTATACAGTACCATGAGTAGCGCTTTCTGATTGAGCTCAGGCTCCTTGATCGTTAGTGTAACACATTTTACATTTTGCACCCTGCTTTTCACAAACTATTTCAATACTTTGAATCATTGTAGAATGTGACACACATTCGATACTCAAGTGCCATTCATTGCTTATTACTTTATCATTATCAGTAATGCTCATTGCTTATTTCGATGGCGCTCCTTCTAATTGAATCTTTCAAGTTCATTTATCAGACCGCATTGATTTTCAATTGCGCAATAATTCTATGAAAAAAATTTACCTTAAGGTTCCACTTTCGTCTTCAAGATTTGAACAAACAAACTCACAGTCACTACCTAGTTCTTCTTTACTTTTTATTTTATTTTTGCTCACTCTAATGAAAAAAAGGAATAATACTCATGAATCATGATCAATCGTCATCGTCACATCGGCGTCGCGTCGCCATAGTCATCGCATCCGTCGGCAAAGTTCTTGATCTTGGTTTCGAAGCCTGCTGTTTGTTTATTTTTTGTGTTGTTGTTTGACACAAGAAATTTATACTTAATTATATTTATCATGTAAAGAATTGCACTTGCAATATTCTTCACACAAGAAGACCGGCAAACAAAAAGATAAACACCACGAACATTTTGTTTAGATAACTATGCAACGCCCCCATAATGACGTATTGATTTTCTATTCTCATTTGACACAAACATACATACGTATTCATATGAAAGTATGAGGTACTGGCGTTGGGGTTTTTGGGTTTTGTACGGCAATCGAAATTACAAATGATAATTTACAAGTAAGAGAAAAACTTTAAAGTACAAAATATCTCTACAAACACACATTAAAAGTGCCGCCACGCTTGTAGAAACTTAGACGGCACAACAAAAACAAATTCTTTTGACATTTACTGATGTTTGATATGCTATCGAAGTTGTTGTCAACGATTTGTTGGTTATATTGTGGAGTCTAGTACCTACATATAGACAGTTCCCTTAGAAGTTGTGATTTTGAAAGATAAACAAAACAATTTTTTTTTTAAGTACAGAACATGGGGACAGTGTTGAAATAAAGAATTAAAAATCAATTAGATAAAACAACTTGTAATTGCGATGTGAACAAGGTCTAATTACGTGCATTCATTCAATATTATGATCGATGCGCGGCTATAAGTGTTATTCAATTGGTTTTTGAATGTGCAAGACACACGAGTTAGTTTGTATGCATGTGTTTAAATTGTTTTAATTAATAAGACAAATATCAAACAGAAGACGATTGCATTTGGTAGACGTGTAGTGTAGGTAAGGTAGGTAAATGCGTTAAAGACTTTGGCATAACTTGTGACAATCGCACTCACCTGACATTGATCCTAATTCGCTGGAATGATTGTTATTGCTTAAATTTGTATTGTTGTTATTGTTAGTGTTATTGTTATTACTTTCTAGTGAGGATGTAAGACTACTTTGTGAGGTTTTTTCTAGGACATCGTGATCTTCCTTGCAGTAGAGGGCGCCACCGTCTCGCAGCGCAAATTCATCACCTGCAAAAACGGGAAACATATTGAAAAACTCAATTGAACATATATATTTTGGAAAACTAATTGAAAATGTTTAAAAGGCTCGATTTCATTAAACTTAACAGCCTTTAGGGCTTTTGTTTTAGATCCTCTAAAAACGCTATTTTAAAGTTTTAAGTCTGAACTTGGTTATACGCACAAACATTTTCAATTGCTTATTTTTAAGACAATTCATGAACAAATCACTTTCTCTTACCTGGAATTAATTGCCGCGCACACGCTGAACATCGAAAGCACTCTATGTGAAAGATTTTCGTCTTCGCTCGCATCACAAAATCATTTTTACTAAATGAGCTTCCGCATTTATCACATTTTGTACCAAATAATCTGAAAATAAACCAAATATGTATGTTTATATTGTCCCGCATAAATATTTAAAAGAATCAAATTCATTATACCAAGGGTATGTATCTGATTGCAAGACAAACAATAAAAATCTTTATACATAATTCATGGTCAAGAAATGTGTATCACTAAACCACATCCATCTGAGACTCACTCACGTGCACCCACATTTGAATTTGGGTGCGGGTCACCGTTTGCAATGATCGTATATGCCATAAGAATACCTACATATTTTGTTTACTATTTGGCTGGTGCTAATAAGGCATTTACTTGTGACTTGGAACGTGTAAATCAACTAAGTCTACTGAAAGCGTTCACACAGTGAAGAGAGTAAACACTTAATAAAAAAATAAAAAATTCTATGAAGTTGGCAAACAGATAGGTATGAAGTTTCTTTTATGTTGAAAATATTTTCAACAAAAAAAGAAGTAGAGATGTGGTGAAAATTTGAAATAATTAGCATCTAATATTGTATATCTACCAATACTCGATATTTAGTTGGAGACATTTAACTTTTTCTATTGAAAATTGAAGACTTTGGTCATTTTATACGCTCCAAAGATAGGAAATGCAGGTAATAGAAAAGTATAAGCTGTGATGCTTCAAGCAAACATAATATAGTTTTGTTGAGGTCAGTATTATTATACCGTAGAGCGCATTCGACCTACCAAAAGTACCTACTTAAAGAGCGTAAACTATCTTTTAACGATTGAAAAAAGACACAAAATGAAAAAAAATACAAAGACAAAACGATCGATGGTTCATATCCGGCTCGAAGGACCAAAATCAAATATTTTAAAATCAAAATCTATTAAATCCAAAACACATCCAAAGCTACCGTAATAATACTGAAACTGGACTTTGTTTCAGCCAACTTCTTAAACTTTTCTTAAAAACCATAGGAAGTGTTCTAACAATGCTCAGGTTGAAGGTATACAGCTTGTTAAACAATAGTTGACATGATGACTGCATCTAACAATGGCTATCATGAGCGAATTCACAAGTATGTTTCGTTGATCTTCTATTCCAAACAGAAAAAGATAAGTAAATTTGTTCATATAACGCTTAGTTTTCGGAATACAACATCACAGTTCACAAGGACTGTGCAGGAAGCAGGAGTTAAGAGGTTCAATAAGGAATCTGAAAGATTCCGAAGTCTTTCTGAATAAAATTATCTTCTGTGCTGAACAATTCTCGCGTTTAGTGCTGATTCAGCACGAATCATGGACATCGGATAAAAATAATTGTAGTAGATCACAAAAATTTATCAAGAGAACCAAGTTTTTCAAATTTTCTTAGTTTAAACTTTAGCTATAGATTGTTAATATGTAAGTTATCTCTAGACCGAAAGGCATTAGCATTAAGATATTGATTAATTTAGAGTACCCGATCAGTAAGTTAGTTCAGTTATTATATAACCTGGTTTTATACATTTTCGTTAGCACGTAAGTAGATATCAGATAATCAAATAAAAAATGAATTTAAAAATAGAATTGTAGTAGAGCAAATTTATGTGAACGAAAAATTGAAATGGTTAAAGTAAGGTAAAGAGAGTTTTATGTGTATAAGCCTGAATTAGGATAACACTTTTTAATTTTAAAACAAAAATATATATTATATAATGTAGTAGAAATATTAATTATATCTCAAAAACTATGCGAATTGTTGAAAAATTACATTTAACTTTTCTGGTTTAGAATTTGAAAAAATTTAAATTCGAACTTAAATATCAGACCCACGGCATCAGATTCTACCCTTCTAAAGAAACAACAAATAATTCCGACATACTTCTTAGCTTTCGAGAAATCACATCAAATGAATACTAGATGGTGTACCAATACCTACTCACTACGATTATTATATTTAATTGCATTCAAATTGAATTATTATCTTCACTCCTGATGAATTTTTTATGTTTTGAACTACGAAACAATTTCATATGCACGCAGATTAGACCACAATTAACAAAAACTGTAGTAGAATTTAGTTTTATGATGAAGGAAGAGAACCAAGTCTTGGAGCTTATTCGTGAAGGTTAATCAGAAATTCTTTTTGTATTTTGTATGTATATCTAATTTGATTCTGTTTTGCCAAAAATTTACATTCCATAGTTCTATATATGGACCGCGTTCATAAAGAAAATCCATAGGTATCCGAAATACTTTTCTCTGTTGCTAACAAGTTTAAAAAGTAGTAGAGATACAAACATATACTTCTGCCAAAACGCTACCTCAAGGAATGTTGATATAATTGTATCCTTTTATGCCTATTTTTTTTGGTGTACATTCATTTCAGCACAGGAAAGACCCTTAAAAGTTTCAAAGAAATTTCATAGCTGTTTTCTGCAGGAATCGGGACACAAATATCTGATTCATTTAATAGGGTGTCGGACGTTTGAGAATTGAGTAACCAAGATAACCTATCTGACCTTGACCTATCTTGAACGCATTCATTGTCATACGTTATATGGTAATAGATTTCTTAACATTTTTGACATATGGCCTTAGCAACTAAAATGGATGACGAGATGTATTATAAATAAGGAATTTCACTCAATGATTAAAGTCCATTAAAGTGCGTCCACACTATGCCCACCGCACCGGCAACCGAAGACCGATCTGGACGTCCACAAGTATTTGGTATTGGCGAACGTCATGTGCCGATTGGTGCCGTTCGGCATAGTGTGGAGGCTGCTTTAGAAAAAACCTTGTCACCGCGTATTTGCAACATTTAAACAGCGTTTTAGAAAAATCTTTAAAAAATACGTCTTTAGAGTTGACGTCAAAAGCTTAAGCTAAACCGAAGCTAAATCGTTATTGTGTTTATGAAAATACATAGTTATTGCCAAAAGCCAGAGGTGTTCCACTTACAAGGTCTTAGAGAGGGAGTGAAAATGAACTTTTTGCTATAAAGTTTGCTGTACAGCGTTGCTCCAGAAGTTTATGTCTATCTGGTCGACTAATTTTCTATGGCTAACCCGATAAAATTATAACTAGGTATATCTAATATAACTGTAACCATGTCAGAAACAACAAATTTTATAGCGCTTCGTTACACCAGTTTTACTTTTGGCGACGATTTTAAAACGGATGTGCAAAACGGAGTATCAGACAAACTCTCAAGTCAGCTACCTAGGTACAGACCCCTCTTTACCACTGGGCCCACTGGGCCCAGGCCCAGGGCCCCGCAATCACCAGGGGCCCCCAAATTGCTGAAACAACACTCAATCTCTATTGGTCTATTTTACATTTAACAACAACCTTTGTTGAACATTTTAAATCACATTCCCTCTGAAATTATATTCAAATTCAAACAAAAAAAAGAGGTCACTCAAGTAATGATCAGGACAACGAAACCATACACTCCCTTGTGTTCGTTTCAGGGCACTTTTAAAAATCCAATCTGAAAAAACATCCATTAGTGTATCTTATGATCGAAGTTAAATGGTGTTGTGAAGATAGGAAAACTTCTTGTGTACATAGGTATCCTTCTGACATTTGCGATGCGATGGTCCAAAAGGGTTACTATTAATAATTTTTGGTATTCATTCATTTAGGTTCAAAAAAAGTTGTAAAAAGTCTTTCTCAAACAAGATGGTCAGCGCGAGCTGATGAACTAAGCGCCTTATATAATGATCATCAAGAAATTGAAGAAGCTTTGATGCCTATCGTTAACGATTTACGACAGGCACGAGAGGCCAGACTGGAAGCTCTTAGTCTTTGCAAAAAAATGTCAGATTTGTTGAGTGCAGTCGATGAATTTATAATTGGGCTGAAGGACAATTTTTTATAACTTTGATTCATCATCCAGACAAAAAAAAAACCCCCGGATTCCGAGTATAAAAACCTTTCTGAATGGACTAGGTGTAGAAAAGGCTTTTTTTGACGGCTCTGAACCCTCAGTAATTTTGACTGGGAAAGAAAGGTTCGAAATTGAAGCCTTTCTATCCAATGTTGACAATCTAGGCGTTGATTTGAAACAGCGACTAGGGTCATATACGAATATTGGCCAACGTTTTGACTTCTTTTTTCGATTAAAAACTCAATTCAGAAGACTTAAAAGAAAACTGCAAGTCTTTTCCTAAATTTTACACTGAAGATGTAAACGGAGATTGTCTACTTGCTTAATGTCTGAATTTAAAAGAATATACTGGAAAACTATTCGACACGAAAATGAAAAAACTGGCAATATTCTAGAACTTTATAATTTCATAAAAACAAATAAAGTTGAAGATGAATTTCCAAGTGTTGAAATTGCATTTAGAATATTCTTAAGTATGATGGTGACCAACTGCAGTGGTAAACGTTCCTTCAGTTAAAAAGAATAAAAAACGAACTCAGAACTACAATGGTTCAAGAAAGATTGACAAGTTTGTCGCTGATGTCAATCGAAAGCGAAATCCTCAGAGGTATCGATTTTGTAGATTTAGTCAATGATTTTGCTAATCTTAAATCAAGAAAAAGATTGCTTCAATAAACATTCCTCTTTCCATCTTTTTGCAAATCAATATTTTGTTCCTTAAACTACATTCCTTAAACTATATCTGAATTAAATTTCCTGTTATTTAAATTTTGTTAATTTTTGAATTCTTATATGAAAAATTTTTTATTTTGTTTTTATTTTTACATTATTTATGTTTATGTTAACGTTTATGTTAAAACATAAACATGCTGTAATAATTATTTACTTTTATAATGATTTATAATTGACGAAATATTGATTCAAATTTATGTGCTTTTTTCTGTATACCTTTACTACACAACAACATAACATTTTTGTAGAATCATACAGGGGCCCCATTTTCAAAAAGTGCCCAGGGCCCCCAAAAGGGTAAAGACGGCCTTGCCTAGGTACTTCTTATAGTTAAAGCAGGCTAAAGTTTGATAGCTTTTCGCATATCCGAGTTTGAGTCCCCGTTTAAAGTTGAATTGTTTTTATCGCTATATCGTTAAGTTACATTCCGATAAACGAAAACTTCACACACATTAATTAAAATCGCTCGGAATTGGAAGCAAAAATGAGATCAATTTGCCAGTCTTATTTGAGTATAACTCCGGTGGGTTCTTTCCTATAAGGCAATCTTAATTTGTAGACGGAAAAGGTTCCAAGAACTAAGTGTGCGGTCATAAAACCATTCAAAGAACAAAGTCTGTAGCCATCAATTCCGTTATCGTTTTGTAAGCAAAGCTCGAAAAAAAAACGTTGCTGCAGGTAATTTACTTATCGGAACAATTAAATTACCTACAATATATTCTCGCGCCGATTTGATTTGATTTTTATTTACTCATTTGCACTCCCATGAAGTGCTACCATATTTCTAATCTACACATCGAAACGAAAACTGAAAAAAGCACGTGTGTCACGTTCGTTCACTATGGCGGGCACAAAGAGTATAAGCCAGTAGTTTTGCCATGACGCCGTAAATATATGCACAGAATCAATTGAAAACTATTTGCTCAAGTAATTACCATAAATTGGTTAAATCTTTGCATGATACAAACATATCTACTTAGTTTGCTTTTATATCTCATTTATCGCAGGCGGTATGTCGGCGTTTCAAAGCATTCCGTTCAGACATCATTCGTGCAAAGTACACTTTCAAATATTTTTACTCCACAAAAAAAAAAGGAAATATATTTTCGTTTATTTATATTTGTTTCCTCCCTACCATTTACCAGATTTATCTGGACAAATCAAACACAATACGTAGAAGCAAATATCTATACATAAAGCTTACCTAACATAATCACGTTTGCAGTACGTTTTGCCATCTCGAACAAAACACGTACAACTCTCGTCGAGAAATTGCCGACACTCCTGACACTTCAGGCACGCTGCATGCCATTCTAGATCGGGGGCGACACGCAGGATATACTGGTCATGAATTTGGCCACCACAACCCACACACAGTGATAGCCGTTGTTTTTCTGTAAATATAAATAAAAAAATAATTGTTTTAATACAAGTAGGACCATTTTGGCAGCCAAGCCAACGGCGGCAGCGGCAACGCAACGGAATGGTCGGTTGGCCGCGTCCGGCCGGCGGTATGGCGAACGGTTAGTAAATATTTTTGTTTATATTTTGTTCTCAAAATGGACGAAAAACAAAAATTTTATAAAACATGAAGGCCTATTTATATGCTAAACTTGTAGGTATGTATATACCTTGTAGATTTTTCCTTATATACAAAAATTAACAACAACAAAAAAAAGTTGGTAGGTATACATGGCGTTCGTGTCATGAATAATTTATAAAGGCGGAGCAGCAGACCATCTTTGTGCTGCTTCTCCTGCTCTCTCTGTGTTCCGGCTGAATTGGTGTACATTTATTATGTGCTGTTGTATCTTCTTGGTGATATTTTGTGTTTTTTTTTTTCTTCATTTCTTTAGTTTTGTATCTTTTGTTTGAATTCTTTGAATCTTCAGTTCGTTTGAGCCTTATTTAGACTCCATTTTTTATTCGGATAACTTTTTTTTCCTTTGTTGTTGGTTGATT
Organism: Melanostoma scalare; assembly: GCA_949752695.1. NCBI lineage: Eukaryota > Metazoa > Arthropoda > Insecta > Diptera > Syrphidae > Melanostoma > Melanostoma scalare. The sequence goes on from OX456986.1 coordinate 17,010,517, forward strand.
TTGTATACCTCTCTCCACATTTTCGGACTATACATATCCAAATCCAATGCGAATGGAATTTTGATTGCACCCCGCAGTGAATAGAAGTTCGAAATTGAGATTGAATGCGGATCCTGCGCAGACCCGCCTCTGTTCCATTATGGAAGACGCAGGAGAAGAGAAAAATTTCAACCTGAAAACAGGCACACATCTATAGGTATTTTCGCTTATACTTATATGGAAAAAATAAAATAAATTATTTGCACGCAATTCTGTGGATAGCTGCTATACTCTCAAACCTTACAAATAAATTATGTAGGCTGACAAATATCTTGTAGGTACTTTTTTCTTTCCTTACAGATGGGTGTTTTTCTTTTTAAATTGTGAATTTCAGGAGGGAATATTTAAACAAAATATTATTTCTCACCTGATAGTGGATATATGATGGGGTAGCAATGCAAAGTGAGATAGACATGCGAGTATAAAATAGTTACATACTACAAAGCCCTTTTTGCTGCAAGTATAACTGGGTATTGGAAGATTTTAAGACACGTACACCAAAATGGTAGTTAGGTTGATTTATTTTCCTTAGAATTTTCTATCCCGTTTGGGATTTGATGTAAAATGATAAAAAAGGAGTTGTTAATACATACCTAGATAGAAATGCATAGACCACAAAGGGTCTTTAAAGTCTGGCATCTTTAAAAGCTTTTTTTTGCTATAGTTGCGTAGGTAATAAGGGGAAACGCACTAGTATCCGGACAGTGTTAGTATCCGGACACATTGACCTTTTTTGCGATTAATAGATAAATCACACAAAAAAATCCACAAACGTCAACAATGGAAAGTCATTGGTTTCGTTGGAAATATGATTAACTAAAACAATTTGCAAAAAAAAACAAATTTAATAAAATCTTTGCCATTATTTGTGGTGTTCGGGCACTAAAACCAAAATTGAATATGTTTTTCAATGTGCGATTATCATGTGTTTTCAGTACCCGGACAGGGGTTGTTTCTAAAAATGATTGTGTCGGATACTAGATCAGTCATTTTAAGAGACTTATTCATTAAGAGATTTAATCATTTTAAGAGACAAGCATTGTGCGGATGCTCAAAATTGTTCGCTTATCTTATATTTTTAGTATCCAGACAGGGCTTGTCTCTTAAAATGATTGTGTCCGGGATCCGGGTAGGTAGGCACTAAAATTAAAGCGTCCGGATACTAAATTTTGCTGTCCGGGTACTAACGCAAATGGAACTTTTCTGAATTGTGATTTTATTAATTTTAACAGTGATTCCTTTGCATTTAACTTGAACGCCATATTATTGAGAAATGTCTATGTTCTTACAATCAATAAAATTTTCCGCGGTAGCATTTATGGTTACAAAATGGTTTGAAGTCAAAGTTGAGAAAAAAGTTAAGTGTCCGGGTACTAGTGCGTTTACTCTTCGAAACTCTGAGGTTAGAGGTTTTTAATTTGTTTAAAATATTTGGAAGTAGATAAATACATAGCTATAGTGACATGGAAGAAAGGTGTTAAGGGTGCAAGAGTTAGTAAATGGCGTAGTTATAAGAAAGAGAGTAAAGAGGATTATTACCCCAATGAGAACCTACAATTCTACAAGTCAACCAATTAGGTGCTCACTAAATAACGCAAACATTATTATTATTATTATTATTATTATTATTATTATTTATTTACAATTATAATTAGGTACAATTTCTTTAACAGCACTAGCTACAAAGGCTTTCGGTTGGATTTTAACGCAAACAAATTCTGGCATTCTTAGTAAAAATTTTTACAAACAAAAGGTTTCGTATAACTACCCACAAAGTAGTTTTAATCGAATCAAGAAATTTATGTTAATCGAAAAAAAAGAAAAATTTTCTAAAATTCGTCGGTGAAACGAAGATATGGAGTTCAGGTTTACTTGATCTTCTTGGTCTTTCAGAGCTTTTTTAGAATATTCATCCTCTTTAGATTTTTGATTAATACCTACATTTTGTTAAGTATGTCCATCGCGATAGTGATAAAATAGAAATTCGAAAAGGATTTGACGGGAACAAACGAAGGATACTTTAGTACATACGCTTTTAATATAAAGAACCAATCATGCGTATTAATCCAATGTATACAATTAAAGGATTCAGTGAAACGATATACAAATATACGAGTTCTTCTGTCTCAAATGAGCTCATTGATTTTGTTTCTGATATTGACTCAAAAGGCTATAGATAAAATCAGAGCTGCAACAATTGATCTGTTCCAAACACCGACGCTTAAATATCACCCACCCAATGAGCAACGCACAAGTTCAGTTGCTAATCGAAATGTACTAAAAATGAGTTGCATCAACTTATAAAAACAGATGAGACTGGTGTATGATTTTCAACTTTGTACTTTGCAAATATACTGAATCCAAATTCAGGATACAAGAAGAAACTAATTTACAACTGATTATAAACTAGTTGATTCATTAAATGAAACTAATTGGCAACCAATTTGCAGATTTTTTACAGTAAATTTTTTACTATTTCAAACAAATGCAACTTAGTTTTGCATTAGTTTCATCCAAATATTAAAAATAAAAAATGGGAAAATATTTGTTGAATCAATTGTACTACTAAATAAATAAAATAAATAAATAAAAATTGTACTATGTACTAAAGTACCAAAACTGGATTGACACTTAATTGCAAACGAACTTGCAACACTCTATTACTTCAAAGCTTTGAAAAAATGTTTTAAATTTTTTAACTTAAAAGCAAATGCATTGATCTTTAAAGCTTTTGCTTGCTTTCAAAAAGAAAATTTAATGTGAAACTCAAAATACCGTTGCATCGTAGAAAATTACAATAACAAAAAAGATTTTTGTTACTGTTTTTTATGTTGGAGTTGAAAACTGAAATCAAAAAGAGGATCAAGAGATCCAGAGACAGTGGACTCATCATGTGAGTGCAGTGAATTTTATAAGTGTTTTGGTGTAAACCAAAACAAATTTGCGACTTAGAAGGGTACGACACTATCTAACTGAGAGACCGCACTGTCGTACCTGGGCGAAACGCCAATTTTTGTGGAGTAAGGTCACTGGATCTCTTGATCCTCTTTTTGATTACCGTTGCAACGGACAATATATTCTAACCGAAGTTTTGTAAAGTTCAACATTAAGATTAAAAGTCTTCAAAATTCAGTTTTTCTTTTGTAAACGGCCAAGGGTAGATAGAAACACACAGTGTGGCTGATGTGAAAAAAAAATTATTTTTCGAAGTGCTAAATTTGGTGTGTTTTTTTAAAAGTATTTTTAATGTGAAATCCGGCAGTAATCATGGTTTTGAGAGTAAAAATTTTGTTCCTCTGAGATAAGGCCCTGGAATGGACCTTTGAAATATAGATTTTTAAAAGTCAGGTTTTGGATAAAGTTCTCTTGCGGATTTATAATTAAAATTAAAATTTTTTAGGTTAGGTTAGGTTAGGTAAAATGGGCTGACGGTTGATCTTATTTCCGCCACACTTAGATCAATGTAGATCCATTGTGATACCCTGGCGTATTGTAACGTCCTAGAAACCTATGATTTTATGTCTGTTCAGTATTTAACCATTTTGTGGCCTTAGTGAAGTTTAACAGGCTGCCTTTTGGAGCGTCTGATAATTCTTCTAGTTCATTTAAAAAAATAAAAATAATAAATAAAAATATAAAAAATTCCATTTAATTAAAAGAATAAGAAGACCTAAGAAAGGTTGGCATTCTTTATTTTTAAGAAATTAAAAAATAGAGTTGAATGCCACTTCAAAAGCTTAAATAACAAGAATCAAAAGTAATTAGTCTTATTTTAGCTGTCTTTTATTGTATTTCAAGTCAACAGCTAGTACAGAAGGAATTCCTTTGGCGAACCATAAACTTTTTTTGTCAAAAAACATCATACCTATTAAAAGGTGTGAAGAGTTAGAGAGTCTTTTTATTCATCTGTATTCTGAATACTGTATTAGCTAATGGTGTGAAAAACAAAACACGGCGATTGTAGGTAGTACCTACAAAGTAGCTAAGCAAAAAGTAATATACTTTATTGGTTAGTTTATAAAGGTTTAGAGGTTTGGTTTTTAAATTAGCAGCACTGTTTCTATTGATTGTCAATTTGACAGTTGGCGGTTAATTTGCTGTCAGTACGTTTTGCCATTTCACTAATTCGCTTACCTCAGAACAGTTGCATCTGGGTAACGATCATCAGTTTAAAAGTTTAAAAAAATTATTTGAGATTTTATCGACCTTAACCGATGAAATACCAATTTGTAGGTCAAAAATCAACTCTTAACATAGGTGTACGCCCTGGGACCAAGTATGCACCACCTCCTTTAGTTAGCTTATAAAATAAAAAAAAAACTTGCTGCATCGATCAACTTATTGCATACAAAATAAACAACTTAATTTATATATATTTAAATCCATATCTGGAGAATAGAACATTATAAATTCTTATGAAATGAAAAGATTACTTAAGTAACATTTAAATAGTTCATTAAAGAGCTGATTTAAAGTAAATTAAAAAAAAAAAATTTTTACTTGTCCTACCCGTCACAAAAGTACTGTCCCACCCGTCGCCGTCGCAAGCATTGAGAAGCATATTATTTTTGTTTTACGACATATTTGCGTAAATTATGCCTACTAATACTTAATCTGTACAATATCAGGAGCCATATAAAACTAGCTTGTTTAACAAAAGTTTCATATAGTTTCTTGCCTATTGCGAATGGTACAAGTCAACTCGCAAAGGAGAGGTAATTTGATGTCCCACCCGTCACACTTTTTATACCATCAATTTCTCATAATAATAATGATATTTTCATACCTTGATGGTACAGTATGGAATGACTATTCAAATATGTGAAAATGTCAAATTCAGTACGTAAATCGTTGCCGTTTGACAGAAATAAAGCAAAGCGTAGGCAAAAAATGAGTATAAATGTCCCACCCGTCACAATGGAATGACCCTTTTGCCATTGTCTCAAATAAGTTCTACAAATAAGACGCAACTCTGTAGCTGAAATAAAAGGCAGAGCGAACATTTTTCAAGATTTTTCAAGGCTTGCAAAGTATTTCACTCACAATGAGGAAAGATAAAATCATTCCAACTGAAATAGTTGTGTTCTTAATGACAATTTACCATAGGTTCGGTGCTACAATTTGAAGATAAACTACATTTAGACAGAGAAAAAAGAACGAACAAAAACCATTAAAACTTTTGTATCTTCTTGTATCCCCACCTAATCCACCAACCACACCATTTCCAATTCTATTTTTGAAAAACTATTGTGCAAAAAATTCCAACGTCAATTTGGGGAAACGAATTCTTTTCACGAATTATGATCTTGTGTTTTGAACTAATTAAATTGAAATAAATGTCACAAATAATTCTCTCTTCTTATTTAACGTATATTTTCGCATTTCCTTTCCCAGCACCCAGCGCATGTGCAATAAACTGCTTGTTTTGATATTATTGGCGTTGATCTTCGGCGCTGCTATAAAAATACTTCTTGACATTTGTTATTTGCAGCCTTGATATTCTTTGTCATATCCCCACGCCAACTATTGACATAAACTTCATTCTTTATGTCATATTTTTGTTTGACTTTTTGTCTTCAAGAAACGCCAATGCAGGTACTGAGTGGGCGTTTTGAGTGGCGACGACAGTAATTTCGATCATAAAATGTATTTTAAACATGACACTCACGATCATTAAGAAACCCATTTGACATTTTGAATTGTTCTTTTTTGATTTGTCATAATAAATCTGGTTCTGTTTGTTTGTTTCTTTTTTTTTATTATTTGCCTTTGCAATTAAATTCTCGAGAGAGAAAGCTTAGCATGTTTAAGAAATATAAGAAAACAGCGCGCACAAAACTAACAAATCAACTCGCAAATCACGGAAAGAGAAAAAGTTTGTGTCTTTTTTAAATTCTTATCCACGCAATGGAATTCGAAACAACAGCAATAACAATAAAATTCTCTCCAAAATGGCCACAAAAGAGCATGTAGCGCGTCATTCTTTCAAAGCATATGCAACATCCCATCGCATCATCCTTCTTTAGCCCATTACCCACATACAGTAGACATTTTAAAGGCGCCCAAAAAAGTCGTGCTACAATAAAACTTGAAGATATCCATGGAAGGTGCGCGCAACTAACAAAAACTCCTCTGCATGTAGATTCCAACAAAACAAAAAAAAAAACCTTAAACCCAAACCCATACCCAAACCTGCTTCAAGTTTTAAATTTTCTTGTTTGGGTTTCACCATCTGCAGCATCATCTTCAGCATCATCATCACGACATGACGTCCTTATCTCGTCGGAGATCTATCAAAGAGTTCGCTTTGTTCGTTCTGTGTCCCCCATTCGTTGGGAGGATGCAATGCTGTGTTGTGTGGTGCACCTCCAAGGAGGTGGTACAGTCAATTCACCATCCCCCTGCCTCGGATACTTTGGCATCATCCTGTTTGCCAAATGCTAAATTCGATAAGATACATTAAGCAAGGCACAGCCATGTGCGATTCCCGAATAACTACTGTGCGGGGATGGGTGGTTCTGGTGAAGACGAAGACAACGACGATGATCTCTTCGCTTCATGTTGTTTCCAACGGAGTTGGTGTTTCTCATTTTGATGTTGGGATTTGTAGCTATTTTAGATAGGAACTTGGCAAAGAGTTTACTAACCACCCAACTACTGCTGCCAAACACCTCCTCTGGGGCTGATGATATGGTGCGATGGTAAGAGGAGAGAATTGGCTGCTGCTGGGTATAAACTCGTATAGTTGCAGTTGCAGCAATGGACTGTGGTCCTTCTTATTCGTTTGGGGGCTTTGATTTAGGAAATTACCATTGCTGCTGCTGTTGCTGCTGCTGCTGCTGTTGGTTGTGTGTGCCGAAGATAATTTATCTGAAAATGCAGGATTACAAACGTGTAACGGGCGACGTAAGTTTATCCAAACGGATATGCATATTAGTCTTGGAGTCGTTCCACATAGATAAGGCTTTGTTGGAGGTAGGTAGGTAGTAGATACCTCGTACCAGGTACCTATACTTTACTTGCACTGTACGGAAAGTTGACTTACATTCCGAACACGGGGAGTGTTGGCCATAAGAAAAGTTCTTTTGATAAAATGTTTGAATGTTATATACCAAGATGAATGCTAATAGAGTTCACCTGGCATAATGAGAGGTTCAAACGCTGGATTAGTATTACATCATATTTTAGTGTGTGTGTATGGAAATGGATGGTCACAATGAATTATACCCACTTTTTCAAACGAGTTCAATTGAGGTGGTTATAACAGTGAACATGCGACAAATACCCTAATGAGGGTACACATCTCTGAAGCTAATGTCTTTACAGAAACCTTTTAAGACTTTGATCAGGGGACAGATTCTGTAACGTTTTAGACGACTATCGCCTGAATTTAAGATACTAAAAAAACGTGTTTCAGACCCTGAAAAGTTGCAAAAATTTGTAAGACGATAGTAAAATAGCTTTCCACTAACCAATGAAGGCTAGATTATATGAAACAATCTTTTAACGATGCAACCTACGATGGACGATTGATAATCGTCTGAAAATTTACGGAATCTGGGCTCAGGGTATAGTGATAGAAACGGTGAAGAATGAATCTATACAATAGGTCAACAGAAGAGCTCTAAAATCACTGCAAACCGAATACTATGGATTGCTCTGGTTTTGTCCAGCTCTTTGTGTCCAAGAAGTAATTAATAAAGAGCACGGTTTTATAGTTCTCGTGCGTCAGGGTAACTTTCCTACCACAGGAAAACTAAAAGTGGATCAGTATACCCCACGAAACGGATCACTAGTATGAAGCAGTTAAGTGAGAGGATCAGTTAAGTTAGAGATCACAATAGTCGTTACGCCGCGCGGTAAGAAGAAGACGAAAAAGAAGACGAAGATCGCAATTTAGATGCCAACAAGAACAGCTTTGCTAACTTAACGTATCAAAATTGCTTTTAATTCATACTCAAATTTTCAAGCAATTTCAACACATTAGAATGAGCATAGTTTTTAGATCCCTACCGAGCTTATTATATCAGGGATTGAAAGAAACGTACACATTTAACTCTACAAGCACACAATATGCAGTGGATCCAAAATTTGGTCGATCATAGACTAGGAATTGTACGTATGAAGAGGTAATGGCTTATTTACAACACAGCGTTAACGTGCGTGACGTGACGTGATTATGAGAAATATTTCAAAAAAATTTCACGATCGACTTGATCTATCATACAAATCCACAGTAATTTTGAGGTTTCCGTATTAATAATCCGCACATTCCGAAAGGCAATGAAGTGATGAGGTCCCGATCGGCCTTCCTACCTAAGGAATACTGATTACTGACCCGAGTTCAAACCAAATGAAATAGATCCGATTGCTGCTTTGCATAGTTAGGTTAGGTTAGGTAGAAGTGGCTGTCAGCGAATGAGTACATTGCCAGACACACTTAGGCCGCAAGGGCCCATTACCACAGAGATCAGCAAGTTAATCACCTACTGATCTCAGTAACCCGATGTAAGATTAACGAGTTGATCACCCATTTATCTTCCATTACGGGACTAGCCGGTTAATCACCCGCTAGTCGAACCAAGCGGAACTTTTAATGTATTTCGAAAGACTTTTAGGGTCTATGTAAGCTAAATCGCTAGTATCATTGAAGAAAAATTCAACGAGATGAGTTTTCCTCATATGAAGTAGTGCAGGGCATGAGCAAAGAAGGTGTTGAACGGTTTCTTCCTCTTCTTCGTCCATGCAGCCTGGCATAGTATAGACACACGAAATGAAGAACTTAGGTATGTAGGTATACCTTGTATCAAATACGGACCCCATATGCCAAACAGTTTTTATTATAAAAAAAAGAAAACAAAATGGCTACCATCACAAGTACTTGCTGAAAAGGCGGTGTAGCAAATGCTGACCTAAACTCTTGATCCGGTATCATTAGAGAAAAAAAAACAAAGAGTCAAAAGTTACAACACCAAATTTGAGCTTGTAATTTACAGCTACAAGTATACAACCCAGTTTTTTGTTTCATCAAGTACATGTTGACAAACTAGTGATCAAGGCTTTAGAAATTATAGAAAAAAATATTGTAGATAGATCAAGAGTGTTCAAATTGTGTTCAAATATTGCACAGGGATCAAAAACGACTTGTAAATTACAACTGTTTTCTCAAAAAATTGTTGAACATTCTGCTGAAAGCTTCACTATGAACTAACAAAATATTGTTAAAATCTTATCCTTTGGCTACTATCGCATTGTGCTTTCCTCTCAACGACAAAAGTGAAGAAGAAACAACTTGTAAGAAATATTACACGCAAACTTTTACCCGTAGAATATTTTCAAAAATTTAACAAGTTTTGTAAATCTATTTCGGTGAAATGGACATTCACAAATTATTTTTACTTTAATAAGTTTGTAACTTGTAAATTACAACTTAAATTTTCTGTTAGTTAAACAGAAAAGTAAAAAAAAATTCCCATAAATTTCCCTTTGTGAAATACAACTGCGAAATTGTGAACAACGACTTTAGTGAAACTACATTAATGAAAAAAGTTAGAAGTTTGATAAAAAACGCTTTTTTTATAATTTACGCGCACTTCAAGGGGTTATGACTACCCTTATAATGTTAAGAACACAGTGCGGGTGTTAGGAAATAAGGAAAGGATAAGAAAGGAGATGCCGATGCACATCACTCTTGATTTTCTGTACATTATATTGCGTGGGAAAAATTGAGTTGGGTAAGGCATTCTACATCCGAGTGGAGCGGCTAAAATATGAATCTCTATACTTAACTGTACGACCGAAGTTGGGCTGCAGAGAGAACTGATGAGCATTCCTTGCGAGGCGGGTGTTGCGGCTTAATTGTTTCAGGGGAGGAATGCAACTGGCTATTTCACTAGAGCACTGTTTGTAAAAAAAAATGATAAAAGAGAGAGAGAGACAGGTGACTTTTCGACGATGTTCAAGAGAATCAATCGATTCTACGATTGAACTATCACCTATCAATTTTAACGCTCTATTTTGTACCCTATCAAGAAGGTGCAAGGATGTTTGAGAAGCACCTGACCAGATATGGGAGTTATACTCCAGTTTTGGGCGGATGAAGGCCTTATAAATTGTAGCCAGATCAGAAGGGGTGAAGAACTTCCTGCATCGTCTCAAGAAACCTAAGCATCTAGCAGCGTTTTTGGCGACTTCAAATATGTGGTCATTCCAACGAAGATCATCGCTTACACACATACCAAGTACTGACAGCTTTTCGGTTTCTTCGATGCATTTATTAAGTGGGTATCAGACTTGAAGCCATCCAACACAACTTGTATTGAACGGTCGGAAAGGTAGTTTCTAATCCAACGAAGAAGAGACTCATCGATACCAAAAGCACGCATTTTAGATAAAAGAGCCTGATGCCAAACTCTATCAAATGCTTTAGAAATATCAAGTGCAATAATCTTACTTTCTCCAAAACAATGTAAAGATTGGTTCCACTTTTCGGTGAGATAAGCCATCAAATCACCAGTGGACCGTGTGCTACGAAAGCCGTACTGACCGTCATTAAGAAGCTTTCGTTCTTCGAGATATTTCATAAGTTGATGGTTTATCAACGTTTCCATGACTTTGGAAAGAAGGGACGTTAGTGCAATTGGACGGTAATTGGAAGGGGAGGAAGATTCGCCTTTTTTAGGGACCGGCTGGATAAAATGCAGTTTTCCATCTGCTCGGAAAAATCCCAGCAGAATAGGAAAGATGGAAAAGTTTACGCAGTGGTTTTGCCAGCGTAGAAGAACACCTCTTCAGAATAACGGAGGGGATACCATCTGGACCAGCGGATTTATGTATGTTGAGATCTTTAAGGACTCTCGCAACCGAGCGAGTTCGAAAAAATATCTGCTTCATCAAAGAATTTGCAGACTCGAGCTCAGGTGGAGCCAATATGCTATGAGGAAGTGTCGAGTTGGCAGCAAATTGAGCTGTCAGCAAATTGGCTTTGTCGATGGAGCTGACATACGGAGAGTCATTGAAGACGAGCGTTGGGACCGATGACGTGGTCGAGTTCTTAATGTTCTTGACAAAAGACCAAAAGTTTTTACTTCCTTTTGGACACAATAGTATTTTTTGCCTTACTTTTTGGTCATGTAAAAACTTAGCCCTTTGTATTTGAGCATTACAGAAATTTCTGGCCCGTTTGAACAAATTTCGGTTTTCTACAGTAGGGTTATCTTTAAATTTTCGAAAACTACTTTCTCGATCCCCAATCGCCTCTTTAATGTTGCACCGGGATTAAAATGTTTTGTAATTTACACCTGAAATTTTATAATATTGTTACACTTGGTACTGAAAACATGAGTATGATCAAGCAAAACATTGTTAAAATACTGCCTCTTTCGCTGCTATCACTGCTGCAAAGACATTTTTCTTATAAAAGCGAAGCAGAAACGAACTTGTAGGAAAAAAACCTTAACTTTCACTTGTAGAATATTTTTACAAGCTTAAGACATTTTGCAAATATATTCTCTTTGATGAAATGAAAATGCACAAATAAGTTTGTGACTCATGAACGCTTAGAATTACAAATTTTTCAATGTGGTGAAATATTCCACTGAGCTTCAATGCTTTCGATTAATGTTGTTGAAGTAATTTGCTCATTCACCGAATTCCGAAAGCTCTTCTAGAACTATACTTTTATACAATATTTTTGTTTTCAACGTTGCTGCGAGTTGGTTTTACATTTCACTTTTAAACAAGCCCTTCGCACCCTTCATGTGGTAAATGTCAAAGTTATAAAACTCCAAGGTCATTGAAGTGCTTAGACTAGTTTACGACTTCATCATTCCTCTAAAACTTAACACGATTTTTATAAGCTACTGCTACAATATAAATATCACTGTATAGCGCTTTTGCCGACGGTGAATATGGAAAAAGAAAAAACCAAATAAATTTTTAATGACCGAAATTGCTGCCAACACGGGCATTGTCTAACTGGAAATTATTATTTTTTGTTTAAGTTAACATGCAATCACCAACTAACGATTGGTACACGTCTTTTGGTGGATTCCAATAAATCACCAAATGATTTCCTAGAACAGTGGCAGATATTCACGAATCATCCTATTGACAATCTCCACGTTTCCTTGATTAGTTTTCTTAAATGACTGATGATGATTAACATGGCTTTGCAATTTTATGTGTTGTTAGAATAGACAGATGCCTATAAGAAAAAATCGACACACGAATTTAAATGTAAACAAAATAGACAACCGCCATGTGTAACCTTCCTAATGAGGTTATTAATTTTGAAGAAAACTTTAGGAAGGTAGTTTTTTGTTTTGTTTCTTGTTTCTCCAACGAATGACAGAAACGAAAGCCAATGGGGCGATACTTTAATGGCTTGACATGTATGTAGCTTCTATATTTTGAGAAATTGATGGATTGAACTTATAGATTTTTGTGAATAATTTTTTTCTTTATCTCCATCAGGCCGCTCCTTCAGAAGCATTTTGAAAGCGATGCGATTCGCGATGAGATGTCAAATTTATCAGCATTTCTTTTTTGTGATGGATTATGTGTGTTTATCGGTTGTTGGTATCTTGTACGTAATCTTTCATGGACCATTCAAAAAAGCAAAAGAAAGAACAGAAACAACGTCGTTAAAAAAAAATTGAGTTTTTTCCAGTTTGAGAACCTTTTCCATAGCTTATAATTTCAACAGGAACACGTTACACCAAAATCATTAAGCGCGTTCAAAAAAATTCATTGCTTTACTAACTATGCACATGTGTAGTCGACACACAAGTGGTAGGTATATTTCAACGGTCTTCCTATGATCTTCTCTCTTTGAAGCACAACGGTAAGTTAATTGCTTTATTCAAATTTGAATAATACTTCCCTAGACCATCTTCTGTAGGGGAAAAAATATGATAAGACCAACTATATCTACCAACACTTCACGCAGAGTCTCTCCATTTCCATCTGCCATTTTAATTGTGCCCACCACTTAACCGCACTATAGACTGACTGGCTAAAAAACCGCGATCAAAAACGGAAAACTGACGAAAAACAAATGTCATCGCATTAAAGTGAACAAAACGTTATTCGCTTTCCGCGTTCCACCACAAATAACCGCATCACGACACAAGAAGAGGAGATGTCGCATTACCACCATTCGCGCCACAAGTGCATATATTTGCGGCAACATTTCAATTTGACATAATGAGATATTTCTTTAGTACAAAACGGCAACCTGGTAGTGCTTTGGCTGTCTTTGAGTTGCTTGCGTTGAAGCGCACAGCAGCACCAGTGACGTTCGCACCTATTAACCGGCTCCGAGAGCTCATAACTCTTACTTCATTACCTAATTAGAAAAAGAGAGAAGGGAAGATATGTTTCCGGAGAGCTCGAAACGAAAACGATGACTTCTTTTTCGTGACCATGTGACATTTTGCATGTAACGCTAGCGCTTGCGCGCAGATATATAGATCAGATAGGACATTCGATGTTGGGATAATTGCTGCTTATAACTCACCGCACAGCGTGAGGCTGCTGCGAGGCGTCTTTCTTACGATGGCTTCTCTTGTTAATTTTTTGTTTGTTTTTTTTTATTTTATTTTGTTTTGTTTTAATTGGCGAGTACGCGTTTTTGCCCAGCAAATAAGAGTGGCCGAGTCGCGAGCGTTAACCAGAATCAAATAAAATCCCAAAACCCAAGTATAAAAATCCACGAACGTGTTTTCTTTTGTGGTCTGCGTGGACGGTCTATGTTTCTGCATGGGGCTATAAAACCCGAAAAAACATACACAGTGTCCGTTGAGGCAAGTGTCAGGAAGATAGAAGGAGAATGAAAACGCGCACAGGAATAAAATTCTTTAATTAATTACATCGGATGGAACTCAAAGAGACCGCAGTCGATTTCCTTTGACGATGTGTGACCATAGGTCATTGATGGTTGTTTTTTCCTCAGATCCTTGTTGGGTTTGTTTGTTTTTTGTTTCTTTTTCCTTTTTTTGTTTGCTTTTTGTTTTATCTTGGGTCCTAAGATATGCTGATGAGGTGAGATGCTGGACTCTATGCACAAAGACGCGATGATCGTAGGTGATAATGATGCGCTGATGATGGTGGTAATGATTGTGGTATGGAAATTTGTCAGCGCGCTTCCAGGGCGGATGAAAAGAGTTTAAGCCGAAGCGGAGAAACACGAAGACGGACTATGTTTAGAAAACGATTAAAATAAGACATGGGAAACACAAAGGGTCCATCCGCTGGTGACAGTTGTCAAGTTCTTTTTTTGTTTTTATCAAAGACGGTACCGTCATTGTATATAAGTGTTGTGATGGCAAAGGCGGTGAGGCGCCTTCTCATATCACTAATGATGCACTTCACTTGAAATAAATTATGGGTTTCAGCTTTAAAAAATAAAATCATTTTTATTAACCTCTCAAAAGGCCGCATTTAAATTTAACGATTCACAATGACGAGTCAGTGAGCAATGTGACATTTTATGATGCACCGAATGAGTGATGATGTGGTCGATTGATGGTTGTGTGTGGTGAGAAAAATTTCAACGGAATTTATTTTTTTTACTTTTTTATTATTTATCTGAGGAATAAATTAGTCTTCGAGATGAATAAGGGGTAATTTGTCTGCGAATTAAAACTTTTCGCAAAGTTGTTTGCCCGCATCAGGTGATTTAATGGCAGCGTAAATGAGGCATGTGATTTTTTTTAGGCTTTGTCACTTTATTTACAGTACGATAACCTCTTGAGAAAGTTTAATGGCTCTAAACAAGGCCGAACGAAACAATAAGTCACTTGTCAAGTTTTGCGTCGTGACAAACTTCTAGACAACAATTGACAGCATTTTAAGAGTTCATTAGCATAAAAGTGTTGAATTTGCAAAGTTTGGCCGACTTTCTATGCTTATTTTCGTTTGTTTTGACATCACAGACATCACTTGCTTTGTCTTCACGATTAAACTATGCAAAACATACTTTTATGCCATTCGGTGGTGCTTTTGGCTCCCAAAGTGTTCTGACATTGAATTTGGCTTTCACGTATGACGTATCCAATGCAAATCAAAGACAATTTGACAGCTCTTTACTGTCAGGCGTGTACTAAAAGTGATGATTTATAGCAACTTCTGTTCAGACATGGTGACAGCTGACAGCTAAGATACCCGTGCAGAATGAAGTCCCTCACCCAACACAGATTACATTGCAAGCAGTGAATTCTTAAATCAAACAAATTTTTTAATTTGGAACTGAATGAGCCCACCCAAAGTAGCTGTCTTTTGTAACACTGTCTAATGAAGTTATAGGTCTGCGGAGAGAAATTTCATTCCAAGATCAAAGGAAATTTACACACCTATCAGTAACTTATCCGTCACACTGACTCAAGAAACGCTCTTCCTCAACACAAAAGATCACAAGTTAGGTCTGCCGCTGTATAAGACACAAACTCACCATAAAATTTATAATCAAGTTTTTATTTCAGATTGCGCTGAGAAAATAAGTATTTCCCCTTCGAACAATCACCAATGCAACCAAAGATTGACCATAGCTTTTGGCGCTCCGATCTGTGAAGCTGTGAAGTGAAAAAATTTATCACAGCTTCACCGAAAACTCGATTCTCGATGAATGAAAACCAAATCTCTAATGTCAAATTTTTTTCATATGATAAATTTCTTTTCATTGCCGGTATGAGTCGGTGAAAAAATTCAATTACGAATAATTTGCAGCAAAACTCAACCGCGGAAAAATCCAATTGGAAAATGAGAGACAACTGTCAGAATTTATCATTTAGAACGTTTTAGTACTTTTTAGAACACAGTTTGAGAACTACTTTTCATTTTGAGATCGGGAAGGGCTTAGAGTGGGTTCGTGAAGTGATAAAATGAAAAAAACCGGGGTCGATCTTCCGCCTTTTGAAACCAACTCATCACAGTCTGAAAACAAGTGTTTATGTATGCGTTGCGCTAAAAAAGACTTTTCAATTGCGAAACATCACCAAGGCAACCAAGGCTTGACTGTGAGTCTGCCGCCTAGAACGCTCCAGGTGTACCTTCCGATTTATTCAACACAAACTCACCATACTTTTTAAAAAAATAAGTTTTTATTTCGCCGTCGCGCTCAAACTTGAAACTACTTCAAAAAATCGCTAATGCAGCAAGAGATTGACCTCCACTGTGGCATTTAGAACGCTCCGGTTCAACAAAAAAGCGCCTTAGGACGGGGTGGATTTCCCATTGAATAAAACACAAACTCACCTCACTTTGCAATTAAGTTTTTATCTCACGTTACTATGAAGAAATAATTATAAGAGGCAAAGCCCAGCGAGTTGGGCTTTGAACAATACTTAGCAAAACGGAAACTTGAATGTAATTCTTACGTCTTTTCAAAAAGTTGACAAGGGAATGTCCGCTTCTGCAAAAGCAATTACCTAGTTTACAAAAAGTATCCCTCTAATGACTTCTGCAGAAGTTGCTTAGATGACGAGGAGGAAGAGACTATTCCACACCTCCTCTGCTCATGTCCTGCACTCTCCTTTAAAAGAAAACGGCATCTAGGAAAATATTTCCTTGATGATCTAAACGATCTGGCGAACACAGATATCCTGCATCTCTTTCGCTTTATCAAAAGCTCCAAATGGTTTTGTTTTTGGACCTAATACTGATTTAAGTGTGTCAGTTGTTGTGCTGACAGCCATTTCAACCTAACCTAACCTAACCTTACAAAAAGTATGCATTTTCGGAACAATTCACTTATCTAGCTGTTCGATGGGCGGAAACAGGCTCATTGTTGACTATACAAAGTTTTTTCTTTTTCTTAGCACAGCCGCACACTTATGTCGAATGAATACTTCTTAGACGATTCATCAAAGCATCTTTTGGCTGTATACAAAAAAGATTATAATCTTTCCCAAATGAGAAACTGATTCGAACAAACAACAAATTTTTCTCCACTTGACAGACACTGCCCACAAAGATTGATGTCTTCAACCTGATTAATTTGATATCCGAGACAGAAAAACAAAACAACAAAACTACTATAAGCCTACATTCCTTTCGATCACATTGGGGTACGGTCTCGAATCGATCGACGTATGTCAGTCAACGGCAATGCTAATCACTTGGAATCCACAATCGGAGATCGGATTATGGATTTCTACGTTCGCGCAAAACCTGCATATGGAAAGGAGACAACGAACTCCTTCATACCCGCCATAAAACATCGCACATCATCGGTCGCAACAATTTCACGGCATTTCTTCAAACGAAAGCTTAACCCTTGCTGATGCGGTACTCGCTGCCGTGCCACCGGCGGCGGTAAGCACCTTTCAAGTAAACAAACAGTTGACTACACCAGGTCACACACAAAACCTGGACCAGTAAAATAGTTTCGAGAGTTTAACAACCAAGAGATTATGACAGCGCAGTAGGTTAGGTACCCTAAATGACGTAACAGCAGTATTACACCAGGTATTCGTTATAAGAGAAGTTAATAAAGCGTTACAAGTTCAGCAGTGCTTTTTGTTGTTGCTGTTATAATTCTTCTTTTTCTTGTAAACCCCCAACCGAGCTGTCAGAGGTGTGATGTCTGTGCAAATGTCAGCATCGCAACAAAGATATCTAAGCAAATCCGCCAAACAATAATATTGACGTCTGACGTGCATTCGAGAGCTAATATTTGCACTTCACATGTCAGTCAGATTGTGCTGTAGACGCTATCGCATTATGACAGGTATGATGTGCGTGTGCGCGCACGCGCACATTACAGCCGTCACAAGTCACAACTCTTGATTGCAATTTTGTAATATAGACAGTCTCCGTCTCAAGTCTCAAGTCCGCATTGAGGCTGGCTTGAGTGATCTACTTTGACCATAGTTCGAGCAATGCGGGAAAGCAGTTTCTTCATTCTCTTATGCCACGTTTGAGATGTTTTTCTGCTTTAGCGGTATTAGTATGCTCTCGCAACATGTTCCATGGTGTTCAACATTCCTTTTCGCCAATGTGCGCACTGCAAAGTGTTATGTGTGTACACAAACAAGAGAAAAATTCACGCGCTCCAGCTTCGTGGAATCCATGTTTGGGAATTGTTAGAGCGCGGCAAAAACACAAGTCCTATATCCCCCCCTTTACTGCGCGTGCACCTATATATAGTTTATATTTGCAATTGTGCAACCGCACCACTGCAGCGAGGTTCAAAAGGTTTTTTGGCTTTGATGTTATACCATATGGCCAGATGGACATTCTTCCTTTCCGCACATGTTTGCTCGAGTAAAAAAAAAACTTTACAGATTCTGTACAAACAATATGTGACGACGAGGACAGACACAGTGTATGCGAAGTTTAGCGAGTGTGAAAATCAAAAACAGAAAAAAAGCAAAATGGTGTTTGACAGTTTGCTGTGATACCAAGCATCTGGTTGACATCTTTCGGCATACCTACTTGCGAAAAGAACACCGGACAGCTACAGAGAATGAAATGAAAGGCTTTATTAAAAAAGTTTAGTGTTCGCGAATGGATAGTATCGACGAGAAGCAACTGCTTTAAGAATCACTTCGACAAATTTGCTCCAATTGTTGTACTTTAAGGAATTCGCTCATCGGAAGTTTAACTAAACGACCGCAAGAGGAAGCTTTAGGACTAGCAATTAATTGTTTTATTATTCCATGTAAAAGAAGCTGGAGGAAAGTGTTCCCTCAGAGCCAAAGAAAAGTCGTTACGACCGAGAAGCGTCGTGCGTATTGTCTAATGAAGCCCTTTCCCAATCAAGTTTATTGACTTGAAGTTGCTCGACCTATGAGTGCAGCTCTCAAATATCTGACACTGACACTACTTGCTTCCATACTAAAGGAAGTGATCCGTAATTTCATTGTTGTCTCTAAACGTTTTCCAAAAGTTTTTTAATTTCCTAATTGGCAGAAAGGGAGAGCGAACAATTAGGTACTTCACAAACTTTAAAGAGTTGCATTTATTTATTGTTTTTTTTTTTATCTATGCCGGATATTTCCAGACTAAAGTTTATCGCCTTGAAAAACCAAGTGTTTAGCCGCCATTTTGGGAAAATGGTTATAAGCAATTTTACAACACATAGAAAAATAAAGTGACATCCCCGGTCTACAAGTCCGTGGTTGAAAGCGGACGATAGCAGACTTCGACCAGAAACTGTATTTTGTTTTAACAACAAATTGCCTACAAGAACAAACTGCCCTACAAGATCACCTCAAACCCTTTGTGAAGCAGGGCTCACATACAAATAGTCTCCAGATAACAAAGTGAAAGAGATAGAAACTGAGAAAGATATAGAGATAGATAGATAGATAGATAGATAGATAGAGAGAGAGAGAGAGAGAGAGAGAGAGAGAGAGAGAGAGAGAGAGAGAGAGAGAGAGAGAGAGAGAGAGAGAGAGAGAGAGAGAGAGAGAGAGAGAGAGAGAGAAAGAGAGAAAGAGAGAGAGAGAGAGAGAGAGAGAGAGAGGAGAGAGAGAGAGACAGGCAGACAGACAGACAGGCAGGCAGGCAGACAGACAGACAGGCAGGCAGGCAGGCAGACAGACAGGCAGGCAGGCAGGCAGACAGACAGGCAGGCAGGCAGACAGACAGACAGGCAGGCAGGCAGACAGACAGGCAGGCAGGCAGGCAGACAGACAGAGACAGAGATCGCATACCAAGATGCTGTTGAATGTTTACTTGGAAAACACAGTCTCTTTTGTTTCAACAACAAATTTACTTTGTAACGCTAGCTGGCCTAAAAGATCCCCTTAGACCCACGAAGGGAGAGAGAAAGAGGGAGATCATAAACCAAGCGTTTATCCAGACACATCAGAGGTATCGAATATTTATTTGAAACACCACTGAGACAAACTCTCAGACAGGAGCTCTAAATGCGAAAATGAGTTTCCTTTTGTGAGCAACAATCTTCATAAAAACTGCATTAAAATAGCAGTGATATATGCGAGTTGAGTCACTATTTAAATATAATAACAATCTCTATAGTGCCACAAATCAAAGTGATAAGAGTTTTATTTTATTCCGCGCACTGAAACCAAAATCCTATAAACTAAATTAGCATTTTATCGGTTTATTCCTTTTTATTCGAAGATATCCTTTTTCAAGCCCTCAACTCGCATTCCTTATTCCTGATTCCGAATCTATCAACTTCCACAAGCCACAAAATCCAATAAAATTCCAATCAAAATATAAATAAAAAAGGCCCGTCTCTTGCCGCATGCAAATTAGAAATTCGTTTTGTTAATTAATTTATATTATATTTTTATTTTCTTATTCAAGTGTGAGTATATATGTGTGTGCATTTGTGATGTGAACCGCTCTGCACTCACATTCTGCAGTTCATAGTCGTATACCGACAACGACCTGCTGCCACCGCAGCCGTCCGTCCGTCGCGTCGGTCGGTTGCGTGTTTAGGGGTTTGAATTGAAGTTTTTTGTTTATTTCTTATTTTTATTCGACAAATTTATATTTAATGAGATCCATAAAATTTGAATTTAAGAGAGAAAAAGCCGCCACCCGAAGACCCGCGATCCCGAATCAGGTTGTGAATGTTTTTTTCTCTTCACTTTTTTTTTTCTTCATTTGATTTCGAAGGCGAATGAGCCTAGGATACGACTTTTTGATTCTCTCTATGGCGCTGAGGCGGACTTTTTTCTTTTATAGCTTAAGCGAGTTGGCGAGCGGTTTTGAAAGTCGGTATGGGCGTTTGATGGCACATAAAAGCATAAACAGTCCTCAAGTTGCAACTTGAACCGCGCACGTTGGATCATTATGGACGCGCACGGCATTGCGGCTAAATTTGCTTTTATCATGGATGAGGTGAGCGCTTCTTCCTTGGAGATGTTTTGTTTCTGTTTTTTTCTCTCCTTATTTTTGTTTTTTTTTTTTTAGAGGATTCCGTGATATTGAGACGTTTCTCATTGAAATTGCTTGAAATGGGGAGCTTACAGCAGCCAGGTAGGAGATTTGTGTGGATCGTAGTCCAAACGCGGACGAGGACACTTCATGGGTGTTCTATGGTAGTGATAAAATTAGCAGGCCATCTTTTAGCTGGTGCGGAATGGCATTTTTTATACATATAGTGTTATTGCAAAGGCAACACGGGGTACGGTTGCTTTCTCATTAGAATGGCATTTCTATTAGGGGCTTATAGATTTATGACCGCCAATTGAGGCAGGTTGTAAATAACTTTGGAGCATCTTGTTTGGGATCTAATGAATTTAAATTTTTGGCGAGAACCTTTTGTAGAGGCGATGTTTCAATTCAACCAAGGTTTTTATTGACATTATAGTGTTGATAAGTGAAGTGCTCAGTAAAGATTTGTGGGTTTTATAACCACATGGAGAATTTATAGGAACCTTGAGAGTTTATAGGCAACTGATGATCATGACTTAGAAAAGAATTTTGTATTTTTTTCTTCACGAAAGTGCTGATTTGTGGACTCTTTAATCTAAATAATGAAAATGACCATTCGCTGCGTACCCCAAGAGCGGATCGCTAGTGTAGAGCAGTTAAGTGGGAGATCTGTCCTTCGTGATCACGATGCTCGTAACATCGGAAAACGAAGCAAAATGAAAATGACCATTGATAAAGAATAGGTAGATACGAAGGAAGGTTAAGGAAGATCACTAAATTGGAGTCGAGGAAAACAATGCAAATTTCTTAGATTTTCAACAGTAACAGAAGCTCCCTTTTGGAGCCGGACTGAACGGATGTGAAATATGCTGCAAAACATAGAATTCCTTTGCAATTAGATTCACAGCTAGCTATTAGATTCCTTCTTTTTCCACGGTGCTCTCAACCCCACGTGTATAAATGGTTAGCGCTTCGAACTTTTACGAAGTTGTTCGAGGTCGCTCAATAGCTGAGTAAAATGCACCAGAACACCAGCCCACTTAAATCTCGCTGCTTTCGTTCCAAGACTTTTTGATACTTCTTACTTACTTATGGGCATAACAGTTCGTGGTGAACTTGAGTCCCAACCAACATCTTTTTGATACACGATACATCAAATCATCTTCCGCGTGCGCAGATGAAATTTGTGTAAAATTATGACAAGCGGCAAGCAATTTTTTGGCTACTGGTTTTCAATTCCAACATTTTTCTTCTCTCATGGGTTTACCTTCGTGAGACCTCACTTTTCATTCTTTTATTTCTGCTGACAAATTAATTTCGTTCAAAAAATAAATTAACACTCATTAGAGGACCAGAACTGCGATGCTGTGACAGTGCCAAGCTATATGCTGTCATCGTAAGGGGTAAAAATGAAAGACGAAAAGATGGTGATCAATTCCTAAGAGTCACGCCTGCGAGCGAGCGCCGGCCGGCGGCCAAAGCGACCACCGTCACTTTAACTGCTGCTTTACCATCACACCAATCTCCCTTTGAAGATCTCTTCCTTTGTTGTGAGTGTGTATGGTGGTGGAATACCCGGCGAGTTGATGATACGATCGCCCGCTGTGATCTTACACCTTAAAAATGCTTAATGTGCGATACACTAACAAATGAAAAGGCAGCGCAATGTGTCCTTACTCCTACTACCTTTTATATCCATTTTTTCGTTTTTGCTGGTCACTTTGTCGCAAGGAAAAAATATGAAAGACTGATCAACGTTATGTTGTGTTTCGTCATGATATCACCACGATCATACATCATCCATTCGTTTTTTTTTTTGTCTTTTCATATCAGAATGGACACAGATATCCCCCCATGAATCACTGCTATAGCAGTCCAGCGCAGCGTCCAGCTGAATTGAACTGCTATATGTGTAGCTGCACCTTATTTGAGTTTCTTTCTTTTTTTTTTTTTATTCTTAGTGCTTCGTCTCATGGCGCCTTAACCTGGTTGTGAGTCCTTATCTCTTCACTGGCGCGACACTTTATTCCTTTCGTTCGTTTTTTCTTCCGACTTCTTTTTACTTGTCCATACGTCTATCTATGACCCTCAGACTTGCAGTTGATGGTGATGGCTGAAGCTGATGACGGTGTTATAACCTACCATAGTCCCTATGGAGGAACTTGTCTCTTTTTTTTTTTTTTTTTTTTGATGCTGTTGTTGTTTTGTAACTTCAATTTTATAGTGTTCGAGACAGCATTTGCTTTTGGTTCTTTCTTATATGGGCACGATGTAAAGGTCTTTTGGTTAACCTCTAAAATGAAGCTTGCCATATATGTATAGTGGGAGAAGGAGCACTACAAAGCACTGTGATAACTTTAAATGTAAGTCTTTTGTTTAATTGCGCGAGTACGACTCCTTTAATTTAATCTTATAGTGGCTACGGAAAGGTAGAATTGTGAAATCGAAATTACTGTGAGAAAGATAACACGTCTTAAGTAGCGCCTGTCTCTGTCTGATTGTTTTTGCCTATTTTCTTTCTTATGCATAAAAAAAATGTAAATATTTTCTTGTTGACGGGAATTTCTTTATTGTGAAAAGTTGTTTGAAAATGATTTTCTTAGGTAGGGTCGAATGCCCCCACTAATAAATTGGAGACGAGGAATCTCCATCATTAAGCGCCTCTTGGAAAAGACACTTTAAGGATGATGATGACATCTAAAGGTTTGGTAGTTAAAAACATTCAAAATATCAAGAAGAGGTAATATAGATCGAAAGTTTAATAACTTGAGTCAGTCGTTATTGGGTGGAAAGTTATAATATGCATTGTACTCGCTTAAAACGATTCATATGCGGAATATCTTCGCAATTTGTACGAGAACCTGCAATAACAAAAGATTAAGGGTACTGAATATCTGTCCTGAGGTGTTCCAGTCTTAAGTTCCATCCACCACCTTCTTGTTCTCATCCTTTATTTTCTATTTTCTATGTTGTATTGACAGATAGAAAGAGTATTTGATTGTACGTCATGACTCATGACTCATGATACTACCCAAAGTAACTAAACATACGAAATGCCGATACCGATACCGAGTAACGAAAGTAACTAAACATGCGAAATACCAACCCGAGTACCAAACTACCCAAAGTAACTAAACATATAACATACGAAATGAAGATACCGATACCGAGTAACGAAAGTTTCGAAAGTAACGAAAGTAACGAAAGTAACAAAAGTAACGAAAGTAACGAAAGTATTCAGTACAAAAGAGAATACTCGTTACTGAGTAACGAATACATACCATTTGCTACAGCACTAGTCATGAGAGAGTTCCAAGACTTGTTTGTAAGTTGTTCTTTGCGAAGGTTATGAATTACTACAAAATAAAAAATGGCGTATGACTTACAAAATTGCTTTATATTTGAAAGCAGAATTATTCCCGAAGTGTCATACGCCAAGTTGAAGTTCTATATTCAATCTTTCAATTTTCCTTCCATCATTCATCTTCGACCCCCCTTCTTCGACCTATCTTCTTTCTTCAGCAGTAATTGAAACTAATATATCTGACCACTTCACAACCTTTTATGGTACAAAAGAACATATACGGGAGACAAACACAATTTGCGAAACACTAACAAAAATAAACTAAACAAAAGTAAACCAACTTATACAACAAACAAACTGGGAAGAAATTTATGAAAACGAAAACGATATTGATCGAATTTTCGATGAATTTGTTGCCAAAATGATGAATATATACGACAATTCAATTGAAAAAGAAATAAGAAAAAAACGTCATAACAAAACCTAGACAGCGCCACATATACTCGAACTTTGCAAAAAAAAGATGAATTATACAGAAGATGGAGAAGTAATATAAGAAATCAAATTTAAAAAACCAAATATAAAAAATATAGAAGCTACGTCAACAAAAAGATACAATTACAGAAGTAAAACTTTAACAAAGCAAAATTAGCAAACGCAAAACGTGATCCTTAGAAAACCAGGAATATTAGAAACGAATTCCTGGGTAGAAATAAATCATCAACAGATGAAATAATAGAAAAAAACCTCTCCAAACAATTTGCTGATTTTTTTTTAACACAAGCGTCTAAGATCGCACACATACATATGTGATCATAAAACTTCTAATAAAAAAAAAAACAAAAACTTCTAATCAAATGAACCAATATTTTGCTCAAGAAGCAGATGAAACTGAAGTTTTAAATATACTTTGCTTGCACATTGAACACGGACAAAAGTCCAGGAGCTGACAGAATAAGAGCGTGTGATCCTAAAATTAATGCTATTTGGCTATCCCCTATCATATAAACGGTTATTATCAACCGAAGTCTAATGCAAGGATGCGTTCCAAGTCTTGAAAACTTCAGTTATTCGTCCGATCCACAAATGAGGAAAAAATAATAAAAGCCAAAACTATAATACACCTTTTGAATCCTGCCCGTTGTTGAAAATGTCTGGAAGAAATTATCGTAAGACGTCTGAGCAAATTTATTGAGAAGTACCACCTTATAATTAATATGTTTTCCAAAAAGGAAACAGCACAGGAAAACTCCTCTGCAACTTTGTAAACATGAGCCTCAATAAAAATCATCACGTGTTGGTAATGTTCGTTGACTTCAGCAAAGCATTTGACACGTTTGAGTCACGAAAAGCTGCTTGATGAACCCTATAAAATTGGCATCACAGGAACATTATGGAAATGGATGGCAAGCTTCCTCAAAAGAAGAACTGTTAAAGTGAAAGTTACAAGTTCACTGAGTAAAGAAAGGGTCTGTACTCATGGTGTACTACAGGGGTCGAAACTTGGTCCAGTTCTCTTCATACTTTTTACGAATGCGCTCCTGCAAGTTTTCAAGAACAGCACTGTCTTAGCATACACAGGCGACATAGCAATAGTTGTACGACATAAGTATCTAAAATCCGCAATTGCTAACATGCAACATGAGTTTTATGACTTTGGATCGGTCGTTAATGCCAATAAAACGAAGTTAATGCATATCCGTACGCCAAGTCAGCAAGAGGAGAGAATTGATATTTTCCATCAAAATCCAAAATGACCAACTTGGAAAAAAAGTGATCCCATTGAATTGGTTAAAGCAATCAAATATCTTGGAATCACAATTGACGATCACTTCCTTATAAATAATTTACGGCTAAGCATAAAAAGTTCAATGTTTGCACTCTTTTACTTCGAGAAATACTTAACAAAAGATGTTCAAAAACAAGTTTAATTATCCTTGGTTGAATTGTTAGGTATAGCATACTGGCATAGATAAACGCATTGAAGACACATATTGACAAGCTTGCTTGAACCGAATAATCAAAATAATCAACAAAAATTATCCATACTTAAAATTTTTAAGATGGCAGCAGTCATAGGAAATAGAATACTATGATGATTAAAGGTTTCAGCAACGTATTATACAAAACATCAACACTAGAAGACGGGCAGGGTCTCTTTGAAATTCCAGCTGTATACAACAATTATGGCAGCAGACAACTCTGAGTTATGCTATCCCATCGATAAAATGAACCAGATTCCGCAGCAAATTTAAAAAATATCCAAAATTTCAAAATACGAAAAAAAACATTGTATAACAAAAATTTGAATTAGTTCAGTCGGCGGGTAAGATAGTATCGCTAACAGAACGAAACAAAAACGCCTCACAGAAACTCTGAATGGGTCAAAATTAATATCTTCACAGAAGTTTCTTAGCAGGGTCTTCGGTCTATTCCCACTTGACTATGAGATCAAACTAAAAATAAAGCGAAGCTCTTTTCGTTTCAGCCAAGAACGTCTTACAGTTTTCGTCTTCACGAAAGTGTGTTTACTACTTGAAGCATTTTTATGAATTATTGTGCCCGTGGCGTGTCTGCTGGTTAAATTGGAAGTTTGAGGTTCGAATCAAAGAAATATCCAATGATTTTCCCGAGTTTTCATATATCACAACCTTTCTTTTAATCAACTTATTTTTACTAACTGCAAAAACATTAAACAAAAAACCTTCCTGTCACATGGGCGCAACATTTTTTAGCTGAAAAAATACCTAGGGAGAAATATTGCTTCAAAAATATTGTAACTGAAACCCAACAGCAAAAGCCCTAAATAAGTCAAATTAGATAATCAAAAAATGCAATTTTCCTACACAAGCGATATTGAAAGCAAATTAGAAAAGTCGTCATATTGAATATTCATAACCAAAATAGTTTCTGTATTAAAACATATCATTAATAAATTAATTATTTAAATAGTTACCACTCCAAACCAATTTAAAACAGAAAAGTGAATGGCGTTCTTCAAACTACACAAGCACCCACAAAACAAAACATAGGAGAATATGTTTTTGTGGAACAACATCAATTAATAAATAGCAGGCCCACATTTTACTTTTTAATCAAATAAGTAAACTATCACATGTATATTTTTCGTCTTGAATGTCTAATTTCAAAATTAGTCTCATTTAACATCTGAAATTAAGAAATTTTAAAAGTCAAATACAAATTCCACCTCCACTATAGCACCAAATGATAGCTATGTTAATTGTTCTGCACAGCATTCCTTGCCTCCACGAGCTACATTCACTTCTTAGCTTAGCTACTAGTTTTCCGCTAGAGTTAGACAATATTTTTGGTTTCATCTCGGTTTCTTTTTTTTTTTTTTTTTTTTTAACTTTACACTGGACCAGCAGCAAGTTGTGTGTGCAGCCATAACTCGTCGACCTGCTCGATTAGTCTATTTAATTATGAACACCATAAAAATGTGAAAAAAACGTTCTATCACTATGTGTGCGGTCGTTAATAACATTTGTCGTCACTTCATCTCATTCGTGTATTTGTTTTCTTGTTTTTTGTTCAATAAATTATGCAACCTAACTGTCAAGTATATCCAAAGACAACCACAACATCCACAGCTCGTTAAATTGGCGAACAAAATCCATGCCAAAGATAAGCTTTGAATAACAGTGTTAAGCTTACTTTTTAATTATTTTAATTCTTTTTTAATTCAAGTTAATGATTAAACGTTAAGTGTATGTGTAGGTTCTTATTAGGACATAGACAGGAAAAAAAGGTTATTAAAAGTGACAGAAAGTTAAAAGTGAAATATACTTAGCAGATTTGGTAGTAGACTTTTATATCTACCACAATCTACACAAAGTAATATGGTAATACTTTTTTTTCTGATTCCACCTACCGAGTAAAGGGGGCGGAGGGGTAAAAGCAGTATGCAGAAACCACAGAAATTAGCATACAAATTTTCATCACGTTAGACGGTTGTATTTTTTAAGGAGATTGACATGCAGTCAAATGAGGGAATGTAAAGAATAATCAAATAAAGTGAAAGAAGAAATGAATAAAATTATACATTTTTGTCATATTTTGTGAATTTTCGGCAACCACAAATGAGAGAAAAAGAGTAGGTAGGTGGAAGACACACGAATATAGCTAGCTACTCGTATGCTTACTTCGAAAAAGAGTTGGACATCGAAAACTTGCATATTTACAAGTGAATTTTTGGGAAAAGTCAGTCAAAAACATGTTTTCAGCAACCTTTCCTGCTCAGCGATATCACAAAAGTTGGAACTTTTTTATTGATGTTGGGACGCATATGTTTGATTTGTCTGCATTCAATGGAGGCATGTCATCAATACTCTAGCGTCAAGAGATCCAATCGCTGATGGAAGTCTTAACGGGTGAACCCAGTAGAACAAGAGCTGGTTCAGGTCCTGAGAAAGCTGTCTGGATGCTTGACATTTAAATTCATCGGTGATCTCATTTAGAGTGATGCCCTATGATGGCCAAAAAAAACAAGACTAATAGAATTCAGTTTGGCCGACCGCAATTTATAAAGATTTTGCATTCATGGATCTATTTCAAGGTATAGTTAGAAAGTTAAGTTGAGCCTTGAAAACAGCTGGACTTTCGTTGCAATAAAACAAATACTTCTCCCCATTTAGCCATTATTGGGCTAAGAAGGCAATTGAGGCATAGTTGAGAAACAAAGCTCTCTCTAGAAAAACCAAAATAACCTATCATTAACCCTTGATCATCCCAGTCATTCTATACGGCGCTGGCGGCGGCGGCGGCGCGGAATCATAGAACTCATCTATAATGGATGCCGATGTCCTTACTACTCTGAATGATTTTTGGACGAAAAAAATTGTGGAAAAGAAGATTCAACAACTAACTATATGAGCTGTACCGCGATATGGGCAATGGGCATAGCTAGAAGAGCACGCATCGCGACACTTCGATTGCTGGTTTATACAGAACTAGAGCGGAAGGATATCAACGCTCTGGTTTGACGGTTTTTCAAGAGCACATTGCATCAAGGAAATCGAGGAAGGAGAAGCCCTCGTCTTAGGTGGCGTAATCAAGTGCAAGAAGACCTCAACCGACCGAGTGCAAAACTAAAGAGAAGCTCGCCCGAAATTGAAATTGTTATCGAAAGATGTTGGTTGATCCCCAGGTTCACCCCGAACTGTAAATTCGGCCTATGTAAGCAAGTATCGAGCCATTTTTCGCAACGGAGCGTCTCCGCTGGGAAGACGGCACATGCAGTCTACAAAAGCACCAAGTTCCATCAGAGAAGATACGATAACATACTTTTCTGATTCAGATTCTAGAGTAAAAAGTCCTGTCCTGACGGAGAACAGGAGAGAAAGATTCAGCAGTGTTTCGAGAGCGAAAGCGAGAGCTGGGGAAGGTTCCAGCACAGTCAAGTCGTATTGTTTTAGGAAATTTGGTGAATGAGGAAAAAACATATTTATATGACAGCTTTTCCACCAAACAACTGACACATAAGAGATGATTTGTCTTACTAAATCCAAACAGATCTAGAGTACCTTTTTCGGTGACAGACCCATATGTATTACCAGAAGCTCCTTTGTATTGGCAGAAAACCGAAAGGAGTTCTTGACTCAACATGTTTATGTGACAATAGAAGCTTGCTATCTTGGGATGCTCCAAGATGTTTGACCTCATTTAAAAAGGCAATGTTGACGCCCGACTTTTGACGCCTTTGGTAAAACGAGTCAATTTTCTGGGTCTTGTGGAGTGGAAAACATAGGTGTTAGGAGGATTTAGAGAGAGACCGTTTCTAGCAAACCAGCTGTCAATCAAATTCTACGAAGCCTATGCTTTTGAAACTGTTTCTAGTTTCGCTCCCAGATTTCTAAACTGTTTGCAATGAATTAATTTACTAAAACGAAAGAGCCCGAAAAACAACATTTTAGAATTTTGCGGCAAATTTGGCCCACGATAGGAATCCGATTTAGGGGTTTCGTTTGTAAATCAGAATTCATATTCAACTTTTAAAAAAGAAAAACTCTTTTCCTTTCCAAAAATGTCTGATTTCTGATCATCGTCAAGAGATTCATCTTTTATGACAGGTAATAGTTTAGTTTGTACCTATACCCCAACCACTAACTAATGAGCCCATTGTAAAATTATACAACCTCAACCCTTTTAAAATTTTGTTTGTCCAGTCGACCAGACATATAACCGGCCTCAACATAAATCTTTAACAAAATACTTTTCAGACAGCCTAATCCATTGTTTTCCAATTGTTTTTCATTTAATCACTCATTCACATTGTCATCGGTTGTATATCATATGGTGACAACCTCTAACCGAAGTAATCTTACCTCAGACCATCCCATTCCGCATAGACTTAGCGCATAGGTACTCGTATATTTCTAGTCCTTCGGTGATTAGCTATACCCGGCCTTTAATTTATTGCCACAACAATCCAGGTAGACACTAAAGGTACGTTTTGTTGTAGTCAAGTATTTAATGACATATTTAGTTTGACGTTCAATGTCGATTTCCGGATGTCGCCACTTGTCTGTCTAATTATCTGATCCGAGTCTCTACAAAACTAACAAGCCCAATATAGAAAAATCTTTGCAGCATTGGCAAAGTGTGCTCGACTGGCGTCAGACAGATCGTAGGTCATGTGGTCATAAACCCATACGGACGGACATAGGTACATATTTTGTGAATCTCAACCCGAATTGGACACGGTCGAGAATTGTACTTCCTTGACGTGAAGAGATTTTTCATGAATGAATATTCCCGCTGGGCTGTAGAAATTGCAGGCCATAGAGAGAATAAAACAATAAAAATGATAACAAAAGTCGAGAACACAAGATTGTTGGATGGCATGTTTATAGAGAGGGTATAAGGAGTGTTACTTGTCTAAGCAGAAGTGGTCTATGAGTAAGCTACCTGCTTGGACAGAAAAAAAAACTCGGTGTTTCATGACAATTTTTTCGATGTTGGGATAATATCTGTCTTCGTTACACGGCCTTCGCGAACAACAGCGATTTGTCTTCGCCTTTTGTTGACAGGATGTTCAAGTTGACATCCGTTGCGAGTTTTTTCGGTCGGTTAAAAAAAACTAGTTCCTCAATCAACACAGACTGAATGACCGAAGATATTGAACATTAAACATTCAGGATGAGACTTCCATAGAAAAAAATGGTGCGGAAATAGTTGCGAAAGGTTTGAGATTTGAGTCACAAATTTAAGTAAACAGCAGCTCAGAGAAAGTGAAACAGAGTTCGAGTAACTCTATTTGAACCTAAATCTGTCCTTGAACGGTGAGTTAAAGTCTTCAAACTTG
The DNA here is from genome assembly GCA_949752695.1 of Melanostoma scalare. NCBI lineage: Eukaryota > Metazoa > Arthropoda > Insecta > Diptera > Syrphidae > Melanostoma > Melanostoma scalare. Next base: position 17,042,040 of record OX456986.1, read on the forward strand.
ACACTCAAAATTGGGGACACAACAGTGCTCATCGCCGAAAGTCATTGCACTTGTGCGAATAAAAACTGCCAACTGCTTTTATAATCGTCGTAAAATATGCTTTTAAAAATTATTATTACTCACATGTGGGTTTTCTCTCAAAATAAAAGAAAAAAAAACATCACAAATAAAAAATTGTTTTGGTCTAGTGCACGAGACGTGTATCACCTACTGACACTATTGTTGCGAAAAAATGTGTGTAGGTAGGTAATTTTATAGTCTTAAAATAAGTCTCAGGCACGTGTGAACTTGCGAACAAAAAACAAAAATAAATACTAAGTTCAGTAGTACATGCGAGTACAGATTTTATTCTAATTTTTAGCACGTAGACTGATTGGCCAACAAAATTAGTGTTTTTGTTTTGAAAAACATATTGGAAATATTTTTAAGGATTCCAAAAACAAAATTCCATAAGAGTTTGAGTCCTTAAGAAATACGGAGAGGTCTATGAATCAAGTTTTCTATATTTTGGGCCTGATCTTTATTATTTTTGAGCTAAAAATTTTGATCGGCAAATATTATTGTAGAAAATTTTATTTCCTTCAGAAAAAGTCGTACTGGAAATTTTCGTTCGAGTTTCAAAAACTCATACATTTTTGTTTTTGGAGGAAATTCGAAGGTCTACAAAAAAGTAGCTTCCCTAAAAAGTGATTGGCGATCAAAGTTAAAAAAAAATCAATAGCGAATAATGACCGAAGTAATTATTTTATGAAAAAGTTGTAGGTATTTGAATAAAGAAAAGAAAATTGCGACAAAAAATCAGGGCGTCTTAAACTGCTCAAAGAAAGAGAATTTTGAGCGGAAAAGAAAAAGTCTAATTTTCTCTGTACAAAAGGTTGAACGACTTCTTCTCAACATTTGTTATACGTTTGTCAATTCAAAAAAAACAAACATTTTCCTAACTATCATAGCCTGTATTGCTTTGGTAAGGCAAGCAGTCAGTTTCAATAATTGAACTAGGAGTCATTAATTGAACTCCAAAAGGAGAACTAAAAGCATAAGCACTAGTAGAGACTATTCTTATTCCTCTTTATATTCGCCTTTGAAAACATTTTTTTGGCCACATGAATAGAAATATTCGTTAGAAGATACAAAATTCGAATTAAGCGCCGTTCTCAACGTTGGGAACTGAAACTGAACTGAATCTGAACTGAAACCGAACACAACGATGCGATGGTGACCTGAACTGAGAGTGGTCAGCATTGAAAATAAGTTAGGCTGGAATTACGTTGTTGCTTATTTGTATACTGTGGTATAAATTGAAGTTACGAAACTGTTTCAATTTCAGTAACATGCGCAGACGTATGTAACGGTCACTTTTTCGATTTCATTCCCTCTCAGTGAAGTTACTATAAAAATTGTAAAATTCATTTAGTTTCACATGAGTTCCAGTTGAGTTCTTCCAAACATGAACAGCAAACAGTTTTCAATGACTGTTGAGTGATTCAGGAGTTACAACTGATGGAAGTTACAGAATTGTAATCATTGTAGTTATAGTACAAAACTAGTTTTAGATGTTCTGAATTAAGACTCTTAAGGTGCGTCTACACTATATCGCCCAGCAATCGGACCAGGTTTGCATAACTTTGTTGCACTTGACAATTTTTATTTATTTAATTTTGTAGAAAAATTTTTTGGGAACAACTAAGCGATAAAGGCGTTTTAGGAAAAACTTAAAACTAACGTCAACTTAAAAGGTTTAGTCATTATTTGGTTACAAAATTCAAAAGTTTGCGACTTGGGATAGCAGGGCCTTGGTTCCGTAACTTTTAAGACGACTATCGTCTAAGTTCTAGGTACTAAAAAAACGTGTTTAAAAGCCTGAAAAAGGTACCAAAATTTATTAGACGATAGGGAAATGCCTATGCCTCACTCACTGAAATGAAAACGTAAGATCTGGTGCCCTTTTCAGTTTAGGAAGCCTGGAAGGTGTCGCTTTTATGAACCATTGGCTTCGCCACATTCTTAAGAACTACGGTCACAAACAATTTCTAACAAGGAGTTACTGCGCAGGACCCCTTAACAACGACCGGACGCAAGCCAAATAAAGCGTAAATGGCGGTCGATTTGACACACGCTGAGAGAATTAAACAACAGTGCTCTGAATGGGATTCTCAAGGGGTACGAGGATGGAAGACCAAAAACATAGAAACCAAATGTCTTAACAGAAGCAGTATCCTAGAATGAAACGGCTACAGTTAAAATAGCTAGCTACGCAGACCTTGAAGCCTGCAAAAGTTTGGTTGAAGCTCAATATGATAATGAAGATGTCAGAGCCCAAATAAATTAATAAATTTGTTTTCATTGTGATTGTTTTAAGACTTTTTATTGAAATAAAACATCAACTTGGTGTAAAATAAATAAAATCATTGAAACCAAACCACGCCGATATACGCTTATTTACAAGCTAATTACAACCAAACAAGCGAAAATAAATACAAGTGCTTACAAGTACTTAATTGAAGTTAAGTGCAACAAATTCATTCGACATTTCTGATTATAGTTTCATGCCATGAAAAGCTGTTCCTCGATTAGCCGTTCGGAATCGGCTAATTGTAGGTCCCTTCCATTCCCTCACAGTTGAGAGAAATGCGCTAGGCCCCGTAAGCGAGGAGCTCTATTGCGCCACCCTAAACCTAGCTATGTACTTAACTATTTTACAACGAACCATTCAATTAGATTTTATGATCATCAAGTTCTCGAAGCACTCAGTCAATTTGAATATTCATTAACTTAGAAAGCTAAGACTTCTTATTAGGAAAAAGAATTAAATGAAAATATAAAAATTAAGCCTGTATATATGAACTTATTTTAAAATGTGCTGCCAAACTACCAATTTTTTATTTCAAATATTTTTGAAAAACAAAATAAATAAATAAAAGGGTTGCGCAAGAAATATTCGGGAACAAATGCATTTCAGACACCTAAATTTTTTTGCCAATTCCTAACGACTAGCTGAGAAAGAGCATGAAAAGGCGGTAGAATTGGAAAAAACATTTTACATATATTACCGGGAATCGAGCCTCGCAACTCCCATGCAAGGGCATGGAAATATCCCAAAAAATTTTGTTTCAAACGTAATATTTTTCGTCCATCGAATACTACGCCACGATCGTGAACCTATTTCGAAATGAATTTCCAACGAAACAGATGTTTATACTCATCAAATGGTCAAAATAAAAAACAAACATAAATGCTTTTGCCCTTATGTAGATACCTATGTACAATGTACATCGTTATTGTTTACTTCTATCTCCCCATAAAAGTGAGAATGCGAAACAAGTCAAGTAAAATGACAGATAAATTTCTTATGGGATCACGATCGCTTAAAATTCCGCAAGGAACTTTCGAGCATCATTGCCGATATCTACCAATTTTTCGAATACGGGAAAAGTTTCCAGGGAAATTTTATTCAAGTCCATTAGACCACAGACACGAAAAATGTAATCGAAAATGGTTGAAAGTAGCGATCGGATCTGCTCGGTGTCCTGAAAACTTGCATACAAAATTAGTCAAAAAGTCGTATTGATTAATTATGGGTGCAGTTTTCATTTTGACCATAGCACTTTAGTCTACTTTGGAATGTGAATGTCAAAAATAACGTAAATGCTTCCAAATCGTCAAAGGTCTTAATAAGAAACGCGCCATTATTTGGAGACAACACATGCATCTTTCAATAAATATAGGTAGGCACTTAAAATCATAGCTAAGTTTGCAAACATAAGCTAAGCTAAACTAATCCTACATCTAAGCTTATAAAAAAGCTTACCATTCAATCGTATTCTCTTCCGATAATCCAGAATTTTGCGTAAAAAAGATTGAAATTTAAATCTTCAAAGTTTTATATTTGCTATGTTTAAGAAACTTGAAATTAAGACCCAATATTATTCACTATAATTGTTTTTAATAGCCAATATTGTAAACACTCAACTAAAACCTAAATATTATTTTGCACAACCGGACTGTATAATAGCTAACGGTCATCTGTCAAGATGAGTGATAGTGTTCACACGAGGAAGGCTTCAACACTCAAGCCAATTGATATGATGATAATGTATACAGCCATTGTAGGAAGGGGGGCTTTGTTCCATACTGTTGCGCATGCGCTACCACCGTGACTAAGTACCTACTGAAAAACAAGTCTAATATCGAAAGTGTTAAGATTTTATATGAGTAGTCAACGCAACTTGAAAGAAATCAACGACGATAGGAGGTAGGTAGAAACAGTTTAAAACACAAAGAGTCTATAATTACTCCATAGGTTTTCACACTCAATTCAACCCATAGAAGATCAATTGCACTGCTTTTGACTTCACAGTGAACTCTTACGTAAAAGTTGACAAAGAATTTGTTGGATGGTGGTAAACAAAACTTTTGTAAATTGTATATACAATATCAATTTGGTATACATGGTCGGTTGGAATTGCAGTCAAATGTCCCTGCGCACAAAGTTGAGACTTTTGAATTATTTGCAAAATCCATAGGTATACCTACTTCTTTAAGTTTGGGAAGCCTGAAAAGCTTATAGTCTATCAGAAGTTATTTCTCTATTTGATATTCGTCGTTCAAAATTTTTACGACGGGTCTTCGTTGTAGGGGATATTTTTCATATCAAGCATAGTTGACTAAGAATTTAACTGTCATTTATTCTGCTCAGGCGTGAAATGTTTTAGGATTATAATTTTTACAGGAAAGGAAGGCAGTGCTGAAATCTGAAAATATTATTCGGACTTGGCCTTGAATTTTCGGATTAAGCGTTAATGCTCAGCCCTATGCGCACAGCCTTCAATAGACCTGAGTTTCGTTGGCAACTAGAACTTATCTCCTAATCATGCAAAAAGAAATCTCATCGTTTGACAGAAGTTATAAAATCATAGATCATTCAAGTAGGTACCTACTGAAAAGTATTCATTAGGCTGAAAGGCAAAAAGGCTTTTTAGCTGAGAAGGTTGTTGATCTACTTATATACAACAACCATGCCATTGATAGACAATGATGTATACTTTATAAACAAACGACTGTAAAATACAACAATTTACTGATGCAGCCTCGACTTAAGTTAAGTGGCGTAAGACATCTGAAGCTAGCTTGGACTGTCACTTTTTTGAAATAGTTTTTTTTAAGAATCTTCAGATTCTGTAAATAGCCATTCTCTTTTTTACTCTAAGAGGCTTTCGAATGTAAACTTTATGATATAGGTAATGTTGTACAGTTAAGACGAAAGTTTCACGCAGAACGAAAACACAAGACAAAATCTATTTAGTTCCACAAAGTTAATGATTGAGCAATACTTTTGCATTTTGAAGACAATTTTCTAGTCTTCGCAACTTATTTGCTGCAAGTTTCTAACTCTCAACACCTTCAAAGATGATTTTGGGTATTTTTTGACGAAGAACAAACAAAAAGCGTACAAAAACGTTAAAAACTTGGGTTAATGTAATGAATTAATGTGAATACCGAAGATAACAGTAACAAGAAAATAACTTAGACGAAGCGGCGCTTCAATTTGTTTTTTTTTTTCAAAGATCATCTGGTTGTTTGACAATCAAAATAAATAAATAAAAAGTGGGTCGCAACGAATTCGGGGCCTAACGCATTTCCAGTTCCTAAAATTTTATTCCGAAACTGAACGGCTTAGTAAGAAAGCGCTTTTCATGGCAGAATTCTACTCTCAGAGGTATCGGCAATACCCCGCCAGATATTTTCAAGGATTCGAACCTCGAACTTCCCAAGTAACAGGCAGACATGCTAACCATTACGCCACGGGCACTCTCAGCATGAAAAAAGTGCCTACATGTAGGTATTTCTAAACTGTCATAGAAGGGTAGGTAGGTATTGTGCCTTCGAGTGCTATTTTTGAAGACAAATTTAGGCTAAATTGTTGTTTATCATAACATAGATGATTTCTTAAAAATAAAAGCCTAATTGAGATTAGTCATAAAAATTCATTCTGTCACCTCCAACTGTCAGAAACGTCAGTTCAAATGATAGTTCTAATTCCCTTTTTTTTCTGACAGTTTCGGCGATTTACCTACACACCTACCCATCTATACTTTTTTAATTTTGTTTTTATATTAACACATGTGAATACGTCACCTCAGTACCTATGCGGTGACGGTGATTATTTTCCGTTAAATTTGAAATTAAAGGTAGACGCGGATGTCAGAACGCAAAGTTTGCAGAGTCGGTAAAGAAGGGCTCACATAGCTTTCACCTATGCGTCAATTATTTAATAGATGTTTGGGAAAAGCAAATAGGATTCAAAGAAATGCTTAACAAGCAATGTAAACTTTGCAAAAGCGTTCTTCTGTCGCCAAAAAAAAACAACAGTTCCGACGGCTTATTTGAAAGCACACACTTCCTGAACCCTATTTACTTATTTTCTTCAGTAAAATCTCAAATCAATGTGATAAAAATCTTTCGTGTAAAATATAAAAACAGCAAAATAAAACTCACTTGTTAAAACTTCATGGCCATGACAATCCAAATCCAGGTGATGGTTCATCACCAGCGATGGTTGTAATCCACTTTGATGATTATGCAAGGGTAGCTGGTGAGCCAAATGGCCACCAATCTCTGCCATTACCATATATTATGTTTATTTTTGCAGTGTTATACCAAAATTAATGAAAATTTTAAACGAAATTTTCTTTTTTTTCTTTCGTTGTTGATGTTGTTTCACCACACTTTGTGTACCTAAGCACAGGTTTTCACAGTGTAATCCTTTCATGCAATAAAAATCGATTAATTCACTTCTGATTCATATGTAGATAGGTGAACCACTATAGTAAATGGTTGTATATCCTTATATTCATCGGCTTCGGTATTTATTTTTATATTACGTGTGTATTTATTCCTAAGGCACTCTCACAGACACTTCAAATGTCGGACAATGGAAAAAACGATTTTAAACTTTGTCACTTCAATTTTCTTTTAATTTTTTAATGATTTTCTCGGGAATCCACCCTTGACGGGCTGAATTTTTATAATTTATTCACGTCCGACCGAAATGATAAAGTCAGAAGAAAAAAAAAACGAACCGAAGTGTCACATCAAATTTCACTTTGTGTGCAACTATCAAGCAGCAGCTCCAAGAGCGACATACGACAACAGCGTTTCTCGAACGACTAAACCGGTATAGAAGTAAAAAGGTGCTACGGCCACACCAACGATGACGGCGCGAATCAAGATTGCCACGCAAAGGCCACCCCTTTCGCGTCTGTGTAAGTGCCGACGTTATTTGCGCGAGTGTGAGTGAACATGCTGCCAGTGTCAGATGACTATGTACTGCTCGGTTATGAAAGAAGGAATAAGCGATAGTCAAATGCCACCCATTGTTCTCGAACGAACCGGTTCTGGTGTGTATAATGTGTAATGCTCGTAGCATAGTCATCTCTGTTTCTCAACGCATAGTTGGTGTTTCCATTTCGTAACCAATCGGGTGAGTATGAGCCGCATGCGTCGGAAATCTCCTATTAAAGGTAGGTCTGATTGGTAGGAGGAATTTAACAATGTCTCTCGGTTCGGGGGTGTAGAAAATTGCCCCTTCTTTATTATTCGGGATTTTGCCTTTGGTAACGGGAACTGGTTGCGGTTCCCTTTCGATGGTTGGAAAATTCCTTTTTCTTTTGGTGTGCGTTTTGAGATATGACAGCTTCGAAAAAGATTTTCGAAACTCTCCCAAACAAAATGGTTGACGTTTGGCACTGTTTGACTGAATGCTCTTTTTTTCTTGTTGAACGTGGGTACTTGGTAGGTATACAAATGTGAGTGGAAGGAGTGGGCTACATTATAATGTCGGAATATAAGGTGTAGTTTTGAAGGGTGATCAAAGGTTTTACGATTGTGATGTGAGGCGATGGGAGCGAGTGTGGTGCTCTGAATGGAGTGAGAGACTGTTCAAGAGGTTGTGAATTGTGATGCAATAAAAATATTTATTGTCTTGCCATGGAAATTATTGTTGCTTGTTAGCTAAACTCCACCAAAGAAAGAATGTGTTTTGATAAATGAAAATGCCTGACTCTGAGTTTCCCATCCCAACTGATTCAAAACTAGCAGATTGCAAAAAAAGCGAAGTATAGGTATAGGTATATGTATAACTGCCAAGATGCCTATATTTTCGTATCCTTATTTACCTACCAATTTCGGTGCACATAGGTGACTAGACAATTGTAAATGTAGGTGCGTCGGGTGCGTTGACTTTAAGAATTTGATACTGGTTCTTAAATAAACCTGACAAAATAAAGGGTGAGTACCTACCTAGTTACTTTTTTATATGTTGGTACCTACCAACCTCTGTAATTGAAAAAGCTCCTGTCGATGGTTAACAAATACAAAAATTGGTAGGTAGGTAGGTAGGTATTCTGAAACACAATAACTACCTACATTTGGTGATACGCAGAGATAAAAATCAGTTTTTTGTTTAAGTTAAAAACAATTCAATAAAATCTTTTGTGTTTTGGAATAAAATAATTTTCCTTTTGGTTTCGATGTCTCAAATAAATTTTTTTCTAACTCACAGTTGTTTTTAAATTTATCCAGTAGGCCACTCGTTTTGAAGTCTGAGGGAGGTAGTGGACTCCTCGCAAAAAAAAGACAAACAAGCTTAGATAAAAAAAAATTATTGAACATGTGACAGTAAGTGTTTGTTTGCTTGTTTACGGAAAATAATGTGCATATTTTCTTGAAGCTTTATTCGGGAAGGTAACCTACAACTTATAGTCACATGACATAGGAATATAAGCATAGGAAGTCTGTTCAGTTTTTCGATCAGATGGAAAGCACGCATTTTATTACATAGGTAGGTATACCTATCTTGTGATTCTTGGGCATTGACTACCTAGTTTAAGTATAAATAAAATAGGATGACCAAATAAAGCTAATTATTGAAACCTCGGCGCCTAGCCCATTATCTACAATTTTATGACGACTGCAGACGGCTAGGTTAAAGAGCACTTTTCATAGCAGTGTTTCGTTGCTCTCGAAGGACCTGCCAATTAAATGCGAAAGCCCGTGAAAAACAGCTTTCTTCTGATGTTTTTGGAAAGCAAATCACGAATCTCCGACGTAACAAGCAGACGTACTTACCATTGCACTACGTGCACCACGTTAAAAACCTATGTATATCAAATAAGTTATTGAATTAACTGTTCCAGTCTCATAGTCCCAAGGAAATTACATAGAGCTCTGGAGTTTTTAACATAAAACTACAAGCAGGCCCGGATTTAAAAATTTGCCGCCCATAGGCAGATGTGAAAATTGCCGCCCCCACCAAACAAAACTGTTAGGAATAAAAGAATTTTTTTTTTTTTTTGTTGCAAAAGTAAATCGTACTATGGCGGTGATTATGGAGTTCAACAAATTTTTTGAAATACGAAAATAAGGCAGTGAAAAATACGACTAAATGTCGCAAGTGGGTTTAGGCTTACTTACATAATTAATTAAGGTGGCGCTACAGTCCGGGTCGGACTAGGGCCTCAACCAACATGCTTCTCCAGCCAGCTCGGTCCCTAGCTAGCTGCCTCCAGTTTTGCACGCCAAGTTGGTTGAAGTCCTCTCCTACTTGCGTGCGCCACCTGAGTCGCGGTCTTCCTCTACTGCGCCGTCCCTCGGGATTGGATTCGAAGACTTTCCGGGCCGGAGCGTTGGTGTCCATTCGCTCTACATGACCCAGCCATCTAAGCCGCTGGACCTTGACTCGTTTGACAAGGTCAGTGTCGCTGTACAGCCAACAGCCCGTACAATTTAGGCTTAGAAATTGAAAAAACAGAGTGCACAAACACTATTATCGATGAAAAATTGCATATTGACCATTACAAGTTTCCGTATAGAATTTTTCGTCGTTTTGTAGAAATTCGCATGTAAGAAAAACACTTGTAAAGACAACAAACCTGAAATGGGTGCCGTTGAAACTTGTCACACGTACTGTTGACATAAACAATGATGATAATGATCGTTCCCCAATTTTTACTAATAACGACAGCGAAAAAGTTATGTTTATCACAATACTAGCCGTGTTTTATTGGGAATTTATATTCACTTCAGCAAAACATCGCCAAACATCGCTTATGGAAAAACAACAACTCTAAAGGGAATAGCGTAAGTGGACAAAAATAACTCACTTGCCGAAGTGAACAACAGGGATGGCTCATGGCTGGTAAATGGCGTTTATGGGAAAGTGAACTTGGTAAGTGAATACCTATATAGCCAAAAAAGCGATTTATTGAGACTCGCAAGTGAAGGGAATATAGAAATTCCCAATAAAACACGGCTACTGGAGGAGAGAATAAGATGATTTTCGATCAGAAACTTATCGAATATTCGATATGAGGCCAATATCAAGACTTGTCCAAATCGATCCTTTTTTCGATTCGAGCATTATTTCCACTTATAATGTTGGTACACACGTGCTATCGAAATAGGCGCGAAATTCAATTCCCACGAATACAACAAGTTTTCAAATTTTATCTCAAAATTTGCCGCCTTTCAATTCTTGCCGCTCAAGGCAACTGCCTACTGTACCTGCATGGTAGATCCGAGCCTGACTACAAGTAAGTACCTCCTTGTAATACAAGTCAATTATGAAAATGTAAGAAATTTCTGTAAGACAGAGCTAAAGGCTTGCTTGATCTTTTACAAGTGCGTATAATGAACCCCATCCTATAAGTGGCTCTTGGCTTTTAGACATGTAACTTTTTGTTTGTTACAGGCCCTGATGGATATTATTCTACATAGGTAAAGATGTTCAGAATGATTGACGATTGATGTGACTCGTTGAGTCAAGCTTTAGTCGTAGAGAACAGTAAACCTGACCAACTTTATTAACAAGTGAAACAAAACCAAAGCCGTCACAAGTGTTTTCTGACAGAATGCTTGATTAGTGGAGTGAGCATATACCTCAGCATAAACAGTGCAAGAAGATACTAAAGGAAAATTAAGTGAAGAACCAAAAACAAAACGGAGCAGCACTGAACAGACAGTCCAAAACAAAATATTTTTTATAACAGTACCACGAACAACGAAGGATAAAAATAACGGGTGTTTTTTTTAGAGGTATAGAACTTTAGGTTGGCAGCACTTTTTTAACTGGCGTCCATTTTGTCAGCTGTCAAGTGATTTATGTTTAGTTTGTTTTGGCATTTCAACATGAATAGACTGACGCCTGAACAACGATTTCAAATTGTGCAAATTTATTTTGAAAATCACAGCGAATTTTGTTTAACGATAAAGCTCACTTTTGGTTGAATGGATACGTGAATAAACAAAACTGCCGAATTGGAGTAATGATAATCCTCAAGTGTATGTTGAGACACCGTTACATCCAGAAAAACTGACTGCGTGGTGTGCTTTATGGGCTGGTGGAATAATTGGTCCGTACTTTTTTAAAAACGATGCTGGCCAGAACGTTACAGTCAATGGTGACCGCTATAGAGCTATGATTACTGACTTTTTCGTTCATCAATTGAACAACCATGATGTGCAGAAGTTGTGGTTTTAACAAGACGGCGCAACATGTAACACAGCTCGTGCCACAATTGATTTATTGAAGGAAACGTTTGGTGGCCGCATAGTTTCAAGTTTCGGACCCGTGAATTGGCCTCCAAGATCGTGCGATTTAACTCCGCTTGACTATTTTCTGTGAGAATATGTAAAGTCGCTAGTCTACGCCGATAAGCCCGAATCAAAAAGTCATCGAAAATTAGACCTCCAGATTAGACTACGTCCGAGCCAGCCGTGGCGGTCATATACCAGAAATCATATTTAAATTGTAATACCAGAAGATTGTCTTCCGAATGAAGTATATTTCATATCAATAAAAAAAATCGTTTTTGTTTTATTTCATTTCAAAGTTCTACACCTCTAAAAACAACACCCTATATTATACCCTTCAAGAATCAAGATGACTCAAATAAGCCAAAAGGCTTAAGCTAAGCGGAAGTATGTTTCTTGTTTCCAAGAGGAAATATACTTCTTCTAAGAAATGAAACAAGCAGATTCAATACAAAATAAGCTATTTGTGGTTATATGTCCGTCCATGTCTTTCTTACATTTATTCAAATTAATATTTAACAAATCCCAGTTTCACTAGGAAAAGACGAATAGATTAGAGGTTCAATGTCTATAGAGTTAAATTAGACCGAATCACACTCAAGTTTAACTATAGCACTGTCAGCGACTAATTTTCCATTAGAACTTCTCTTCTTTGTGTGGATTGCTTATGGGCAGTTAAAGTTGGAATATTACCTACATTTGGCTTGAACTTGAGTGCAACTATCAACTTGAATTCACAGAGTTCGTTAAGACCTGAATTGAGTTTATTTGAAACAACTAAAACGATATTCTGTCGTTTAAACTTCAGTTCACTATTTCCTTATAAATTTTAGTTCGGTGCAAATTTGTTAATTCTTCAAGTGTCCCACATTAGTACAACACGATGCGTTCAAACAACGTACAATGATGACAATTTACAATCATAATACGAAATCAGACCTCAGTGAATTGAACTGAGGTTCAATTTACAGCACTGTGAAGTTGGATTGATTAAACTTCACACTTGCTCAGGTTCATTTGAACTTCAGTTCGAACTCTCAACGTGCAACTGGACATCAATGCGTACCTAGGTTAGGCCATAATTTTTTTTGCTAAATAGGAAACAATTAAGTGCATTGTGCATAACATAAGTAGGTACCTATAGGTAGGTAGGCATCCTAGTTCTTAGATGAGGTAAAAGTTGATATTAAATCGATTTTTTCTTTTTTTTAAATGTGATCCTTCTGTCTTATCTTCAAGATAAGTATATAGGTACCTACATATACATACACGATTCCCAAAAAACAATTTCCTGCTCAATCTATAAAATTTAAAAGACGTCGGGTATAGGGGGAGTCATGGGCGTGGAATTAAATTCCTTTGTGCAACAACTGGAGGCAAAAGGGTTTAATTCCACAAAGATTTCGCTTCTCCCCCAAAAAAGAAAGGATAATACCAACCATGCAAAGGACATTAAGTCGGTGAAACGACTATGATTATAACGACAGAAAATTCGTTTCCAGGGCTTTATCGCCATCCTTCCTTATACAGAATAAAAGAAAACCTTGTCCTGGCTCAGTGGCAGTGCATGTTGTCATATACTGATACCGAACTGACTACCTATTGCATCATTGTATGCGTGTATCTATGTCAAGTTACACACATATATTTGCAATAATTGTACGAATGGATACCAAACCAGAAAAGGGTCGATATCCATTAGGAAAATTAAAATGTGGCAGGACACGGACTCTCGTGTTCCCTTTTCAACTCATTGGAGACACGTGTTTACCTGTCGGTATTGTAGGTATAGGGCATAGGCAAAGAACAACAAGGAGTCGGTGCTCGGTGCGGTCGGCCATGGGTACAATACTAAATATATGTCTGTTTCTTTTTGTCATTCATGATCTAGCCGGCCGGCATGTGATGTCTATCCTTCGTACTAAATATATGTCTGTTTCTTTTTGTCATTCATGATCTAGCCGGCCGGCATGTGATGTCTATCCTTCGTTCTATCCTAAAAATAAATGGTAAAAAAAGGAAAAGACATTGCCAAAAGAAAATAGGTACACAAAAATAAAATTCATAGGTAACGACGACATTGTTGTGTTTGTAGAACTAAAGCTGTTTCGTTTGGTTCAGAGACAACAACCAAATAATGGCTGCAACATAGAATAATGAGAGTTTCGATTTGGATATACACAGAGCTTCATATTAACGGAGGACTCCGCGCTCGGCCTACCAGAGCTCGGTTTATTTTAATTCCACAAAAAAGTTTCGTCGATAGTTGCCTTTAATGGCTGAATAGATAGGTAATAATAGATGTAGAATATTTTGGTTATAATGGAAACATTATTAGAGTAATGGATGCATTGTTGTTCTGAATTAACGTTGGTAGATTAAAGTAATTATACGAAAGGACTGAAACTGCCTTCCATTGAATGAATATTCGGCGAAACTCATTTCCGAAACGATAATGTGTTTGTATCATGCTGGAGTCTAAAGTCATAAACTACAAGCAACAACACAAATATGTGTCTCAAAATGTTATTAAAAGCAAACTGGTAGGTACAACTACATTAGGCTTTGAAATTTGAATCGTGTAAAATTTCTCTTGAGAACTAAATTTACTTCGTCTTCTTCTTCTTCTTTTTGATGTTACGAGCATTGTGATCTCGAAGAAATCACAGCTCTCCCCCACTAAACTGCTTCACCATAGTGATCCGTTCGTGCGATACGCCGCGTTGATTTTAGAATGTAAGCTCTACTAACGTTCGATAAAGAGTGTAAAATCGTCCCTTAAGTTAGATTAAGAGAATCTCGTGAACTACTGATTTGATTCTGATATTTTGATCTTCGTTCTTAAGCAACGTAGGTTGTAGTATAAGTTTTAAATTTACTTCATTGGTTTAAAACGAGCAGGAGTAGCTGTACCATGGGTCGATTTGAATCAAGCGAACTACTCAAGTCAAGAGCGAACGCGTGCTCAGTCTCATGGGACAAGAACTCGATGGAGAAGGTTTGGCGCATTTAAGACAAACTTATTCTTTTTCAATATCAGCTTCATTCATTTATAGTAGATATTTGTGTAGGATGATAAATAATCAAGGAATGTATTGCCACAAAAGGCGAATCGGGGTTCTTTTTAATAAGATATTCGCGAGCAGAACTAAGAAGCAAATGTTAGTAGCACATCCATTTTTAAGGCAGTGATCCCATTGATTAGTTTTTTTTTTTTTAAGTTTAATTCCCAAAAGTGCGTTTAGCTTGAGATTTAAGGTTTGTTTCTAGATGTCGAGAAAGGACAATCTTCTTTTCAAAGGCAAAATATTTCCTCAACAAGCATAAAAATGCATCAGGTAAACATTGGCACTATGTATTCACACTAAATGAGTTTTCTTTTCAATTATCTCAATACTTTGACTAAAATTCGGATCACCCTGATGGAATGCACGATTTAGAAGTCAGTATTTGTTGGATTTAGTTCAGAGATGAAGTTGTCTGGTGCTAAAGAAAGTGAAGTATGGCCATCAGAATTTTTGGTAGAGGCCCTAAACATTTTATCGCTTTTGTTTAAAAAGCTTCCTTTATTTCTGTGCCTTTTATTGAAAACAATGGTGCTGGGGGGTAATGGTTAGTTTGCCTGTCTGTTACATGGGAGTTTCGAGGTTCGAATTCCGTTAATATCAAGGAAACCAAAAAAATGTCCATTGGCATCGCCTTTCGCGAGGAATTGGCAATATCTCTGATAGAAATTTCCGGTTTTGAAATTGTATGTCAATTTTATGTTGAGAGAAATGAGCTATAGGCCCCATCTCTCCGGTCTCCGGTCTGTTGCGTCACGCTATTTATTTATTTTATTTTATTTTTAATGAAAATCATTCTATAAACAGTTTTAGATGGGATGCCTTGCAGAAAGTTCATCGGATTTTGAAAAACTTTGAATGAAGTCAGACATGAAGTCAATACCGCTTCCATTTTCGAGTAGCAACTTCATCGATGAACCCATCTGAATGGAGCCGTTTAGACTCTTCAAAAGTCTTTAATGAAAACTTTTGAATAATCTAAATTGTTTTCTGCTAGTAAGCAACATTATTGTCTCATTTGAAAAAGTTTTGCGAAAAAGAAATACTCCATCACTTTCACTCGCCGGGGGAGTTTCTGAAAGGCCCAGTAAATCTCCATTGGGCCTAGTTGACCAAGTTTTTGACGACAAAAAAAAAAGTTTTTGTAAGGAGGTTATAAATCAACACTCAGAGCTTTAATATATGGAACGTTAATGAGACTGGCGTGTCCACTGAATTGAAGCTACACAAAATAGCTACTTCGTTTGTGAAAAAGAACTTATTATTAAGTGAATATAGCCATATAAAGCGTTTTATTGAGACTCGCAAGTGAAGTGAACATAAGTGAATAAAGAAATTCCCAATAAAACTCGGCTAGTATAGCAGACAGAGTTCGCACTAACTTGGCCACTATGTGTTCGTCTCACGGCAAATAATTTTGAATTCCCATTTTCGTCTTATTGCAGAAATCTCATTTTTACTGTCACTGCAAGTCAGCTACTTTCCACCGACCTCAACCCAGGCCCCATATGTCAGGACTAAGTTTTTTATCAGTAAATTTCCAAAAAATACAAAAACCGATATAACTTTTTTGAGTTCGCTGTGTAAATGAAAAACTCATTTAAAAGTCCATTTAAATTACATCTATGTTTAGGGCCCCACCAACCATATGTGGAAGATGTGCAAGTGCACAGAGCTTCAAGTTCTGGGGCGCATTGGTAAGACTAAGAAAAATTATTAATTATTAACAAAAAATTTAAAAATTTTGAGGTCATAATCATATAAAAGGTATTTTAAAAACGAAAAAAACTTTGTCTGATAAACAAAGTTAAGAAGATGTGGCTTCAATTAACTCAAAAATAAATAAAACTAAGAAACTAAAACAAAAAACTATTACAAATTTTGACTTACTTGCTTCTATAGACTTTTCAAATATCAATATTTATTCATACCATTTTATCCATTGACTAGAAAGCCATCTGGTCATATTGGAGTGGGAAGGGCCAACGCCGCTCCCGTTCCATCGTTGTTGGATGTTTTCTGAAAAGAAATTAATTCTTTTTAAAATCTTTTGATCCGTTTACGAAAAAAAAAAATAGGTTTTATGATGACTATCATATGACGCAAGTATACTGTTATTTTAAGGGTAACGAGAGCAATTAACACAAGAGAATGCCCACTTCCATAGATTGAAATATCTAAATAAATAAATAAATATAGCGGCGCAACTAAGCTTGGAGAGCATCAGGTTCCAACGCATTTTTGATGAACATTGCCCATTTGGAACGAAATGGAGTGTATCTATTCTCGGAGGTCATCGCAATTCTTCCTAAAGGTGGAAAATATTTAATTCTTCTGGGATTTGAACCTGGAACTCTCACGTATTTAGAAGGCAGACATTGTAACTATACCTTCACGGGCACCATCACATGAAAAGGTTATGATTTCTGTTGCGTTCCATAGCAAGCAGTGAGAATTTTGCATAAACCCATCTGCGCACAGAAAAAATTCAAAAAATCAAAACACGCCTTTCAAAATATTTGACAACAAATGAATGTAGCTTACTAGATTGCTGTTCGATAATATTTGACTTAGCCAAATGAAAAAAACGGATAAAAAGGAGTGCTTTGACTATTGTCGAAACTGGTTCAAACAAATTGAAGATAACGATGGGAAGATCAGAATTAATTTTAATTTAATTTTGATTTTAATTTTAATTTTGGTGAGGGCAAAACCCCCATTTATTGGGCTTAATACAAGCCATTAACTTACAAACTAAGAAACTTAATAGCTAAGACTTAAACTAACTAGTTGGAGGGCTTAGGAGACGAAGTTTAAGGCAGGGACCGGGGAGTACTCATATTGAAGTCAAAACAAGAAGAGTGAGAATTGACATTAATCAGCATTCGGGAGATGAGTTCATTGGAGCCGAAAGAGGTTCGATGGGTGGGAAGATAGAAGAGAAGGGGATTCCGAGTGTTACGAGGGTTAGTATTAAGAAAAATGAAATCGTCAATGGTACCTGTAAAGATTCGGTGAATGAAGAGAATTTCAAATATTTCTCTTCGATCTTTCAGCGTATTGAGGTTGAGGAGTTTGATTCGGTCTTGATGATAAGGAGGTAATATCAAAGGATTACTCCAATTAAGACCTCGAAGAGCAATAATCGGAGGAAATGGCGTTCTATGCTCTCAATTCTGGCAATGTGCACTTGTTGGAAAGGCGACCAGACTTGACAAGCGTATTCAAGAAGCGGACAATCAAATGAAATGTAGGGATCGGGTTACGTAGGGGTCTGCAAATTCTTTGGACCATCGTTTCACGAAGCCAAGTGCTGAAATTGCCTTAAGGATTATATCGTCGACATGCTTGAGGAAATTCAGCTCACAGTCGCAAATAATCCCAAGGTCACGGATCACCTGAACCATCAGGGAAATGATTTGACTGTTTAGAATATAGAGACGGGGAGGAGATTTGATGCGTTTACGTGAGAAGGTTATTGATTGGCATTTGGAAACATTTAGCTCCAGGCAGTTTTTGGAACACCATATTGAAAAGTTGTCAAGATCCTGTTGGAGGTGGGAAGAGTCTGCAGAAGAAGAAATGACCCGGTAAGACTTAGTATCGTCCGCATAGAGAGAGATAGAGGAGTGCTTGATGATCATTTCAATGTCGTTAATACTAAGAATGCAGAGGAGAGGGCCTAAATGGCTGCGTTGGGGAACTCCGGATGTAGCTAAAAAGCGGCTAAATAAGGCGGATCTGAACCGAACGTTGTCAAAACGGTTTTCTAAATAAGAAAAAATCCATCTCAACAGACTGGGTTCAAAGCCGAGGGTGGAAAGTTTAAAAAGAATGAGTTTGTGGGAGGTTTTATTGAAAGCCTTACTAAAGTCAAGACAAGAATCTTAAAACATTTTAGACACAAATGCATTTCCGGATCAAACGAGTGATATGAAAGCCATCATCTGCAATTCTACAAAATGTCGCTTGAAAAGCAAACTGATATAAGTCAAAATTGTTAAATTTTTAGAAAAGCTATGTACATAGCTTTTTGAATTTTTCCTTACTTGAAAAATTCAATTTAGTTATGAATTTCAATGAAAATTAAAAAGTAGAGAAAATGTTTTTTCTTCATTGAAATTCAAACCTGAATTCAAATTAACTAAGAAAAAATTCAAATAGCTAACTTTTCTGAAAATTCAAGAATTTTGACTTATGTCGGTTTGCTTTTCAAGCGACGAAAAGAGCTTAAATAAAAAGCGAATCAATTTATTTTACCAAACCTGATAAAAACAACGACATGGTTATTTTCGAATATCAATCTTAGGATGCAACTGAAAACCCGTCGACCCGGAGCGTTGGTGTCTATATCCGCTGTACATGTACCACCAATAAAGTCTCTTCATGGTGATGCGTAACAATCTTCTAGCTTTGCGCATATCACGGAACGAATACAGAGTAGAACTCATCATACATTACGTTGCTGAAAATTCTCATCTACACATCGTCTTTGCGAAGTGGACCAAAAACCATTCGGTCGCTTATATCTCCACATTAATGAATTTTTTTTAAATTTAGCGGATCCTAGGTTAAAATTAATTAACGAAAAAAGTGTTTGACTACTTATGTGATTAGAAAACTGTTACGTCTCTTATAAGAAATCGAAGCGCCACTATTAAAAAAAATCTGTTTTAGTTGTTTCGAAGAAATAAAAACTACGAAAAGATTAAAGTTAAAGGTAAAGAAACTATGATGGGACCATTTTACTTACAAAGAAACAATTACATAATTCCTAATTGTGTTCCTACATACTATTTATAAGATTCAAGAAAGGGAAATAAAAATGAATATAAAAAACACCTTTAATTCCTCTAACGGATGATAGGTCCATAAACCATGAACATGATCTTTTCACCTCCTTTACTACCTACTATGCTTTGTCACTAACAATTATCAAGACTGGATTAAGCCATGGATGCCTCAAAAACTGTCGACAGATCACCAATTTATAACTGCGCTTACTCTCATAGTCCTGTCAAGAACTTCTGGCGATGATCCAATTACTTTTGCTCACATGTTGAGGCAGTTCACTGTTTAATTCATCATCTACTGTGAAGTAAACACTAAAGAGTTCTTCGCAAGGCTCAATCGAAGACGGCTATTATCAATTATAAAGACACTCTTCCCCGCTTTTGACGTCATCGCCTTCGAAGCTTCTTTAAATCAATTGGCAATTGACTCGAAGTCGGCCACCTCAAAGCTTAAACCGATAGCATGGATTGAAATTTATTGCTTCTATCGTTTGGCAGATATTTATGACCATACATCACACCTTTTCCAAATTTAACACGTAATTTACCCGAAACCTTCATCTCTATAAAATAACCAAGCAAAGCATTGCTAATTAAGATTGGCTTCGTCAACATGTGCGGGACTGTGGGTTATGTTTGTGGTTTTATATCATAGAAAACCAACCAAATCTTGTTTATTCTCAAATTGTGTTCCTTACTCGTTTATCAGAGAGTTTTTCGGTATTCGGCACCATACGAAACAAAAGAGTGAATCTTCTTATTTTCTTGTTTCAAATAAAATAAAATTGCTTATCAACAAATGAATACAAATGAATGACGAATAAAATAACCATAACACAGAGAAGAATTAATGAAAAAGAAGAACAAGAAAAAAAAAAGAACTCAAGTAGGAAAAAGAACCAACCAGAAACACCGGGAGAAGAGGATGACTAAGAACAACACCAACAACAACAACAAGAAAAAATTGTCAACCAAAAGGCGATTACATTGGCGCCAGTTTTATCTAATTTGGGGGACATTATGCATGGCATTCTTCCAGAGACTCTACACGGTATACCTGCGCCTGCACGTCAGAGTGGGATAGTTTTATATACTCTTCGGTAAAGCCTAAATAACCACGCCACGATTTTATCATGGTCCCCGCGCATTCCACAAACAACAGACAATGAGAAACTTTATTGCATTCATTGGCTCCATGAAAGAGATTCATGTGAGGCATCTCGAAACGAAGCCATCTTATCTCTATACCACTTGGCAGGAGTAGGAGTTGAATGTGTGGCGGCTGTGTGTGTTTCGGATCATTACCCAAAAATTAATCCTTGCGTGAGTTTCAAAATACCGACTTTTTTTTTGTTATTTCTTACAAAAGGTCATGGTTGTCATTTTGTGCAGAGGATAAGCACAACAGAGCTCATGAACGTCATTTTCCAGTTTCCACAAATCCAAAAGATTAACTTTAATTGAGCTTTTTGTATATATGAGGGTAAAATTAATGGCCAGCCAACCAAAGTCGTGACGCAAGTACTCAAAAGATGACCATCAGACCAGACCATTTATACGATCGAATGAAATATTTAAATTTGTATTTACGAGTATGTATGTTCTCGATCGGAATACCATGGAGCTGCCATTAATTTTATTCGAAAATGAAACAACAAATTTTGTACAATAAAAAAGAGGGTGGAGCAGTGCGGTTCTTTGTTTGTTGGCGATCGTCAGCAATCTCGCATGCGGATGTCCAAACTTTTAACCGATCACTTATACTTATTGTGAAATTGGACCATTAACATGACATCAGAAATATAATCTTAATAAATTAATTAACATGGAAAAGAATGGGTGTGCGTTGTATACCGTGGTGTATAGTCGTATACTGCAGCAATGTGATTAATAAAGCGATGCTAATTAATGCAAAACAGTCAAATTTATCACATCTCAACATACAAAGGAGTTTCTTCGTAACCAAAAAGCATTTATTTATTTTTAGATGTTCTATGCATATGCATATTCAGTCTGTAGAAATAAAAACCAGCTGAACTCGGTAAGAATAATTATTTTTTTTAAATTATTTAATCTGAAAAATATGTTGAACTGAATACATTTTCCAGAAAAGCTCGTTCGCAGTCGATAAAAAGAAACAGTACCCAATTTGAATGCTGCTGTAATAACAAGCAATATTTTTAAGATTGTCGAATGTCAATAAAGGTGTTGTTAACGCGGAGAAAAAAAAACTGCGAATGGCTTATACATAATTGGGAAAACGTTTTTAACACAAAGCTTTGAGAACCCAACGTCCTACATACCCTGCTTGAATCCTTAATTTGCAGGATATGCACTGGATCCACGCAAGACGCAACTCATTTGAAATGAATTGGGAAAATTTTCAACCAAACCCGTATTTTCAACCGGCGATTTTGCTCTCGCCGTCTAATATCAATAACTTAATGTGGTTCCTACTGTTTTCGGGTCTTCCTCCAGAAGAAAACATTTTTCTTTGAAAATCGTTTTTATTCCGAGCTTCAATCTGTGATCCTAAGAACTTGGTCGGAAGTTGCTCCACCAAATACTGACACTAACATTCTAACATCTCCATGAATATGCACTGGTTCTGGAAAAATGTTTCCTTTCAAGGCGTCTCGCAGACACAATATTAAATTTCAATTACCTACCATCAAAATTATTTGTTTCATAAGCCGAGTACACACTATACAATACAAGTTGGACAGACTTCGTTTGACAGATGTTGAATGGTCAGATGTATAGTTTCCGTTCAGACTATCAAGCTAGTTGTCCAACTTTAAGTTATATGTTCCTACGCTCCATCCAACCTCAAAGTTTTCAAAAATATTTGAAAATCTTCCAACAAGTTGGTCAAGCGGTCGTCTGAGGGTTCACATTGTCAAGCATTGGTCGTTCAAGCCAAAGTCTGTCCAACTAATTGTACAGTGTGAACGGCTCTATAGCTTCTAAGCCTTTTCTTCATATTAAAACGCATTTACTTTAATTTTAGTATTTAGAAAGATTTTGTGTAGAAAACTCACACACTGGCACTGCGATTGAAGCTGGCAATGAAAATGAAATGTCAAAATAATAATGTGAGACCCACTGCCCACCATGCCCTCAATCTGTTCTGAATCAGCTCTTTCATATCAAAATAGAAGAAGACTTTTCGATCCCGGCCTAGTGTATTTCTCTCAACCATACCTTGTGAGGGAATGGAAGGGACCCAGAGTTTTTTGCCAAGTCCGAACAGTGAAACGAGAAAGCGCTTTTCATGGCATGAATTTGCAATGTCAAAAAAACTGTCAACTCCCCCCCAAAGGCGATGCCCGTCAAATAACATTTTTTCCACTTGATGTCTCTGAGATCCGAACCTCGAATCTCGAACGCAATATGCAGATACGCTAGCCATTACGCCACGGGCACCGATAGAACGTGTTTCATTAAATACGCTAAATTCAGTGCAATTATTCGATCAAGAATCACTAGTTTTTCTCGTACTCCACGAGGTTCCCTCCAACAATCCGATCGTGTCCGATTTCTGCAACTGATTTTCAGCTTCCATTTATCGGAATATTGCCGAATCTTATCAGAATATTGCCGAATCTTATTTTGGACCTGTTGTGTATTTGAAATAAGTTCGTCGAATATGCTATGGCGAAGGGAACCAACTAGATCGCCGGTTTAAATGCTAAATAATGAAGGTGCGTTAAACGTTCAATGTGACAACCGTTCTAAATGTTGAAAGTTCTTCTTCTTCTTCCTTTTCCGGCGTTAGTAGCATCGTGATCTCTATGTGATCCGCTAAGAGAATTGCAATAGGTCTGATAGCATGTCTACCTCTCGCATTGGAGTTCGAGGCCGAATTTCAGAAACATCACGGATAACAAATTTCGCGAACGGTAGGACAGTAACCCTACAATAATTTTATTTCCATGCTCGGAATCGACAAAACAATGTAGACTTCCGCCATTTCTCACAAATTATGGTTGTGAAATTCACAAGGACCTGATTTTAACGAGTTTAAATAATTAATTGAATTAAAAATCTAATTTCATGGATCATAAATTATTTTATTTATATAGAAAAGTTGTTCACACAAAACTGCCAAAAACTGCACCCGTTGGCAAAAACTGAAAAAGTGAAGATTGCCTGAATGTTTTTAGATTTCCTTTTCCGTTAGAATATGGGAACGAAATATGGTCTACGTTACTTAAGAATAATGTAGCATCGTAGTGTTGCAAGAATTTATCAAATAGGTTCAGTATTCTTAAGTTCACGCGTTCCCGTTCCTGTTCCCATGTAAGTCCAGTGTTTTTAATAGTCACTCAGCTTAATACATAAAATCGAATCAAAAATCCATGTTTGTCTAAGAGCCACAGGGTCTCAGCTTCTCTTACGCGGTTTCTAAAGATTACACTTGACATCTGTCCAGCCTTTTTTCCAACAGCTTTGCTCCTCAACTGTTCCTAAAGCTAGTCCTTAACGACGAACATGCTCGCCGAGCATGCTCGTGCTCGCCGTATTTTCATCGTCTAGGGGTTGGTTGGCGAGCAGTTGGCGAGCCGCTCGCTATTGGCGAAAATTTTCGATTTTCTTATGTTCGTTGGCTTCGATGTTTGCCATGTAGGGCCATGTTCGTGAGCAAACCGGTTTTTTACTATGAAGCAAACCTCATTTCTGCTGTGGACGTCGTCGTGTGCATATCGCGGATAAAGTAAAAAGGCAACAGACAGCCACAATTTAATAGAAGAATACACACGTTTACGCTGTGGGGAATCAACATGAAATGAATGTTCGGCAAATGTGTTCGTCGTCTAGGGGATAATGCAAACGAGCATGCTCGGCGAGCATGTTCGTCGTTTAGGACTAGCTTAAGGCTAAACGATGTTTCATTTTGATCATTATCACATTTTATCACGAAATTACATCAGCAAAGTCACTTCTGTTGCCTATTCAACTGCTGACGTCAAGTTTGGCTTCGCAATCAACAGAGGCAATACACCCAGAGACTCCTCCAGTCGCTCGGAAATATAGGTATGTCGTATGGCGATACTCTTGCGTTGATGGCTATGTACCTATACTTCGACGTTCAGAATTTGCTACGTGCCACGTTGAACTTTACGCTTGTCATTTATGCGACATTCACTTACATTTTTTTTAAATGTTTTCTTCATCGATTTCGTAAAACTCTTCGAAAAAATAATTTTACAAAAAGTAAAGATGAAAGGCCAACTAAAAATTTCTTTCTTTCTTCCTTCTTCGGCGTTACGAGCACGGTGATCTCGTAGGGATCACAGCTCTTTCAATCAACTGCTGAGCACCAGTGATCTGCCGTGTTTCTCCCAAATTTCCTCATCACTTCTAACAGTTATTAAAGAGCCATTCCAGTTTATAGAAAAATGTAATAGGCCCACAAGCTCTTCTGCTGCCATAAACCCATAAATGACACTAATTTTGTTTCTTCTTCTTTTTCTTACAATTTAAGATCTCTGAAATTTTAAATTGCATAAAAAATGTCTTTAACATGGTCCCAATCATAAAATGTCTTTGGAACCGGATAATTGCTAAATAACGTTTCAAGTTTATGTCCCGTTATCAAGTGAACCTTTATTAACGTTCGGGAACACATTTCTCTTTTCCCCTTCATTGGCATCAAGTTTGAAGAAACTCACAGAGTCGTTGTCATATTATCAGGACATTAATTCCATTCCGATACGATTTACATTTGCCAGAACAAATTTCATTTACGAATTTGTTCGATAAGCCAGAATTCATTTCTTATTGAAATTCGTTTATCTTTTCATGATAAAAACAACATTAAAAGTAAAAACGACCGATGACGCGTCGCAACTCACGACCGCAAATGAGAAGAAAAAACTCAAACAGAACCAGCTGCGCTTTGGATTTGGACCTGAACTATGTATGAGAATGGGACTATTAAGCCGAAGTATGACTTTCTGGAGTGTACATCTGCAACTGCAACCCCTTTTCCCAATGCGATCGTTGTCGTGACTCGTGATGGAGATTCAATTGAGAGTGTGCTCGATCGCCTCTTCAAAAGTAATAAAAATACAATTTTATTTCTTGTTTCTACAATCGAGCGAGGGTATACTTCAACAGAGTTTATATTTTTGGACCGCAAGGACAACACTTGAAGCTTCAACACAAACCAAATACAAATACAATTCGATTCCCACAACCATTTGACCGACGACGACGACGATTGACGACAAGCCATTGGTTAAGAGAAGCCGGCCAGCTGGCGCTAGTTTCAAATTTCAAAATCAATTGACAAGATAGTTTGGCAAACTGTTCGACCGTCCGGCTGTCTGCGGAAGGTGGGCAACCACTTGAAATTGAAAATCTGTTCGCGGATACTCTTGTTTTCCTTCATCAGTTGCAATCGGAGACAACTATGAAAAAAATATATGCCAAACAGATGACCTCTCTTCGTTTCAATGTTTTTCTCAGATTACATACGGCGGAATGACAGTGTCTTTGTTGATGTTTTCGAAATAGAAAACAAATCAGTTTTCAATGCAATTTGTGTTTGGTATTAATGGACATGGAAGCAATTAGGAAGTAGGAAGGGTATAACCAAAAGAATTGTTTGTCAACGCCTTTGAAATCGACTACAGTTAGTCTTCGGTTTCAAATTCGAGAGATGAATGAGTGATTACTGATGATTCGAGACAGCTGAGGTAGACCAATTGACAGGAGTCTGGTTGCGCACTGCCCTACGCTTTGAAAAAGGACATCGCTTGACATAAAAGTGTTGGAATTAAGACTTTAATTGTGGAAAAAAGTTGCTTAATTTTCAACAGCTTCTGCAATATTAATGCGAAACTTAAAACTAAGACTATAAAGTAGAGGCCTAGATAAGTTACTGATGTGTCATTCCAGGATTGAGCTTTTTCACGTGTCTCAAAAGTAATTTTGTTTTGGCATCTGATAGCCGATATTGCGGCAATGGAAGTTAAACGAATAAGTTTTTGCGTCATTACATGTGGTGCCACCTTGGAAACAGTGGTTGCTCCATTATCTCCGAAGCAATGTCCTGTAGGAATGAACTTTTATTCATATGAGTAGAAACAACGATATCTTAGTGAGAAACATTAAATTGAAATCGGCTTTAAAGGACTTACACGGGTATAGAGCCCCGCGTCGGGCGCCAACCTGTGATTTCTTGCTTTTTGTTTGAACAACTTTGAGGCCCTAAATCAAAAGTCACTGAAAAATCTTAGCTTTGTTAGAATATGATTGCTTTCTAGTGTAAATTAAAAAACAGAGATGCCCAGCGCAGATTGGGAAGTTTATTAGGTCTACCGCGCTTCCCTCAACCATACCTCAAGAGGAATGGAGGGGGCCTACATTTGTTTGCCGACTCCGAAAGGGCAAATGAGAAAACGCTTTTCACGGCGATGATTTTGCCCTTGGAGGAATTGCCAAAGGAGCCAACTTTGTAAGAACAAATGGATAATTTTGGAGTTCGAACCTCGTGCTCCCCACGTAATAAGCAGATGAGATAACCATTACGCCACTGACACCACAAACCTCCAACTTTAAAATCCAAATTCCTAAACTAACACCATTATCACACAAACTAATATTTTCAAGTTAATCTTCTAGTTCATTTTTTCTCTCTTTCATCATCTTTCAGATATTCAGTTAACCCCTCGACTCGTTTTCATTGGACCAACAATTGACCAAAAGCACGCATGTGAAGTGTGTGTGCAAACATTGCAAGCAGCCGTTGGCAAAATAATCTTGACAAAATTTAATAAAACAAATTAACTTACAGCAAGTGCCGCCACTTTTGTTCATAACGTGCTCACGGTTCTCAATATAATAGCAGCAGGCGACCCACAGCATCAGTTTAGCTGCAAGACTATGCAGCATTGCAAATCAAGCGCACGCGTCACCAATTATGCTGGCATTCATTTCAAAGTCCTCTATGAGTGCTTCCTTAATTCCCTACCTCAAAATGGGGTGTGCCGTCGCCAATCACATGACTTCGCACACACTATGGCTGTGCGATGGAGCGTAATTTATCAATGAATCGACCGACCGACCATGGCCCATACTACAAGCAGATGATGATAAAAATAACGCGTTGTCCACAATATACGCGTCTTCGCCTTCAAATTTACACTTGAACTGGCAAATTTTTGCTGACCGATTAGGCACGAATCATAACATACGCGACTTTGTTGGCATTTTCTTTTTTTGTTTGAATTCCACTCACTATTGCACTTCATTTGACCTGAGAAGGATGAACATATATTTCCTTTTTTTATTTTATTACTTTTTATTGTTGCCTAATACGCCACACCATCAATGTCAATAAAAAAAAATTGCAAGCAGTAAAGGGATTGTCTGGCTTTCAGTTTAGAAAGTCACATCTTCCAGTTGATTTGGCCCATATGGGGTGTGCTGGTGCATCCTCATTTTTTTATTAAAGCAATGGAAATATTTATTCCACTTGCCTGATTTTATCGAGTGCGTTCCAAAGGAATTACATTTATTGAACTGATAAAGGGTTTAATTGGTTAGAGAGGAGATGAGTCTCCTTAAACTCGTGTCATTCACCCTTTTAAGCCTTAAATTGTAAGTGTAAATGGATTCGGTTGAGTTCTAGACAATTGAACGGGAGTGAAACAAATTGATAGTAAAAATAACAACCGTTCAAAATAATAGGAAGCTGGAATATAGACGCAATTTATTGAAATTTTAAAGTTTACGTACTTATATGACGAACGAAATCAAAGACGGGTAATTAAAAGAATCAAAACCAATTTAGAAACCCATGGTTTTGTGTCGAGATTTGAGAAGGAGTCTTACAAAAGAATTTCTATGAGGAGGTAGAGGTTAAAATTACATTTCCAGAGCATTCTTCTGGGGCTGGCAGAAAAATTGAAGGCCTTCTTTTATTGCTCATAGGTGAATATAAATGCAGCAGTAGGTAGCTCGCTCATCCCGATCACGCGAAAGTATTCATTTCATTGAATTGATATAGAAAAGATCACGATTGGGAGGCACACTCACTACAATCTCTTTACACTTATAAGTGGATCAATGTCAAATTTTGCACTCCTAGTGCCTGTAACACAAAGCTACAAGTAGGTACCTACTTGTAATACAAGTGAATTATGACAAGTGTAAAAATATCAAGGCATAACACAAAGCTACAAGTTTGCTTGCTCTTCTACAAGTATAACGGGCATAGCCCTACTGTAGAAAAATGAAACGCGTGCAACCAACTCGAGAGTTTTGACAGTAATATTTATTCAATTGAAAAGAACAGAAAAAGAAAGGTAAAGAGCAAAATGTAAGTTGACATTCATGTGTCAAGTATAGAGTAGAAAGTATAGAGTAATACTTTAGGGTGAGAGCATAAGGCCACATTCACAACACCCTCACTTGTTGAATATTTTAGTATTATTAATTTTACTTTAATTCTTTAAAAGTCTCAAAAATAATTTTTATAATTTCATACATATTTATAGAAATTTAAAGTAATTTAAAGAAAAAATAAAAAAAAATTCAACACAGTCCCATGTTGCTGGTACAAAATTTGTTTTTTTCATTAGTAACAGCTTTAGTTAGGCTATCAGCCACCATATGATCAGTTGACACGAATCCGAGTTTAACTGCACCATTTTCAATGTGTTCCCTGATGGCATGATATCGTATATCGATGTGTTTGGTCCTTGGTCGAAAACCATCTGATTGCGCAAGTTTTATAGCACCTTGATTATCACATAAGATTTCGATTGTTGAAGATTGATTTGCATTTAGTTCATTTAACAATTGTTGCAACCAAACTGCTTCCTGTATGGCAGATGACATTGCCATGTATTCGGCTTCAGTAGTTGATAAAGCCACCGTTGGTTGTCTTCTGCTTGCCCATGACACTGCTGCATTTGACATTTTGAATAGGTATCCAGTACATGAGCGTCTTTTGTCCAAATCCGATGCCCAATCCGCATCACTATAACCATGTAATTCTGTTGTGTTATCAACAGAATATTTGAGCTTCAGATTCATGGTTCCCTTTAAGTAGCGCATAATGCGCTTAACAGCCTTCCAATGAGCCATGCCATATGTTGTGTTAAAACGACTTACGTCATTAACTGCGAATGCGATGTCTGGTCTTGTGCCAAGTATAAAATACTCCCTACAGCCGCTTGGTATGGTATTTTGGATAGTTCGTCTTCTCGATCTTCATCTGTTCGTAAATTAGCCGATAACTTTTGATTAATATCACTTGGTGTGGAAACCGGTTTACAATCGGCCATACAGAAACGAACCAGAATTTCTTTGATGTACTTGGTTTGATCTAATTCAACACCGTGGTCAGTTTGATTTATTCGAATTCCGATGCAGCTTTTAACTGGCCCCAAGTCTTTCATTTTGAATGAACTGCTAAGTGATTCTTTGATTTCCTTTAAGATTTTTGCGTCTTTCCAGAAAATCAATATATCATCGACATAAATTGCTAATATCAACGATGAATCTTTATTGAAATAGACACACGGATCTAACTTTGACTTCTGCAAACCAAATGACTTCAATGCCGATTCCAATTTTAGACTCCATTGCCGACCAGCTTGTTTTAAGCCATACATTGCACGATTCAATTTGCACACTTTTCCAGATCCGTCCTTGAACCCCTCTGGTTGTTCAATATATATTTGTTCTTGCAATTCACCCTGCAAAAATGCAGTCACTGCATCCATTTGGTCGATCATCATTCCCTTTTTTACAGCCAGTGCTACTAAAAAACGTATAGTCTGGTGACGTACTACTGGTGAAAAAGTTTCATGGTAGTCCATTCCATAAACTTGGTTGCAGCCCTTTGCTACTAGGCGGGCTTTGTGTCGAATAATATTGCCATCCATGTCTCTCTTAGTAGTGAAGACCCATTTTGTTTTCAAAGCTTTGTAATTATTGGGCAAATCCACTAAACACCATGTTTTGTTTTCATCCAAAGAATCCATTTCACTTTCCATAGCCTTCTTCCAAGCATTGTGATCGGTCCGAAGCATTGCTTCTTTGATAGTAATTGGATCCATTTCTTCAGTTGCTTCGTTTGTGTAGTAAGTTACATAGTCTTCAAATTTACGGGGTTTTGGTTGGCGTTCTGATCTTCTTGGAGTAGACCCTGTTTCCATCGTGACAATTTGGTCAGGTTGATACAATGTTGACGTTTCGCTTTCTAAAGCATCATCAAACATCTCTGATGTTGAACTTTCATTAGCATCTGTCTTTATCTCGCATTCTAATATTTCGGGAGATTCCCTCACTTGCTCAGGACTTGCTTCAAGTTCTTCTACAACAACGCTTATAACCGATGGTTCCATTAGCTCATGAAAAATGACATCTCTGCTCACAACCAATTTCTTTGTGTGTAAATCGATGCAACGATACCCCTTCCTATCACTGTCGTAGCCAACAAAAATCATTTTTTTTGATTTTTTGTCTAATTTCTTCCGATGTTCCTTTGGAACGTGCACCATGACAGGAGAACCAAAGATGCGCAGATGTGAGACGTCTATTTTCTTACCCGTCCAAATTTCTTCTGGTGTATTGTCCCTTAACGAAGCACAAACGGAACGATTTATTACGTAAGATGCCATGTATACTGCTTCTGCCCAAAACTCATATCCCAGTTTAGCATCAAATAACATGCACTTGGCCCGTTCGATGATGGTTCGGTTCATCCGTTCGGCTGTGCCGTTTTGTTGTGGTGTGTAAATTGTAGTTCGTTGATGCTGGATGCCATTCTTTCGGCAAAATATATCGAATTGACGTGAACAGTATTCGGTTCCATTGTCTGTGCGGAAGACTTTTATATTTTTGCCTGTTTGTTTTTCGACAAAGGCCTTGAAGTTGATGAATATGCCGAGAACTTCTGATTTCTCCTTTAAAAAGTAAACAAATATTTTTTTTGAAAAATCGTCGATAAATGTCAAGAGGTATCTAGCTCCTCCAATAGACTTCGATTGCATTGGCCCTACCAAGTCAGAATGAATAATTTCTAATAAATTATTGCTATGAGTTTCACTTGCATTGAATACTTCACGTGTTTGCTTAGCTTCAGCACAAACTATACAATTTTTTAAGCCAACACCAACTTGTTCGTCTTTGAAATCCATCCCAGTCACTACTCCGTTTCGCATTTTTCGTAAACTTCCATAGCTCAAGTGACCAAATCTTCTATGCCATGTAATCGCATTTAATTCCGTGGTCTTTGACAACAAACATGAGCCGTTTTCTGATTTCAATTTGTAGACACCATTTTCAGGCTTACAGCATACAAATTTCTTATGATTTTTATCATAAATGGAGCAACCATCTTTATCAAAAACAAGTTTATTTCCAGCTTGAACTATATTGTAAACTGATAACAAATTAACTGACACATCTGGCACGTGTAGGAGATTTGACACTTTAATTTCCTCGCCGTTTAAAATGAGGTTAGATTCTCCAGCACATGTTACCAGCATCTTAGTATTGTTTGCCGTTAAAATTTGTCGAACATTCGAGGTTGTATGTGCAGAAAGCAATTCTTTGTTTGGAGTCATGTGATTTGAGGCACCACTGTCAATAATCCACTCGTTTGGCTCACATTTCATTGACATCAAGGCAGTAAAACCACGTTTAACTTCATTAAAACTATTGCCACTGCTCTTCCTTGGTTCCTTTTTTTTACATTCGGAACTGATATGATTTCTCCCCCCACATGAATAGCACTTGATTCCACGACGGTATGTTTTTGTATAATTTGAACCTGTCTTCGCCATTTTCTTGCCATAGAATGCACCCCCCTTTGTTTCATCTCCATATTGTGTATCTAATAGCTTCATCTTAATTTCTTCTGCATTCAACTTAGCTGTGCTGGCTTCAAAACTCATTATAAGAGGCTTATATTCTTCAGTTAACCCAGCCAACAAAATGGCTGCCAACCATTCATCATCAATATTAAAATTGATACTCACCAATTTACTTGAAGTTGTTGTAATTTGGTCAATGTACGTCTGCATATTGTCACATGATTCCAAACGAATGGAAATTAACGTTCGTAGCAACCCAATCTTCCTCATTAATCCTCGATCTTCGTACATGGAATGTAATTTCACCCAAGTTTCTAGAGCGCTTTTGCATGGTCTGATATGAACGAATAAATCAGATTCAACACTTAGAGCTAAAAGTGCTTTTGCCTGACTTAACTTATCCTTCTCTGTTTCAACCGCTGTGTTAGGATCATCATTTTTTGGTTTAATGCAATCGCTTAGTTTCTTCAGTTCCAATAAACTTCCAATTGCAAACGACCAATTGTAAAAATTTTCACTGCCTTTGAGTTTCTCAATTGCAAACTCAGATTTAACTGAACCAGCCATATCGATTTTAATTTTTTCAAAAAATTTAGCAACAAATGCAAAATCGAATCTTCAATAGTTCGATAGTTCAACTAATGACCATGAATTTTAAAAAAAAACCTTTTTTTTTACAATTAAATTTCGCCAATATCTGGGCCCATAACCTGTAGAAAAATGAAACGCGTGCAACCAACTCGAGAGTTTTGACAGTAATATTTATTCAATTGAAAAGAACAGAAAAAGAAAGGTAAAGAGCAAAATGTAAGTTGACATTCATGTGTCAAGTATAGAGTAGAAAGTATAGAGTAATACTTTAGGGTGAGAGCATAAGGCCACATTCACAACTACAAGTATAACGGGCATAGCCCTACAAAAGGCTGTTGACTTGTAATCTTGAAGGCTTCTGTTATAGGCCCTATTCTTACGATTAAATGTATTTGGTATCGGAATCCTACGTGAGTATTGAAAACCAAATAACAAATCTCCAAAAAATACCAAAGTGGATCGACATACACTGAGAATACACTCGGTGTTTGACCTTGTACGAATACCCCCTTACCACTGGTGGGGGAATAGCAAAAGCAAAAAATAAAACCAAAAGTAAAAGATCAGTGTTTTCTGGTGCTCAGTCGTTGTCGAACTCTTAAGAACATTTATTTTACCTACTTGAACTTATATACAAATTTTTTTGATGACTCTGGCGTAATTGGAAGCATCTCTTGTTTCCAACATCTTGCGGGACTGGGACTGAAGTGAGTTGTATTTTTGCATCTTTGCATAAGAAATCGTGAGAATAGAGTTGGTTGCATTTTTGAAACTAGGTACACAATTGTACCTACATTCTTGCGAGCCAAATCTATACCTTGAAGTGCGAAACGGTGAACCTCCATGTTGCTGGAACACTCGGCCTTACTTCGTTGCCATATTAAAGAAAGTTTGGCCATTAAAAAGTTTGAGTTTCAGACCAATTTTAGTACTATAACAATTGCGAAAAGATCTTCTTCTTCCTTTCACGGCGTTACGAGCATAGTGATCTCGAAGGGATCACAGCCCTCCAATTTAGCTGCTTCACAAAATAATAATCCGATCGTGGGGTACAACGATAAGCAATTGGGAAAAGTTTTTTGAAATATTTCGAATTGATATTCATTTCTCTTGGAATTCCATACAAATCGTGTAGGTATTTACTTCAACTATAAAAAGCAGAGGTCCAAAGTGCCTTTCTTGTGGCACACCCGACAAAATTCGGACTTCACGAGTATCTTGTTCTCGAAGGGATCACAACTTTTCCAATTATCTGCTTCACACTAGTGATCCGTCCTTCAGGATTTGACTTTGCACTACATCCCATTGCAGCGGCGAACAGCTCGCTCTACGTCTAAGAAGAGTTGTCTCGAAAAACGGTGGTCATACAGACGAAAATGTCTACAATAAATTGGCCAGGTAAAAACTTCTTCGGCAAACTGTCAAAAAAGTGAAACAGCAATGCAAGCTCCATATTACAAATGACGATACCCGCAAAAATCCTTCGTTATCATCACGTTGCCTTTACGTTTCACGATAATTGCTGTCACCTGCGACTACTTTTTGCTTTTGGTTTATGCTGTTATCGTTCTGACATTTTCATGGACCCTTTTTTATAATTCGTAATCGGGTTTATGTCGTGGCTATCGTTGTTTTGGGTTTTCGTTTTCTTTCCTGTGTCGTTTCACAATTCATAGGAAATACGAGCTCTGCAACACGTAAAGTTACAACCTCCAACAAGTTACAATCTCCAACCAAGAACACTGCCAAATAACATACCATAAAACCATAGCCACCGTCATTCGCAAAACGAAATCGCAGTGTATTTGGTAACACCCTAGCCGTGCGGATAGCTCTGTCGTGAGTCATGCGAGTGGTACGCTTTCACCCGAAATGGCAAAAGATCTGGGTGGGAAGGAGCACAGAGTAGTCGAAAAGGGATCTCACAAGCTACGAAAAGGTTGCGAAGAACATTCAAACACACTTCAGGAAGCATAGAAAAAGTGTGCGGTGTAAGTATCTAATGCTCTAAGCCCAATAGAGTAGTCAAAGTAATAAGAACTTTGAAGTATTTAACAAGTGCACGTTTGGCTGGGCAAGACAAGAAGCTATATTTTTTTTTTTTTGAATAAAGGAAAACATCAGGCTTGTCATTTTTGGCAATTGATGTTCTACATTTGATGGGCAAAGTTTTCTTACACAACGAAGTAAAAAGAAGAACTTTCGAGTTTATCAAAAAAAAGAAGAAGAAGAAAACATCACATTCCAGCCTCCTGACCCTAAACACTCATCCATAACCAAACAAAAATCAATCATGCTCAATGTTTTTCATAACCTTGACCATTCGAATAGACAAACAAGCCTCCCCTGATATCATCTCTTACACTCTCTAGAATAGAACAGTTGCAAGGACCGCCCAAAATGACAGGCCAACATCACCAATAAAAATAATCTCCAGAACGTATTATAATAATTCCACCGAGTAAATCAAATCCGACCAAAGATTATAGGTTTCGTAAATCGCATTCGCTCCACAAACACCCAAACCTACTGCCTGCTCTTGTGACAGGCTATTAATCAAACTATTAACAGGAGTCACGTCCCGTTCGCCAACCCCTTTTATCCTCCCAAAGATAAATATCCTTTGCTTTATTACTTTGCGCAATAAATTTATTTACCTCCCCACAATCGAGATCAAACAAGAGACGAAAAAAAAAATCTGAATGATTCGAATACCCGATAATCATGATAATGTGTCCTGTAATCAACTAATAACGTCCTTGCTGTATACAGTATCCTTTTAGATTCCTTACTTTGGTAATGAAATTAATGTTTCTCTGTGTTAAGGGCTGCATCATCATAACGCAAACACTTCATCCCTCTCTTATGTGGCGCGCGATTGAATAAACAACACATGTCGCGAAAAAAAAAAACCAACGCATCACCCACACTATATGAGCAACCCAACGCGGCGGAAGGCTGCAGGGTTTTAAGTAAATTGAATGCATTGGCAGGGAGGCTTCTCATCATCAGACCTCACACACTTCTATAAAGGAAAATAAATTCAATCAATCCTTATTAGTTTGGATATATCCATGACGTAGTGGAACTCAGCATGACTATGGAGAAAGCGAAAAAGTGTGAGGGTGGTTGGGCAGGAAAAAAAAAACGAAAAAAAAAAATAAAATAAAATCCAAAAGACACAACGCTCAAAAATAGACTGAGTTCTTATGTGGAAAAGTGAACCATATGG
Source organism: Melanostoma scalare (assembly GCA_949752695.1). Taxonomy (NCBI): domain Eukaryota; kingdom Metazoa; phylum Arthropoda; class Insecta; order Diptera; family Syrphidae; genus Melanostoma; species Melanostoma scalare. Next base: position 17,078,149 of record OX456986.1, read on the forward strand.
CCAAAATGTTTTCCATTTCCCGTATTCTGTGTGTATCCGTATAATTTATTCATATGCGATTACATCCTGTAATGTTTTCGGCCACGTTGAGTACAAGAGACAGAGTACTTTCGCAGGATTAGAGTCGAGTTACAGGATCAACAACATGGCATACTTAAAGTATATTTGTGTGTACTTGGGCGAAGTGTTGCGCACTGTATATGGCTCGTTGAATGCGCTTTTTGCAGTCACGGTTAATTATTTGTTTTTTTGTTTCCTTTTTTTTTGCTTCACAGACGCAGGGGCTACACAGACGAAATTAGGTACTAAACTATTCAGGACATGTGAAGATTGGGAGATTTATTGATATGGTTTTGATGTAAATTTTTTGATAACTTGTCATCGAACAAAAAAAACTTTGAGTTTTGCACAACACATTAATACATACCTACAACAAGGGATGTGGATGCTCAGTACAAAATTCGTTTAGTTAAGCACACACAGGTATTGACGATCTTAAATTAATTTTGGAAATCACTTCTTTATGCATAGGTACCTACCTACCTCTCTTTTGAAACAACATAAGAAATCTATGTTTTTCAATTCTGTGTAAAATGAAATAAAAACATAAAAAATAAAAATTTCACACAAAAAAAAAAATAACAACGCGGAAAGGGATATTTCATTCAACTATGAAATTCATAAAATTCCATTCATCCAATTTAAATACCGAAAGTGAATTCATAAAGGTGGAAACACATTTTTGGCTTAACACAGCAGCTGAATGACAGATGACAGATGACAGAAAACAGATGAGAGATGACAAGCGATAGATGACAAATGACAAACGAAGCTCACAGATGCTAGATGACAGATGACAGATATCACATAGCAAAAGTTTTCCCGATTTTGTTTTATTGACGTACAAAAAAAAACCCTAAATCCACAAGGATTCCCTAATCAGAAAATGTCTGGCGTTAGACTTGACCCAAATTCGCTTTGGTATTTCTAAGGCGGAAAAGTGCTGGACATTCTGTAATGATGTGCAGAGATGTTTCTTCATTTTCGAGGCATAGTCTACCAGCCTCATTTGATGAAGATGTTTTCTTTAAAGAACAGTGACCGGTTAGTAGTCCTGTGCAAATTTTTAGGGTTTTTCTATTGAGGTTCAGTAGGAATTTTGATATTTTTTCAGTATATTCTGGCAAAAAGAGTTTTGAACAGATTTGGCCAGATGAGCTACTCCAAGCTTTGTTTGATTCCTCCAGTAGGATGTTCTTGGCAGGATGTTTGAAGGTGCTTTTATTTACACCGCAGAAGGGTTCAGGTCCGACGAATGGTTTAGATGCGCAGTCTTAAGCTTAGATGTCTGCCTTCTCGTTACCATCATAGCCTTTGTGTGCTGCGATCCATTGGAGGATTACAGTGTTGTCGCTGAAAATGCCGGAACCTGTACCAGTTTCCATTTTTGAGCCGTCCGTATATCAGACCATATCTTGCCTTGAAGGACGAAGTTTTGTGTTCTGGTTTTGTTTGGAAGACTGGGACTTCCCTAAGGGGGATGACAATTAGGAAGTTGAGTTTAAAGTTGTACATCGGAATAATAGCATCCAAGCACATACTAAAGGTATTAAGTTTTTCTAGACTTGCCATTATCGACAGATGTCCTTTCGGGTATGGATGTGATTTTATGTGTCCTTGATGGAAAAGAAGGTGTGTCGCCAGTCTTGCTTCCATTTTTATGAAAAGGTGGATTGGAGGTAGTCCTGTTATGACGTTTAGAGCGTGTGTTGGTGTAGTACGCATGCATCCCGTAATGCATGTTGTTGCCAAACTTTGAATCATTTCTAGTTTTTGGATTGCCGTTACTTCTTTTGTTTTTGTCCACCATACAACGGCTGAGTACGTTATTGTTGGTCTGGCTACCAGCGTACAGGTATTAGACCCCAGTTTTTCCCGCATATGCTTCGACAAGTCCATAGGGACTTGGTTGCTCTGCCGGAAATGCGTTCTAGTTGAGGGTTCCATGACATTTTGCTGTTTAAGATGATCCCAAGGTATTTTGATTCCTTGGAGAATGGTATTGTTTCCCCATAGAGATTGGGGGTATTAAAAGATTTAGTTTTCTTCTTTTTGTATAAATGGGACAATAAATGTCTTACGTAGATTTACAGAGAGGCCTTCATCTGAGCACCAGCTTTGTACGGTGTTCAGAGCTGTCTGAAGTCTTCTTGATATTAGTGTTTCTGATGAGCCTTGTATGACAATTGCTATATCATCTGCAAAGCCCACTGCATAAATGCCTTGGGTTGCAAGTAATCTTAGTAGGCTGTCTACAACTATTGACCAGATGAGTGGTGAGAGGACTCCACCTTGTGGGTGCTGCTGCGTCGATTACTATGACTAATAGTGGTGGTGGCACTTGATCCTGTGACTTAGGACCTGGGGCTTTTGCGCTTCTGCTTTCTTTTCCCCAAAATCTTGTTGCCAAAATTTTCAATTCAAATTCGTACTTTTTTTTTGACAGTGAGAACTTTTTTTTTTTTTTAAAGAGGAGGCTTATGCTAATCTGGAGCACTCAGACCTAATTACCGGTCCATTGTACTACCAGGGTAGCATTCTTCCCTTTCTGTGTGGTGTAGTAGCTTGAAATAAGTTGGAAGTAATTTCGTGTATAACCTCAAGGAGGGCGTCCAGTTGAAAGAAAAGTAGATGACCGCAGAGGGGGATTCGAAAACACGCGACCGGCTTACCTACTGAACACTCTACCACTGCACCACGGCCGCCCTACACACTGAGAACTTAGATATAGATTCCAATTCATGTGAAAAAGGTTGGTTTTGATTGAAAATCAGGAAACTACCACTTAAACTATAGCAAATGATCACAAGGAATTAAGTGTTTCTCAAAATAATTATCAGCTTCTTAGCTAACGACACAATCATATTTTAATGAATTCTTTCAGGAAGGAAATTCAGCTTATTAAAGAAAAAATTTATTTGTTTATATCAAATGAAAACTAAAGCCATTCCACACTGGTGTCCTACGACACCCCATGTTTTGGGTTGAGCGATATGCTCTGAGCTTTTCCTCTTCAGAACAAAGTTACCGTGTTGGATGTTTGATTGAAGGAATTTTCCATCAACGTCTTGAAGTTTATTGCGGCTTTTAAATATTCTTTGAGTGTTAAACAAAGTTGGAATAAAAATAAACCGCAACAGCAGCTCCAGAGTAGGTACACCTACTTCAATCCAAAACCATGACTAAAGTAATACTCGTCAATTGCACAAATTCAGTAGGTAGGTAAAGTAGGTACGTATATCTACCATCAAATACTTACAACGTTCAAAGCTTGTAAGCTAATAAATCTCTCTTTAATGTAAATTTATTACCACACATTAAAAGATGTGATAATACTAAGTGAGTGCTACCCACGACGTGTAGTTTTTCTCTCTCTGGTGAATGAATAACATAGCGTCTATTGCCATGGCATGCCATTATAGATTCATCTTGAGGTATTAACTAAATTAATGAAGATTGAAACACCAGGTTTAATAACTAACAACCTCTTAACCCTTTTGATGTCACTTTACATAAATAAAATAAATTTCACATATCAATTTGCACTACACGGAGAGACAACTAGCACTAGTCCATTAACTGTCAAAGCCAATTTGCAATGAAACCACATGCCAAAAACTTCTCTGGATGTGCCATTTAGAGAGCAAAATGGAAATCAAAACCACCCAATTTAGATGCTTGAACTCTAGGATGACACGTGATCGAGAACGGGCCATGATAGTTTACCTTTCATTTGGTAACATATCACTTTCACACAACAACCGCCAACATTATCCAAGCGTCAATGATGATGGAAAAGTAGTAGGTATAGGTACTCATTTGTGCTCCTTGAAACCCTTGAAACCCTTGAAACCCATCGAACTCCCCAAAATGAGATACCACTTTCAGCCCCGTTATAGTGTACTGTATATCGGATCGTAATCGATACTTTCACAAGACAGAAAGAGTCCTTGATAACGACGAACGTTCAATTTGCACAGAGGAATAAAACAAAAACACCTCCACACTATAAGATAAAGAGTTCTTAATTAGCGGTAATGATGAACGACAGACACTACGTCTCTAATCAAACAGATAAAAGACGAAAGGGGCAATGACTCGCAGTCGAGAGTATCAGATGACTTTGGATGTGGCAAAAGTGATTGTGACTGTGAGTGTACTTATTTCGGCTTACAGCCCCTCGTGTGCGCGCCTCATCCAAAATAAGAAAGGGGTGAGTTGTTTGGCTTACAGCCAAACACTGTTCACTATCTGGCTTAGAAATTATATCTAGGCAAAATATGTACACACATCTTCCTTCCCTGTGTTAGAATAGGAATCTTTCTTTTTTTTTAACTTCCCTATAAGTTATCCTCGAATATAGATTTTGTCTGTGGAGTGGGTACTTTACAGTGGGCACGTGCCAATTACTCCTCGAGAAGATATCATTTTCAAATTCCGTGCGGATGAAATTTATTTTTCTTATAAGGAAATATATTATCTGACTTCTTGACATTACACATATTTCATGTGTTCTTTTGCGAAAATTCCTTTTGGCCATGTTCCAAATTTTTGCTCTTCTTTGGTTTTGATGGAATTATAATCGGGTTGAACCTATTCTTTCTCTAATTGGATGCGTGCTTAGAAAAGTAGAACAGAAGATATTTCGACGAATGAAAGTATAGATTAGCAAATGAATAAGAGAAATTTTTATTGAAAGCCATGACATATTTAAGCGAGAAGAACACAAATATGGTGACACATTGGCCAAATTACTGGTGTTTAAAGGCGGAAGTATAAAGTTGTCCTATAGTATTGCCCAGCTGACCTTCTAATTAATTATCTGTCCTTCACTGGTCGACAAAAATTTTGCACCCAAAAGCGAACTATATTTTTTGAAGGCTTTTGGCTCGCTGAACTCAAATCTGGCCTCAGAATTGCTCTGTCACATCACATTTTCAAAATTTAAGCATTCAAGATCGGAAAAATCAAGTTTTTGCTATTTTTGAGCCTATGTTTTAACATAAAAAAAATTTTAACCCAAAAACAAACCAATGCTTTTCCGATGATTTGCTGTCCGCTGAATCCAAATCTGGTCTCAAAAAGGCTCTATTACATCAAATTACTGAGATATCTAGCTTCAAAAGTTGCAATAAACGGCCATGCATTTTTTTGAGGACTGCTACAGTCGCGAAAGGAAATTAGAGTTAGAAAGCATATTTTTGATGGTTTTTGGATGTGCTGAATTCAAATTCAGTCACTGAATTGCTCTGTCACATCAGGGTCTTGAGATTATAGCCAGAGTAAGGTCAAGACATCAACGCTTTATTTTTTGGAAACCTGATGTTGCAGCGTAGATCTCTGACTGATTTTGAATTCAGCACCAAAAAATTTTAAAAAAATATAATTTCTAACTCAAATTTCCTTTCGAGACTATACGTAATCTTCAAAATAATGCATGACCGTGTATTACGACTTTTGAAGCTAGATATCTCAGTAACTTGATGTAATAGAGCCATTTTGCCGATCTTGAATGCTTAATATTTTGAAAATGTGATGTGACAGATCAATTCTGAGGCCAGATTTGAGTTCAACGAGCCAAAAACCTTTAAAAAATATAGTTCGCTTTTGTGTGCATTCAAAAAAGTGAAATTTTGTAGACCAGTGATTATAGATATTCTTTTACTTGGAGTTTGAAATGCTAGTTGTAGTAGCTAGACTTAACTACTGACTCAATGTCCCTTCAGGTAGCAGCCTTCTTTCAGATACACAGGTTTCTTGCTTTGTACTGAAAAACCGGAAAAAATGTCCATTATATGGGGCCTGATTCCAGAAAATGCAGGACATTTGCAGAGGCACTTCAAAATTACTCCACATGACTCAAAGAAGATTGAATCACTTTAACCCAGGACAACTAGGTAATTGTTTGGCAAAGAAAGTGTAAAAAAAATTCAAACATTTTGCTCAAATGGCTGAGCTACAATCTACAAAAGCTAGGAAACCTCATCAAACCTACAGATATGGGTCATGTATGTGACCTGCCCTTATGCCGTTTCTACATTGGATGCTAGTCTCACCAACGCAACGTACAGATTGATACTGGAACTGAATGCTGCCAGTGATGAGTTCAGCTATCCGGTGGTTTCTATACTGGTTTTTTCATTTAAATCTGGGAGTCTAGTTTTTCTGATACACTCAGATCGACTAAGAAAATAAGTTGTAGAGGTTACTTAAAAGCTTAAAAAAAACCGCACAAGCTAGCCAAAAAATTAGCATTAACCGACAAGTTTCCAACACAATTTTTCGTACAAAGTCAGCGCAGTTTGGCGGGAAGTGGTTTCTGCCAAATAAGAGGATATTTTTGTTCACATCAAAATTTTCATGATTAGACTTTCATCATACCATAGCCAATACTATGCACTTTTATTTTGTCTTATTTCGACATTCAAAAACGCATAACTTCTCATTTTTTTGATTATCTGCTTGATCATGAACAGCCATGCTGTTTCCGTTGCGTTGCGTAAGTCCAGGCCCAGACCTCCAGGGTCTTCAAGTATTCAACTAAATTGTTATGAAATGCAGTGGCATTTTATTAATTTGCGTTGCGCTGAATTCAGTTACATTGCATTGAGTTACGTTGCATTAAGGTGCTTTGTAGCCGGAAACACACACGTTGCATTAAGGTGCTTTGTAACCGGAAACACGGTGAATTGAACTACTACGAAACACGCAGCTCTTCACCGGACACTGGTATTTCAAAGTTTTTCTGCACAGAATTGGAAAAAGAAGAAGCCCTGCGTGTCAATTCGGAGATTCGCTGACAGACGACGCTTATCATACAGTTTTCAAATGCAGTAGATGGGAATCTCTCCGTCAGGAAATAAACATCAGAAGTATCAGAGAACTCAGCTCAAATAATGTCATCCAGAAGATGCTGAAAGACGAAGACGAAGAGAGTTGGAGGTGAATAGGCATGTATCTGAAAAAGAAGAATAAGTTGAGTAACTAGAACTCTCCACCTAGACGCGGAAAAAATCGTCATACGGGGTACATCCTTACGGTAAAGCAAAGCAAATAAAAAAATATGTTTTGAATTGAGATACGTGGCATTGAGTTTCGTTGCCTTAAGCTGCGTTGAACTAGGTAACGTTGCATTGAGTTGCATTGTATTAAGCTGCTTTGCATTGAGCTACGTTGCACTGAGTTACTTTGCATTGAGTTACGTTGCATTGAGCTGCGTTGCAATAAGTTATGTTGCATTGATAGGCGTAGGATAGAGTTGAGCTAATATGCGTTGTATTAAGTTAGGTTGCATTGAGTTACTTTGTGCATTGAACCGCGCTATTGTCGTTTCATGCATGTTTATGAACCACCTATAGTTTGACATACTTTAAAAAGCAGAAGAATGAAAGCCTGCGCAAAGCTGAAACTTAAACCTTTATTTCGGCCACAATAAAAGCTTTAAATAGTCGTCATGGTTCTCGACCGCTTCCCATCTCACTTTTCGCGCTTATCTAAGCAAAACCTTCATTTGTGTTAACCCGCACCTACCTGCCTAGAGGTGGGCAATTTCACGAGCTATAACTTAGGAATGTCCTCAAATAATATTTGCTAACCATATTTTCAGAATCCGAATCAGGATCGACCGTCTCAAGATGCGGTTTCCACTACGCATGTGCCACTTCTCACTCAAAAGCAGCGCTGCTGAAACTGGGATCTAACATACTTTCAGGTACTTCCTGTTGGTATGCAGTAGTGCGTGTTCGAGAAACGAAACGGAAGCTAAAGTTATTTCGCCCTTTGAATTTTCTTTTTCGAGTTGGGAGTTAAACCATTTTTGTGGCAGTTCAAACCTGAAGACCACACTACTTCTTTGGAAGCAATGTTGCACTTTAATTTTCTCAAGCTGAGCAAGTTTCAGAGCAGTAGATTTATTCTAATTTTTCCTTGCCCAGCGTTAAGAGCATCGTGATCCCGAAGCTCTTCTTTTAACTGCTCCACACTAGTGATCCGTTTTTAGGGTACGCCGAGTGGACAGTAGATTTTCCACATATGTCGATATAATACTCGTATACGGCTATGCTTCCAATCACCAATTAAACAATATTTTCCAAATAATCAACAATGTTTTGGTCCTTGAACTCAAGAGTGGTACATCCCCAAAGAAGCATTCAACACGCGACCGGAATCATTGTAACGAAGGTTGAAAATCATCTCGGGGTGTTCCCAAAACCATTTGATGAATGATGACTGTCGGACTTTCGAAACTGACACAGATTCTGAACACTATGGGATGGCAGATGCATCGAATTCTCTATTCTTTTCCCCATAGCAACGTGCCTCGCCGCCGCCGTAGTAACCGATTCATCTTGCGAACGCTTGTTTATTCTACCAATTTGTGTCTGGAACGTGAGGGGTAAACCCCAAAGCTACCAACGCAACGGAAGGACACTATTTATTAGTTATTGTATTTCAAAAGTCATTCCCGCTATGCAAGCGTACGCATCTCCCCCAGGGGCAGTACATAGTAGCGCATCGTCAAGGAAGTCGTTGGAATTTAACCAAATTGTTTCGATTGTTTGGTCACGTGCTGGCCACATATTGACGCAGACGAAGTCACGTGCCTGCGATTTTCATGGGCAAATTATGGAAGTTTTTCAATTTCCCATTAACTCTGCGACGCGGTCGGCCGGTTGGTCGGTATAGCGAGTGTGACTTTTTTAAGTCCCATCAAGCGGGAAACCACCAAATCGACACTTCTCTTTTTTTTATATCCAGTTGAAGGTTACGGATTGTCACGGTAGATGATGATGATGATGTTTTTGCTTTCTCAGCTGCGGGGTGTTTTGCTTTGACTGTGACTTTTTTATTGGGTAATGTATTGGTTAATGTTTCCTTTTGCCAGCTGGGAGTGGGTTATATGGAAGTGCACATGTTGTGTATGAGAAGTATGTATATATATGGTGGCGTTTGGGTGAAGATTAAGAGTCCTTCACACCCTCTAGGTTTGAAGGGTGTAATTCTCAGACTGATACAGGTTGACTCCGACAGCTAAGTGATTGTGTTACTTTTTTTTTTTTGATCATTGGGGTTGGACGAACAAGTGAATGTGTCGTGGGAATATTTTATGGAAAATGGTTTTACTTGAAAGGTTAGCAGTGTGCAATTATTTTGAGTTCAATGCGAGTTAAAGAATGACTCATGATGCACCTTAATCTTTCATTGGTTTATCAATGCAACGTAGAGAGGAAAGGCAGGGTATTTCTTGCAGTTGCTCTTTAACAGATGGCAACTTATCAAAAAAAAAAAACTGAAGAAGACTTGAATTTGGGGAAAAATGTGACACTTCTAACGAGTCATGGAAAAAAGATAAAAACACAATCGAGGGTGAGAATTAGTTAATCAAATTGTTTGAAAGATTTTTGGATAAGCATATGATAAAACTTACAAATTTGGGCTAAGATTCCCAACAAAGAATAATATCTCACCCAAATAGATAGAAGAGCTTCCCAGGCTGATTGACTATAGTTTTCTCCATTTTTCTTGTGCATGTCGGACAATAGACAATAGGAATAGCTAGGGAGCTAGGGTAGTAATGAACAGGAGCTTGCAGCGAGCGATTTTATTTCGATCTTGTTCATCGCAAATAGCCGCAATCAGAAAACGAAGAGTGCAATGTAAATTTCGTTTTTTTCCTTAAGAAGAAGCAGAGTTCCTGAAATCGAAGCCAGGATTTACCTTTTGATTCAATTAGAACCCATTATTTATGGAAGCACATTCCCAGGTGACACAAGTAACTGCTCAGTATTTTTGGACTAATATGGTACCCAATACCTTCTTAAACGTCTATCCATACATTTAGTGCTCCTTGCAGGGATGTAGAAATCATAATTATGATAGTTTCATGATCAATAAGGAATAGTTGATGTACTTTGGTGCTCCGTGTTTTATCTTCCATCAGCAGGTAGAGGTAGTCAAGGACTGTAATAAAGACGAGAGGACTCAAGAAACTTCATTGGTGTACACTTAATGCGACTTGGAATGCTTTGGTGACTGGGCATCAAAAATTCGTCAGGGCTCCTTTGTACATACCCCCAACCATACGTACGTAGACCTCTGGAACTCCTCGCTGTCTGAAGGCCTCCCATATTCGATCTCATTGCTGTCGATCATGTCGAAGCTAACCAGCACAACAAGTAAGTCCTCTAAGGAATCACTATATTTTCGCAATCGACTACCCATATTCGCTCAAGGATTTTCAAAATGTGGGATACCAACTTGATCGACCGGTAGTTATCGCATTTGCGTGTACCTCCCTTTGTACATTGGTAGAATGTAACTTCTCTCCATTGCTTAGGCAGACTATCACTTCCACTTCCTATAAGCTTGGGAGATGAGAACCGTGTGCCATCTTAGCTCAATGTCTTTCTTCCATTTTCAAAACTCATCATCTGACCCAGCACCCAGCCCTTCTGCCTTTTTTTGGAGTTCTTAAGCACTTCACTAACTTCTTCGACTGTGATAGTGGGTATTTCCCGCTTTAACTTCTAAAAAGAGTCCACGTTTGTTCGTTCCAAAAGACCAACACAATACTGTCGCCACCTGTGCATCTTTGAAATGCACTTTATAAAAAACTAAACAAAATTATAAAACTTGTGGTGCAGTATCATGGTGAAGCTTTAATAAGGACAGAAACCGCTAGGTGAAAGGTTTGAGAAAAGAATCCACCAAAATTTTTGAACAGCAGGCGTCAGTGTTGCATTGGTTGAGTGTTAAACGCCTATGCTAGACCTGTGGGTTCAATAGGCGTGCTGGGGATTTTGCTTTTTAAACTCTGAGGTTAATCTGAACATGGACCGAAGTCTTCAATGGAAAAATAATCGCATAGTTCTCTATCTACTTTTTGCATGAAATAAAGAAAAGAAAAAAGGAGCTGATGATGATGATTGGCTGATATTTTCTAAAGGCCAACCATTGTTTAACTACCCACCTATTCCTTATTTTGGATATAAATAAATATAAGAGCACACGTATACCTGCAACTGCTAATGAACGCATAAATACGAAATCAAAATAAGAACGATCGAAGGCAATTATTTATCTTTGAGAAGACTCAATCCGACAAATTGCATAACACGTATCAGGCCACTGATGGCGGCTTCTCTTTTTAAGACCCACAACCAATCGTTGCAACTTTAAGATGCCCAATGACTTTATCTTGACGCCTGAATCAGGTGTGTTCGGCCAACACTACAAAACACAACACAACATACACAAAAAAAGACTGAAATTATAATCCATTGAGCGCAACTCAATTTCGAAGTGCAACAAACGCCCATCATTTGTCCGTCATTATGCACAGTCGATCGAAAACTCTGATAAGTTTAGGTTTTCAATTCGTTTCACCTCAAATTCGCCATGAATCAGCACAATTTTCCAGCGATTTCGAAAGAATTTCCGTCAATAGACTGACCGTGTATAGTTGTGGCTTCGTAAAGCAAAGCGCCAGCTTTTCAAACGAAAACAGAACAAAAAAAATCCCTAATCTGGTATATGAGGTCGTCGCTGCTGCTGCTGCTGCCGCCGCCGCTGCTAAACAGCTCGATCACAAGCACAACCTGCGTCCTTAAGTGGTTTGGCAAGAAATTCCAAAGTGGTTTTGTTCGATGATATCAGGCGCCGCCATCTCGACTCCTCGATGTTTCAATAGCAAGTGTTTGACTATTATAAAGCGGCTAATTCATTTCAAGATGTCGACCTAATTTCCACATTTTGTCCATTTGGTATATGATGAACATCGGGGAGGATCCTCTATCAGAAGTTTTGATATCGCCCCACACACAATGACTGGAATTGTTGAAGATTGAAGTGTATCTTGATGCACCAGAAAACAAATTGAATAATATATTTTTTTCGGATCAAAGATGTGTGCTGGGTTTGTCGACGGGCAAGGATCAAAGAAGTTGAATGTAAGGAAGTTCTTTTTTTTTATTGCAAGCGGAATTATTTGAAGTGACTTTGAAAAGGTATGGTTATAGCTTTATTCGGAATGATAGATTTATAGAACAAAAGGTAACCTTCATGCCAAAAGGAGACTGAAGTGATTTGCAGAATGCTTTGTTAAAAGAACAAAAGGCTGATTTCGAGGTGTTAATAAAAAAAACGAAAAATCTGCTATTAACTGTCAAAATTGAAACGGAAATTTTTTGTGGAAGGAGCTTATGATAGGAGATTCCCGTTATTTTCATTTGGCAACATATTCTCTTAGCCTCATCAAGATCAGAGAAGTGTTGAAGGACAGAAGGGTTCCGAGAATTTAGTGAGACACACAGCTAAAAGTGAACTTAGATTACAAAGTTTTTTGTGAGCTGAGCCCTTTGATGCTTATCACTACGACACTAAGCCTCGTAAAATATACTTTGCAACATAACCAAAAGGATATTTATTCTCCGAGTGGTAGTCGTCAAAGCGACAATCAACCCGTAGTTTTCTCAACTGTGCCGGAGGAACGGATTCTGGAAGTCCCGTCTAACTTACTTCCACGAATATCAGAGTCGAAGGTATCGTAACCGATGACTCCAACAGCCCTTCGTAGATTGAGCTGAAAAGATGAAGAATGCAGCTTAGAGGTTTCACCTTCGATGCTAAGCTCTCATCTCGGTTCAGCAGTTGGTCAGAGATCAGAGTGGTGCTAAAACAGGATTTAATGAAGTTGAAAAAGTCGATCCTACTACATTATTGGTGACACAATTTGGAGGACAACTTTAGCGTTAGCAGAAGAGAAGGCAACGGTTCAGGGCAAAGAGGACACAAAGGGCCTGTAACACAAAACTACAAGTACCTACTTGTAGTGCAAGTGAATGGTGATAAGTGTTAGAAATATCTGTAAGATAAAGATCGACGTTGACACACACGCACTGGTCGAAAGGAAGAGGGGCGCCCGCCGGAAGGCCTGCAAAACTTGTTATTGTTCCAACTTCCAACTGGAAAGCTTTTAAGCGAAACTGAATGCACAACTTGGGAGGCTTGCGAGTTCGGTCCACGGACACAACCCGGAAAGGACAAGCCCTTCACGATTGAAACTCTTAGAGGTCCAACCTGAACTTCAGCGTCTGAAGCCGTGACTGCTATTCAGTCTGGTCAACGGACAATGACCGGACGGGATAAAGCTTCGAAAGGAGGAAAATCCATCGAATCTCTTCCATTCCCTTACAAGACATTTTCTGCCGATTTGGACCCGCTAGCCGAGAAAGCGCTTTTCATGGCAATGAATCTATACTGTCGGGGGACTTGCCAATTCCACGCAAAAAGCGATTCTCGTGGAAAAACTATTTTGGTCTCAAGAGACAGATATGATAAGCATTATGCCACAGGTACCACTTTTATGAATTTCAAATTGGACACATTTTGTACCAGTTGAATGTGTCCTCTTTTGAAAGTTTATGAATCTCCAACAACTCTTCTCTTCTTATCAACGCGCTTATTCGAAATAAATTGATCTCCATCGAGATGCTTCCTATAAGTAAATACTTGAGAACTAACACTCCAAATAGGTAACCATCAATTTATTGTGTTGCTATAAAAATTTAGATCCACGACCTGATTCTCTTTATTTTTATTGCCAGTCGTTTCTCACTCCTGCTTTAGTCATTACTCATGCTAATGACGATTGCGACTGTCTGTGTCTGCCACAACAAAATCTCGCCACTGACTATTATTTTTACTAACCGCCTCAGGCTTATACCAGTTACCAGTTACCACACACTTAGTATGGGGGTACTTAAAGCGCAAGTAAACCTCTTTGCTGGTCATAAACTGGCGGAGGATTCATCACTAGTCGCGTCTTCGATGAGCCTTTTTCGGTTGTCTCTCCTTTCAAGTTTCGTTTTTCTTTTCTTTTTCTTCCAGTTTATGAGTCTTTGGTTGGCGTTGTGATAACGTAACATTCTTCACATTCTTTTTCTCAATGTTTGTTCACATTATGACGGCGGATGATAAAAAAAAACATCGGATAGAATGCTCATAATACCCTCCGACGAATCAGGTAGGAGGTATAACATCAAAAGCATTGGCCATCAGTGACATACAACCATAGTCAACTGAGATAAAAAGTCTTTAAGCTTTTCAGATTCAAATGTGAAGTCCTAAGCGTCTCATTTTTGCCCTAAACAAAAACAAAAATAAACAAAAAACGTCAATGAAAAATTCACTCCAAGTCGCCACGGTATTTGATTGGATTACGACTTTCGGTGCTTCTGTGTCGCCGACCATTCTGATTGTTATTTGAGTATTATCGCAGCGCCAGTTGCAGGTAAGAGTAGCAAATTCGCTTGACAGAGTGTATAACTGAGCAGCATTGAGTAAGAACGAGCATGTCAATGAGGCGACTTAAGTGATTAACGCAGTTTGTACCTTTATCTAGAATGTGAGGTATGTCCGGTATAGGTAGGTACCTACCTTCAACCATCAGATCTGCGCAGTCGTTTTTGAATTTTTGATTTATTACGTGGCGTCATTGAGTATGCTCTGAAGATGAAACTTGTTTTTAAATTTCATCCTTCAATACGAAACGCGATTTGCTTAAAATAAATCTTACATCCCTACAAGAAGCACTTAGCGTATGAATAAAAGTTTTAGAAGGTAGTGGGTACCGTATTGGTTCAAAAGCGACTGAGTACTTGTGTTGCCCATTTTCTGATCCAGACATACCTATTCCAGACACTTATTTGAATGGAAATATACCTATACTTACATGTTTCCCAAGAGTGAAAAGTTCAAATATCTGGGATCAATGATCGATAATAAAGCAACCTGTGATGAACATCAATCATCGAGTAAGCATAGGGTGGGTGAAGTAGCGAGAAAACTCCCTCATCTTCTGTGGAAGAAAAACGCCTCCCAAGGTGAAGAGAAGGCTCTACACAGCGGTTGTGCGTCCAGCACTCACATACGGTTCAGGATGTTGGACAATGTACAAAAAGCCTGAGAGTAAATTAACTTAGATGAAGATGCTATTAGAAGAAGCAACGTCCGTGGAAGCCTTCACATCAAAAATACCGTCTTGGGAAAAATAGAGCACAGCCGGCTCAGTTGGTATGATGGCCATGTTAAAAGACGAGACCCAGAGAACCTCTTCAAAAAGGCGATATCCTACAACGTTCCGACACGATAAAATAGAAAAGTATTCCAAAAAACCCCTAGTACAGACAAATGCAACAAAATCTGCATTTGCAAGGCCTCAGATAACGAATAAACCAAAACCGGGAGGCTTAGTGAAGCATTTTGAGGTGAACGAGGCGTTGCCCTACGAACGGATCACTAATGTGAAGCAGTTAAGTGGGTGAGCTGACATTCCTTAAAAACTAAGATGCTCGTAACGCCGAAAAAAGAAGAAGAAGAAGTGATTTATAAGCTAAGTCCGTTGTTGTACGTAGTTGACTGAATTTGCGTGAACTTGAACGTAATTGCGCGAAGTTGTGCGAAGTTGTGGACTTGCACTTTTGCTGAGGTTAGAGCGGTGTATCCAACGGGCGGCTCAGTGACCTGAATCAGATAGAGTTGAGATCCTTTCGAGATCACGATACTCGTATTGCTGTTTAAGTAGAAGAAGAAAAAAAAGGGCACAACTGGGTCCAAAGAAATTGCGATTGTGTGTTAAGTACAATATCAAAGTCTTGATGCTGAGTACAAGGTTTCACGCTTTTCATAAAATATTTGGTGCTACAGGGCTGCAAACTACACATTAATTATGTAAATTGAATAAAATCTCAAAAATATTGAAAGACTTAAATTAAATATTTCAGAGTAGACACCGCGAAAATCTAACAACACCACTTTTCAGCAGTTTTTAATACATATAAACACTGAAAATTTAATGAAAATCTTTGGGTAGGTATAGAGAACTTTTTTTTAAACCCGATATTATATTTTTCACTTTTTAAAAAAATGAGTTTTTTAAAAATCAAGTATGCAAGTTTTAAGACCAAAAAATACATTTTTTTTTAATTAATAAAAATTTCAAGAATTTAAATTTCTTAAATGTTGACAGCTTGGCTGTCGCTGCAAACAAAGATACTTCTCCCCGTCCATCCATTGATCGTAACGTGGCTCAAGGCTATTAGGATAGCATAAGCCTCCGCTTGGAAAACGGATGCGTATGATCCCAAAGATGAGTGCAGTCGTATGTCGTCGTTCTCAACAAAGGCACCAGCACCAGAACCCTCGTCGGTTTTGAAGCCATCTGTGAAGATACGATAACAGTTCTTTCCAGGCTCAGATTCTGGAGCGAACCAGTCCTGAACCGAAGGAAAGTTGACTGAGTAATTTTGACGCAGTTTGAGCCTTGGGATCATCGTGTCAGACGGCATATCCATTAGACGTGAGTCAAAAGATATCCTGCTTGCGAGCTCCTCAAAGCTCCAGTGCAAATTGTGCCAGAGACCACATCTCTTTAAACGAGAAATGGTCTTGAGAGTACACCCCAAGATGTAGGTATCTAGGGGAGGAAGATTCAGCAGTGCGTCGAGAGCAGCTCCCGGTGTGCTGGGGAAGGCCCCAGTAACGCCAAGACAAACTGCTCTTTGAAGTTTGGCAAACGAGGCAATAACGTATTTACGAGAGAGCTTATTCCACCAAACAACTGGCGCATAGGAGATGATTGGTCTTATCATAGCAGTATAGATCCAAAGGACCCTTTTCGGTGAAAGACCCCATGTCTTGCCAAAGGCTCCTTTACATTGACACTCACATAGAAGGAAGTATTTGCGAGCTGCTCAGCTGGTTTTTTTTTTTTTTTTTTTTGAATGCCTTGCATGCTCATTTTAAAGACAACAAGTTGTCTTTTTGGCCTATGAATTTTGTGCCCGACATCCTTCTCGAAAATAGCCAATTTTTCCTCTTCTTCGTTTTTTTCGTGTGTCAAACCTCAAACAAGAAAATTTATTTTGATGCCAAAACCACTTAAAAAAAAGTTATGCTGAATTTTTTTTTCTTCTCTTACTTTTTTTGCTTTGTTTCGCATCGAAGATTTTTAGAACGACCATCTTCGCTTTTGAAAAGCATACCATCTCAAGAAAAGGCTTTCATGTTGCTTTGCTTTTAATGAGATTCCTGTTTATGTCCTCTTTTCATTGAGGAATAAACTGGCCACCGTAAGAATGTCCTATAACACACGAAAAAAAGTTGTCTCCTTTTCCTATTCAAAGTATGAATTATTTTCTTGAGGAATAGGCTTCTGGAAATGCTTGCAATCGAGCATCAGAACACTGCGTATTCGCAACTGATACTTGTAAAGAATCCTATATGCACATTTCTGCTCGAACAAACATTGGGGTGAAAATTCCACTTGTTGGTTGACACTTGTCAACTTTCCTTGGCCTGGTTTCTTTAAAATCATTCCCATATCAAGTCCGCGGGGTCATCACAGCATACCTTGTGCAACTTCTCACGTGAATGCCATTCTTTCCCAACCAACGTCTAACTTGAAACCTTTTTCGTTTTTTCATTGCATTTAAATGAAGTTATACGGGTTGCACGTAATCAGTCACCTAATTACATGGTGTTAAGTGAGACGCGGCGAACTAAAGCCGCTTAAAATCCTCAATGCGACTGAAAATGTTGTCACAGAAACGAATGTTGAGTGTTAAATAAGGGTGCGCATGCGCAGTCCTAATTCAACCAGCAGCAGGTGTGTACTTACATATATGAAGTTCAGGTAACTCTGCTGGTCTGCATAAAATTATAGCTTCGACTATTAGGTATACCAAATCCGTTTAATTACTTTGAAGCATTTTGTTGTTATGACTTATGATACGAGTTTGTTTGGGAAAACTTCTCTTGAAGGCAACAGGTTGCTTTAGCATAAATGTAGAAAATCCGTTGCTTGGTTTGCTTTTCGCTTTTAGAGGACCCTCGTCAACGGATTTAGTAGCATTTCAGAGTACTTCTCAAAAGCACATTTGTACTCAACATAAAATTTAAGAACAGCACATGAATGTTTACTCTTACCGTCCAGAACTTAAACCCACCACCAACAACCTATATGAACGAAAAGTTAAAAAAATATATAGATTTGTCGGCATAGTTCTAAGCCTGGGTAACCGAACATAACATTCAACAAAATGAAAAGACGTATGCGTTAATTCACCCTGTCAAATGACACACCAAATTGACATAATGTGGCGTTAAACACAAAAGCGATGCACATCCATCACATTGCCCGCAGCCAGAACAAAGATATAAAACAAAAAAAAGAAAGAAAGAAAGAAATGGATTATACGGCAACTTATTCATAAGACTACTTCGGCAACGAAAAGATCAACAGATAAGATAGATGCCTCCACCTTAAAGGAGAAGCGGCATGGTCAAAACACCTCCGAAAAGACAACACCAGGAGGGTGTTCAAAAGGAATTAGGCTAATCGGGTAAATAGCATCAAGATATACATTTCTGGTGGATGGATTTAGATATTATGGCTATGGCATCCCCATAGGATGGATGAATGGATGGAATATGAAGAAGATCATCACGATAGACTTATAACATAGGCGCTGGCTATGAGCAGATGAGAGAAAAATGACACCGAATGTTAGTTAATCCTATGCATTGTATGTGCTCTTTTTTATTCTTGGTGATTAGCCTTTAAGATCCTTTAGATTATCCTGCCAAGTGTAAACTGAAATTTTACAATGTGTGGTGTGTCATAGGCATATTTAAATTTGTGTCTCTTTTTGAGATCTTTTGTTTGGTTTCATGCCGATAATGATCTGAATTGTTGTATTGTTCGTTACGCAATGATTATTCAAGTGGAAATAGGGATAGGTATTGGGAGGATAAGTAAGAAGAGTGGATTTAGGAAACAATGCTTAAAAGTGAGTGCAACTGACAGACTTTTCAAAGTTGTTTTCCTTGTTCAATTCTTACCTCAGAATCATACCTTTTTAATTTCATTCTTTGGACACTTCTAATTTTGGAAAATTATTGGCATCCCTAGATAAGGAATTCCATAGTGGAATTGATACATAAATCTCATGCTAAAAAGCAGGAGCATCAACTCAGCTCTAGGGAACTCCTCTGCAAAGAAATCTGTCACCGCAAGGCGGAGTCCTATCCCCTCTTCTATGGAACCTAGTCGTCAACGAACTTCTAGTTGGCTTAGAAGCAGAGGGATTCAAAGCGATTGCATATGCAGATGACGTCTTCATTGCGGTATCAGGAAAACATGCTCACGTCCTTACGGACCTGTTGGAAATCGCTCTAAACAAACTAGTGAAATGGGCGGGAAAAAGTGATCTAGGGATCAACCCTCAGAAAACTGAACTCGTTCTCTTCACCAGGAAATACAAAATTCCTCAACTAATAACTCCATCAATCAATGGAGTCTCACCTAAACTTTTAGACGAAGCTAAACATCTAGGTATCATCCCAGACAAAAAGCTAAACTAGAAAGCCAATATACAGGAAAGCGGGGCAATGAGATCAACACCCTCAGCTGCCCTAAGCATACTCCTCAATCTCACACCTTTAGATATCTTCAGCAAACAAATGGCCGCCAGTTCAGCCATTCGAATCAGAGCTATCTCCCAATGGACCAATAATGACATCGGTCACGCTACAATCCTGAATCTATTCAGGTCAATCTCTTGTCACTCCGACTACGCCATTTGGTTTTTGAAAACAAATTCCAAGACTCAATCCCACCGAGAAATATCTGGGAAGATGAAGAATTCTTGAGAGATGATTCAATTCTTTTCTATACAGATGGTTCAAAAACCGAAGAAGGGGTCGGCTGTGTGATGTACTCAGATAGACTCAATTTTAGTCTCTCATTCCGCCCTAGAAACCACTGTAGCGTGTTCCAAACGGAGATTCTGGCGATCAAAGAGGTCCTATCGTGGCCAAAAGAAAACGTGATATCCTCAGCGAATAGCCGGATCTTCTCAGGCAGTCAAGCAGCCCTCAAATCACTCGGCGCTGTTTCTACGAACTCAGTAACCGCCCCCAACTGTCGCCTATCTCTTAGGGAGATGGCTGAACAGTTCATTTAGGAATTCTTTGTGCCGGGGCACAAAGATATCCTAGGTAACTGCAAACCCGATGAACTCGCCAGAAATGGAACCGTTCTACCGATCTCAACCAGCCAGCAGGTTGAATAATGGTATACCAATCGCAACATGCAAATTTATGCTAAAGCAAGAGGCAATGGATTGAACAAATAATAGGTGGAACAATACCGCTACGTGTGTGGCAACAAAACAGATATGCCCAGAGCTATGTCTAAAATGCACAAGACATTTGTTATCCATAACCAGATTGCAGTGTAGCTCCGTAATCAATGTCATTACCGGACATTGTCTGATAGGAAGACACGCCATAAGACTCGGCGTTTCCTCCAATGACTTATGCAGAAGCCGAGATGAGGAGGAGGAAGAGACAACCCCACTCCTCCTCTGCTCATGTCCTGCACTCCCCATCAAAATAAAACTACATCGAGGAAAGTATTTCCTTAATGATCTAAGCGATCTGGCGAACATAGATACCCTTCATCTCTATCACTTTATCACAAGCTCCAAATGGTTTTGTTAAGTGAGGTACTTCCTCACATAATTCGTATAGTATCACGATGGATCTAATGTTGGTCTAAGTGTGTCGTTGTTTTCATGACAGCCATTTAAACCTAACCAAACCTAACCTATAGATTAAGGAGTTCTCTAATCGCAAAATCAGTCAAATATGAAGGATTGGAATGACTATCATATGAATACCTTTAGATTTAGGTTTCAATCGTACAGTAAAGTTCATAGATTTATATATTTTAGCAGCTTCGAATGTGGAATGCTTTACCTAACTCAATTTTCGCCAAGCGTAACAATGCTTAATTCAAAATGTGTGTGCGTTGTCATCTCCTTTCATATCTTTTCCTTCTTTCCTTACACTCGCACTGTGTTTTCCATCATTTTAAGTGCGGGTGAATTATCGAAAAAGGTATTTGGAGTTTGTAACACAAGGCCACAAGTCTACAAGTCAAGAGCCACTAGTAGGATTATGTCCACTTCACTTGTAAAAGAGCAAGCAATCTCTTATCTTGTTTTTATAGAAATTGTTTACACTTGTCATAATTCACTTGTATTACAAGAACTTGTAGTTTTGACTTACAGGCGCCAGAACATTTCGATGTAGGCAATTGTTATACGTACACATTCCCTTCAGATTTGAATATGTTTAGCCAGAGTAAATCGTCGTAGAAAGCAAAGCACCTAACCTATCTTCCACTTTTAGATTCTAAACAAAAAGGGGCACTTGCAATTACTGCCTCTCCTTACAATTAATTTTTATGTTCACATACATTTCTCGTTTCGAAATACCAAATTCCTTTTAAAACAATTGAAAAGCTAATTCATTCGAAAGTGCTTATTGTTATTCAAATAATATCAATTGCCTTCCAAAGAAGGGATAATCAGAACAACTCTTTAACAAATTCTCTCACGCACAACAGAGCTTCTCTGTACTATTTAGCACACGCACTTAGATAGCACCTCCATCTCCAACACGGTCTGATCCCAAAGTGGGAATTGCTATGTTCAAGAATAATACAACATGTAAGCGCCAAGTTCGTCGCCTTTTTTATATGGTTGCAATTCCATTGTCACGGCGCCGTCATCACCGCCACAGACTTCCCGTTCCTATTAAATAACTCAATAGCCGCTCTGAGTGCGTCAGCCACTTAAGAAATTATAAATCTTCTTGTCTCACAGTACGCAACTATTCAGTTTTGACTCGCATTCATATTTTATAAATAATATGCTCTCGTATTTATGCTCCAAACATTTTTATTTTACGAGATTTGATCTTTGTTCTAGTACCGCCATACGCCCGCCGCTGCGCCGATCGGTTCTAGTTGTACACTTTTACATCTGTCGAAATGCACTTAGAGCGGCGGCGTGCACCAGAATTTACTTCCCGTGGCTGCAAAGCTATAGTTCTATGCCGATTCTCTTACTTAAATGGTGCGTTATCCACATTCAGACCTATTGGCGGGCTAATGGATAAACTATAAGAAGACACAAATGGATTGGCCACCTTTTTTTTCTATTCCATCAGTGGGTGAAAAGTGGAAGACTCTTTTATTTATAGTGTCACTCATCAGAGGGCATATGTAACATCAAGAAACACTGATGAGAGAAGGTCGTCAAAGTATGGAGGGAACCCCTTAAAATGGAACGTAAAATAGGAGGAGGTGTGAATTTTGTTTTAAAACACCGATCCTTGGTGTTTTCGATAATTGATGTGAACATTGATGCCATGTTTTTGAATGTCTTTGGATATGCATTTGGCGGAATGTGTTTCAAGTGATTGCAGAGATAAAAGGGAGCATCTATCATGCAGTTTTATGAGGGAGCATGAACTGCTGATGGGTTGTTTGTAAATTAAGTGAATAATGCCGTCTGTTGCTGGTGGAGTCACTTAAAAATGTCTGCATGCATTTTGTCAAAATATTAAGGTCAAATCAATTTCTGTGACTTGTTTTAAGGCAATAAAAGGAGGTTCCTATTTATACATTCTGACTTTATAGATTAGACGGAAGTATAAAAAAGAGGAAATATGTATCGGCAAAGTTTTAATGAAGATAACTTTAGTCAAATAAATATTTTGGAATTAGATTTACAAAGTTGTGCAAAAGTCGAAGGCATAATTTGAAAGGTCTTAGAACAAGGTTCTTAAAAAAAGACCAGGTGGAACAACAGAACCCACAACCCAGAGCCTATAGTGCATTTCTCTCAACCATACCTTGTGTGGAGGAACGGAGGGGACTTAAATTTCTTTGCCGATTCTGAACCGCTAATCGAGAAAGCGTTTTTCATGGCAATAAAATGACACTCTGAGGACTTGCAAATTCGAAAGGCGATACCTCTGAAATAAATAATAATGTTTTGATGTTTCTGGGATTCGAACCTCAAACTCCTATGAGAAAGGATGATTCACGTTAGCCATGGGCACCACTTTTTGCCTTATTCTTTGAAAGTCCAAACAAAAATGGTTCGAGGAATATGGTCGTTATAAGTGATTCCAGCCTGTTTAAACTTATTTCGGTTGTTCCCAGTGAGACTTGATGTATGAAAAGGGAAACTTAAGTTTCTAATTTTAGTTTATACGACTCTTATCAAACTTTGAACTATCTAGTTTTAGCAATGATAGTTTTATTTAGGATAAAAAGTTCTGATTCTCAAAACATATTTCCTCAAGTCTGACCGAAGTTCGGTTCCTACATATACTCTGCAAAAATTTGCTATATTTAAAGAGCTTTGAAAATATCAACAACGAGGATCAAAATTTTGAATACACGGGTAGTGCGCCTAAAATATGAATCTCTATGAGTGACTAAAGACTGATGAGCTTCATTGGGGAGGAATTCAACTTGCTATTTCACTTATAGAGCCTACAAAATAGCGATAAAAGACGGCACCTGACCTATGGGTATTGTACTCTAGCGGCAATTGTGATTGGAGACTGTTTGTAAGTGGATGTGTACTTCTGATTGAGTCTGTTAGGCATACTTACGTTTATTAGTTCCGTTTCCGCTTTATTCACAGTGTTTCTGAACTCCTTACCACTGGTGGGGGAAAAGTAAAGAACCACGGATTCCAGAACTCTGAATATTTCGTTTTGAAATTCATTATTGACGCCAACACTTTCGTCTAATGTGAAGAAGACCAACAAAAGAAATGAGTATGCATCGAAAGACTACGATAGCTGAAATATGTACTTCAACGCTCGGGGTCGACGAACTCCCTAGGGCACACTGAAAGGGGATCGAAGGAGTAGATTTCGCTTAAGGTGGCGCAGCCAATTGGAAGTGATATTTAGTTCACAGTTCACAGAGAACAGTTTTAGTGCTCAGCTGTCTACTTGAAGTATGTAGTCATCCAAACGTGTATCTCCAAGCACAGACAAATTGTCGGTTTCCTTCATATAGGAATCTTTCATGGAATGTGGCACTGGCCGAATGTAAAGCTTCAACGAAAAATAAGGCAGTATTGGGTTTCCGAAGAACTGAATTCTACTCGGTTAATATATTACAATGCTATCAAGGTCAAAATTCAATAAACTAATCATACCTAACAGCCAAGAGCAATAGAAATCTCGTAAAAGAGATCATTAATGAGATAAAAAGAGAGTCGGAGACAAAACGGAGCCCTGAGGCAGACCATCATTTACAAGGCTAATATCAGACTTAGAAGCATTCAACACGATTTGTATTGAACTGATTTGATTATAGGATTGATGTGTCGTGACAAAAACGCAATTAATGTGCACCACTATCGCAACATTCATTCCAATTCACTGCAAACACTGCACCGAGGTGCCCATGGCGGAATGGTTAGCATGTCTGTCTGGGAATTCGAGGTGCGAATTTATCACTTTCTTATACGGATATCTAATTTCGCGAGGAATTGGCGAGTCTTCCGAGAGCAATTAATTTACACTGACATGAAAAGGTCTTTTCAGTAACCGGCAAATAATTGTGGGTCCTTCAAAGTCATTCTACACCGGAGCTTTCCTATAGTTTCTTCTGTATAAAAATCGTGATCTCGAAAGGCTCTTCCATTTAGATGCTTCAAGTCACTGATCGTTTTTGAATTGTTTTACTTTTTCAGACAGGAGGGGTGTCGATAAGAAGAAAGCACGTAAGAAATCTTATTGTCCCTCTCCTTTTACAAGCACATATGTGTATCGGACAAAAAACTTGTATCTGAAAACGGTTTTTCTTTTAAGCCTCTTTTGCTTTTCGCTATAGAAAAATCTTTTCATCGTAGAACCAAAGAACTCGATGATGTCAAGGAAGAAATAAAGTGGATCAGGATGTACAATTGCACATATTTTTACATCTTCACTTCTTCAGTTTCTACCACTTTTCTCGTCCTCTTTCCTTTTTGAGATTTTTTTTCTATTTTTTGTTTTTTTTTTATTCTCATACAAAGCCCCCTACACAAACAGTCAACTAAAAGAATATCCTTTTGAGTACGGCCATTACGCACTCGAATGGGGAGATTGTTTTTTGTTTTATACTCTGTGAATTTCCCTTATAACAGAGGGTTGCAAAAATGTAGCCACACGAAGAGCGCAACTACAAAAGATGTAGCGTGAACCCCATAAAAGGATTTACAGACACAACATATTACACATGGGCATTCATATCAATTCAGGGGAAAGTTGGGCAGAAGGGATACCTTTGAGTAGACAAAAAATGGCAGAAAACTCCATCTGTGAACAAGCTTCCATGTTATTTCAGACTTCGGGCTCCCCAATTCAAAGTTCGAGGGTGATTGCGTGTAACACCACAATGAGTTCGGAATGGAATGTAAGGATAGGAAAAAAGGCTCACAGAGTCAACAGGAAACCCAGATTTTCTGATGGAAAAGATTTTTTTTTTTGTACTTCGTAAAAGGGGGGAATCGTAATTTTTTTTCTTTTCCTTTGACATGCCACAAAATGGAGGTGCAATGATTTTCACAAGAATCGTAGGAAAAAATCAGTTGAATAGTAGATATTGAAAAAGGGGCACAAGGCGATGCTATAAGTCAGAGAAGAAACGTGGATGAAACACGCACACAGAATACGTTTACCTAAGAATTATTCTAATGAGATTCAAAGAAACCCACTTAGTATTTATATTTTAAATCAGAGAATACCTGGGTGGCTTATTTGCAGGTATGATGAAGACGCCGAGTATCCTGAATTGTGAGAAGAACTGAACGTACCAAATCAGCTTTTGTAGGAGTTCTTTACAATATTCAAGGTAATGCCAAAGAAAACGGCAAGCAGATCTAATTTTTTTTTTTACAATGTTTTAGTCCACTTGTCCTCATCATGATGAAGACCGTGTAGTGAATCAAATGAAGTATTCCTTATTTCGCAGCATCTTCACTAAATTGGCTAATGGCTTCCTTCTTCGGCCATCAAGGGACGAATCCATATTTCTGACCACAAGTGGTGCAGATCATTTAACTATACTGTACTCATTCCACCACAATATTCGCAGCATACCATAAATCAGCTTTAAAAAAAAATTGAATGTCGAACCCTCTTACCAAATAAAAGAGAAAAAAAGTTCATCACCATCAGCCGACATGATGAGTGGTTACATGGTTCGAGGTCCGGAAGATAAATTAGCCGTTAGAAAAACTGTGAATGTGGAAAACCCCAATGGCGCACACAAACGGACCCAATGAAATCATCATTCTGTGCATATGAACAAAATTTATTAACGGATGTGCCAAACAAAATGTTTCCGCCGTATCGGTCAAAATGGAATTTATTACAACCAAGGGGGGTAGTGTGTAGTGTATGCTATACAAGAGAAAGCATGAAATTTATCTTTTGAATTTATATTTGCACAGGGATAAACTTTTCTGTATTCGGATGGTTTTGTTGTTCTAGTGCAATAAATGGTAAGAGATTGAGTTTAGTTTCGTATACCAATTCAATTTGATTTGTTGATTCCAATTGGGTGAGTTTTATCAAACTTTTATAAGAATTTATTGGTGTGGTGAATATGTAAGTGAAGAAGTACGCAGTAATATGTAAACGAAGGAGATTTGTTGGTTATAGCTTAAAGGAACACAACATGAATAGGAAACTGAGTTGATTTACGGAGCCACGAGTTAAAACATTTGTCTTTGGAACTCTTTGCTGAAGCATCGGAATAAAGGTGAATGCGAAGCACATAGTATTACAGCAATAGAAAAATGTATAAACTTTTTATCAAAACTGGTAAAAGAAGAAGCTTTAAACTTCATTGGGGACCTTCTGAGAGGGCTGCTTCTCATCCAATCGTAAGAGATTTCTTCGCAAGCTCTCTAGCTCTGTCTGATTTCTTCACCAGTTTGCCTATCAGGATTCAAGAGCCATTCTGTGCACTAATCATCTGGAGAGTAAAGATGCATAAAGGAGATGACAACAAAAATAGGTCAATAAACGACTGGTGCCAGACAATCACGACAAACATGATATCCAACAGAAATGAATACTTTAGCCATTAGGCAATCGAAAATGTACACAACTGGTTGGCCAGTTGTGTAAATGGCTCGACATCGTTTGCCGTTGACGGTATAACTTTCCTTTCACAATCGTCTTTGAAGAAAAATATACCGATGATTCCATAACCAGCCCATAAACCACATCAAACTTTCGTTTTTGTGGGATGCATCGGTAATTCTTGTACGGCCGGCGTGTGGCAGTTTATCAATACATTTGCGACAGTTTTGCTTATCCGTTTATCCAAAAATGAGCCTCATCGCTGAACACAATTTTTTGGAACACACAGTGGATTTTCATGGAACTGTACTAAGGCCTATTCACCAAAAGTTAGACATTGTGGTAGGTCGTTCGGCTTCAATTCTTGCAGAAGTTAAATTTTATAGGCTTTGAAGCCCATATCGACACATAAAATTTTCTTTGTGGTTGAGTAACACATGTCAAACTGGTGAGAATGGCGTCGAATTAACACTTTACGAACCGAATTACTACATCGAAGCCCCGCGGAAGGCTTTCTAATTTCGATTCATTGATTTAGAGTTGCTGAGTTTTATAGTTGAGAATATCTTCAAAAATGATAAATGTATTGAAGGCTTTGTACCAGAACAATACAGCTCGTATCTGGGATGGAAAATGCTTCTCCGAAGATTTCGAAACAACTGTGGGAGTAAGGCAAGGGTGCGTTCTCAGTACACTACTATTTACCCTGTACATAAACGATATCACAGATGCTGTTAGAGGTGGAATTGAGCTCCGTCAGACAAGTAAGTATTTCAGGCCTACTTTATCCAGATGACATAGTTTTTCTCGAAGAGTCAGTTGATGGCATGCAGCTTATGATCAACAGATTAGAAAGGTATTGTAAGAGTTGGAACCTATCTATCAACCTGGAAAAATCTAAAATGATGATCTTAAGAGGTGGTGGAGGCAGACATTCGGACAGACATTCGGATCGAAAAGTGTTTGAAGGTTAGGAAATAGAAATTGTAAAGGAGTACAAATATTTGGGAGTATTGATTTCATCGAACTCTAACATGAATAAACACCTTAAATTAAAAGCAAAACGAGCTATAAGTACTACTGTTTGGGGCAGTTGTATCCATAAAAAGAATGTTTCGCATACATCAAAACAAACCTTATTTCGTTCAACTGCAACTGCCATTCTTCTTTATGGAGCCCAAGCTTGGGGATACCGACCATACGAAACAGTAGAGAAGTTTCTTCGCTATTTTATTAGGAGGTTTTTTAGAAGACCCACTAGTTCTCCAACGTTTTTGGATACTCTAAAGCTTCATTTCAACTAAATAATGCGAGTTTTAGCAATGCATGAGCAGAGAATACCAAAAATAGTACTTATGCACTTATTGTAATTGTCGACTGAAGAAGGATGTGTTCAAGAGTGGAAGAAGCTGGCGTCGGAATGTGGTGTATGCTTGGCAATTACAGCTGAAGAGCAAGTGGAATCCCTTAAGCCAAAAATTGATGAATTGCTGAAGAAAACGGGAAATAGAATGTACCATAACTTCATGGAAGTAGCGCGGAATTCACAGCACAGATTAAACTATAGCAAGTTGAATCACTTCTTAAATGAAGGATCTTATTTTTTAGAAGAGCACTCAACGGAATTAATAATCACAATCTTCTGAATAAGAGGAGAGCTATTAAACCTCAATTTCATACCACACCGTCCTGAGCTACAATTTTATGTACTTTATGTAACCGTAATCCGTAATGAAAGAGAAGATGTGTTTCATTTTGAAGCTGTCTGTCCCGTTTTAAAAGAATTTCGAGTTCATTATTTTGGAGTTCAGTTATTGGATTTAGAGGAAACACTTAAAATTTTAAATGGATCTCGTGGCTGGAAAGTACTTTATAATTTCACTGAAATAGCGTTAAAATATAGAAACTGCATTGTAAATGAACTACTTTAAGCATAAGCAAAATTGTATACAATATGTTAAAATATAATCAAAATTTGAATACATAATATGTCAGTCTGGTAGACGGCTTCGGCCAAACCAAAAGACTTTTAGAAATAATTACCAAAATGTTTGTATAATTTATGTATTATTTTCATGAATCAATAAAACTGAAACTAAAACTAAATATGTAAACTAGTTGAGACTATCCACGTGTTTTTTATCTAATAAATGAAAGATTAGTAAGCATTACTTCCATCTCACTGACAATGGAAATGTACATTTGAGGAAATATATTAAAATATTTTAACTGTTGAAAAACTAACTAATCTTTCATTTATCAAAAGTTTTGTTAATCTTTCAAAATTCTCACTTAATTACACAATATCAGTCGGCTGCCCATCTACCTAGTCAAATTCCGATCAATTAATGATAAGAGAACTTTAAATTATGAAATAAGATTGCTCTATAACGTGAGTGTCAATGCCAAACACATATAATTCGTGTGCGGTAGCCGGTAGATCGATCCAAGGATCCCAGGCTAGCTAAATCCTTGGTAGAGCGACCAGCAAGAAAGAGAGAGAGATAAATATCTGCGGGATGAATGCGAAATTGGAAGCGGCAGACTAGAGATTGAGCTAGGTGGAGGCCAGGTGCTCGCACTATGGCAATGAAATTAAACTAAGAAAATCTCACTCAATTTACACGTATCTACCTATACGTACGTACACACGTTCGGCTCCCTTAAAAAACATAAAACGCATAGCTCTATTTATCCCTCCACGCAAGCACAGAAAAAATTTATTCACTGCATCCACTCAATTGGGTGTGAAGTATTTTTGTCGGAAGAAACAAAAACCTGGAAGTAAACATTTCACAAATCTCATATAAGCTCTCATCGGATCATTCTAATAAAACACCAACACTGCACACCGCACATCAACACAACGTGTCGCGCTCTCAGAATTCATCACTCCTAATGGAATCTCCCAATTATATTTTCCTCTTCAACTATGGTTGTTGGCAAAAGGATTTCGATGTTTTTATTGTTGTTTAGTTATTTGAGAATATTTATTTCAAAACCAACGTCAACATTAATGATACGCATTCTTCTTCACAGCAGTATCTACCAGTACCCCCTTCAATACTCAATATAGTGTAGTACCCGCAGTACGTATGCCTACCTACCCATACCCATAGCCTGGAGCAGCGTGCCGTATGTTGCTGCAGCCTATTTTAGTTCAATTCCATTAGCTATCTAAATTTAGCTACCATGCGTTGCGGTGTTTTAGGATTTCAATAACAACAAACTATATGTGAATATACGAATAAGAACAAAAAAAAAAAAAGAGCATTAATGTTGTGTGTACCCATCTATGAGCGTCGGCGGGCGTCGCGGGCGTCCGTCACGTTCTAAATGGAACATTTTTAGAGTTTGTTGAAGTGAGGTGCCGCATACCGCAAGTGTTTGGCGGTTGACGTGTAGTCTAACAACACCATACCATTTACCGCATCAAATATGCAATCTGCTCTCAGCTTATAATGGATCAGGAATAACGTGTCCAAAAGAACGGGGATATACTTCTACATATAGTTGTAGGATTTCAAATTCAATTTTCTTGCTGTGACATTGATGGTGAGTCTTTTGTATTCCACCATACCACCCACATCCACATCCACTCCGCGGATTGTCAGTCAAAGGGAAATATTCATCGAGCGGATATTGATGGCGCATATAATGGAACTGCATGTTTTTATAAATTCCATACGGTAAATGAAAGCAACAAAAAAAAAGACTGCACGTTCGTTGTATTGAAGTAGTTCCATTTGTTTTTTCTGCATTGCGGTGCGGTTGTTGGTTATTTGTTCGGCAGTTTCAGGCCGCGCAATTGGTGGAAAATTCTAACTTTAATGGATTTCCGTTAAGATCACAGAAACAATGCGCTAAAAGAAATATTTCAATACCCATTATGTACGTATATACTTCTTTTTTTTGCGATTTCCCTTTTTGTTCCTCTCGTTGTTCTTTGTAATCGTCCTTATGTAGATGGAACTCGCTTTGGGTTTGTGCACTTCGCTTTATGACTTTGAAATGGTGTGTGTGTTTTTTTTTATTATTTCAGAACAAGATTTAACAATGGAAACATTTCATATATTCT